>JAUJYP020001078.1:10050000-10650000 GCA_030674075.2 Linum usitatissimum | reverse complement strand
ATTGAAGACTTTGCGCACTAATAAGGCACATCTCGATGTATCTATTGCAAAAGGTTGGAGGTTTGAAGAAATTTTCATGTTTTGCTTCAGTATTTTCATGATGGTGTTGAGACAAGATATAACTATAGAAACAAGTGGTCGATGATCCTGATAGTCCTTCTAATGATACCGACATCAATTTCTCGATGGGAAAACCTTTAGGTAGTGGCCAAACGTTTAGTCTATTTGACATGGAGATGTTTAAGCTCATTACCTTGTGTTGGTTAATTCATCCATAGTGCAGCCTTTTCATACGTAAGTTGCTTTCAAACCGGCTAATGGTGATAATTTTAATTCCATCAATTAGTTAACTTACCATATGACATTTTACATTAATGTAGGGAATGTAGAGATGGTACAAAATCACGGTTGGTTGGCAAAAAAACCAATACGACTGCAGTTGAGTAATATGTGCTTCAATATTTTAAATAGTGGTTTAGAAAATGGGTAAGTAACTTTATCACCGCCTTATAAGTGTTTGTAAATAAAAACATTCATCTAATACCAATACAAACCATGCAAATAATGAATGTTGATGCAATTGGAACCCAAATGATGATCTTGTCATGCTTTCACGAGGTCTGTTATCTCACACTACACGATACACTGGATATGACATCAATGGGTATAGGTTATGCACATTCCCTCTTGAACATAAAATAGTGGTGTTGCAGGTAGTTTTGGAACAAGTAGTGTGTCTAGTGCATCTGATAATAACCCAATCCATAACGATCTATGGTATTATGGAAAGTTAGTGGACATTGTGGACCTATATTATCATGGACGGGGGGCGACCTTGTTAAAGTTCAAGTGGGTAGATACTATCAACCCAACGTGGTCGAAGAAAAATGCATTATGATTTAAGTTGACCCAGTTTAGTCACTTGAGAGATATTAGTGATAAAGATGATCATGAGTGGTTCATTAGTGCAAGCAATGCACGTCAAGTGTTTTACATCGCCGACTCACAGGATGAAGATTAGTGTATACCTATCCACATCAAACCAAGAGATACATATGAAAGGTTAATGAGGATGACCAAGCGTACTTACCGATTTCCAACCAAAGTTTTCCTATAACAGATACCATTCCTGACTTAGATATTGCCTGAGACGGTGTTATTGTAGATTTGTATTAAATGACCTTAATTATCCTTGAAAGACCAAAATTTATAATTTTAATTAATAAAGTCTTTCTGATAGATTGTTTACAAATGTATGGTTTGTGTTTGTGGAACAGCCTTTTGGCTACTCCTTATTGCCATGGACATCAATCTTATCTCGGTTTACTTTTGTTTACTTTGTTTCATAGATAGCTAGGCATGTCTGACTTTGATGACGGTCATCATATAAAGGATGGTTCAGATCAGGGCGAGGGTAAGACTACCCTAGCTTCGACTATTCCATCGATGTCAGAGAAGATCCCTAGACATTGATTATTACCTATTATATGTTTGTACAAAATTTATATCTCATTCAATATTTGTATATCTTGACTATTCTTACAAATTGATCTAAAATTCACTTTCACATATATAGATGGGGATGTTAAATGACATGGTTTAAAACCAAAGACTTAAGGGAACACTTAATTGATAGGAAGAGGTTCAAGTTAACCTTCCATGGTTCATATGGGCCACCTCCGAATGATGGTAAGCAATTCCTTGGTTAGTTCCTTAGTGAGATGGGTAGGGACCACTCATTTTACCCCAACCGTGATTGTAGACTGATGCCTAAGACTGTCAAGATAAAACGTGTGAGACATTATTTTTGGCAAGACTTTTTTTATTAAATTATTTATTTTGAACAAAGTTTTACATGAATTACCGCCTAAGTTTTATGTCGATGACCATGAGATGGCGAGTATGAAACCCGCCCCTAGATGACCTAGTCTAACTATCTGGTTTGACATACAACTCACGGGTTCCATTCAAAACATCACATATCATTTATCACATTCAAGATACGGAACTAACTCATGAAATACTTCCTATTAACCATAATGGAAATGACATTGTAAAAACAGAGCATTAAAGGCTCAACGACATCTCATAAAAATCCAACATCAACATAGGAACATCTAAAAAATAAAGGGAAACATCCATCGTGACAAACAACTGAAAATATGATAAAATCCTGAGTGACTAGCTAAGCATCAAGTAGAACTGATTTGAGGACATGGATAGAATATAGAAGTCTACCTAGTCACTACTCTAATAATGTGACAATGTGGTATTGTAGGCATCTACCTAGCATCAGCCACCCCTTACATTATGTGGATGGCCCCATAATGGATCAGACCATGAAACCACCATATCCTCCCAGTGAGTAGTATATGTAGGCATACTCGACACGTCTTGAGCATGTTCCTTGTATACTGACGGGATTGCGCAATCCGGGGTGAGTAATCAATTCATCATAAATCATGATCTAGTCTAGCCTATCCAGTCCTATCATGAACCGTGGATCACACATCATCATTCATCCCTTAAGAGCTTCAAGCCCGAATCATGTTACATTTTCTGTACAGTTTACAATACAACCTCAGAGCCCTCGCTACTCATTATATTACATCATGTTACCTCACATTAGAAATCCTTTGCAAGGATTCCCGAATCGTCCTATTACAATTATACGCTTTACAAGTCAGAAAGTAATCCTAAACCCCCACATTTGATAAGCTTCCTATAGAGTTTGAATTGAATCTATCTTCCCGAAGCTCAAGCCTCTTATCCTGATAGACCTAAAGAGATCAATCAAAGGATTGAATCCCCAAAGGCTCAATTGTTAGGATTTTCTACGTAGGTTTTCTAACTGAAGGATTAAGAGGGAAAAAGGAGATTGGTTACCTTCCAAAGATTCTCCCAGCCTCTTTGATCCCCTAGCGATGATCAGAGATAGATCAACTCTACCTTCCTCCCATGATCGCCCTTCTTGAGATGAAGAGTGTCGCTCGTCAAAGAGTTTATTAGGTTTATGTATTATGTATTATGAGTTCTCAGGTCTCGGAATAGATTTTATAATAAGTCCACCATGCCCATGAATAACATACCACCACGCCCGTGATGAACTTACCACTGGGCCCGTGATGAACTTACCACCATGCCCGTGATCTACTGATGGTCATGGTCATGATGTGTTGTTGGTCACGCCCGTGGCGTTCTGCTAACCATGACCGTGATTGTCCTTGAATCCACATCCATGATAGACTTGCAGTCATGTACGTGACCATCCACCTCCCAGACCACTTTCCAGAACTCAGACCAACTCAAGAATCGACAGTCGACCCAAAATTGGGGTGTCTCAGTGAGTGTTAGGTATTACTCCCAAAAAATTATTGGGGAGCGATGGAAGAAGCTAAGATGGAGTTATACAAGGAATATTACTCAGACCTGACATGACTTTCTGATGAAGAGAAGAGGGAAAAACCACCATAAGGCCTACTCCTCCAGAACTTAACAAAGTATTTGAATTCATGTTGTTATTATTATCAATTATATTATTGAATTTTTGTAATGTTGAATATAATAATAGAAATAAGCAAACACAAACTAGAATACTGTTGATAGTAATGAGATTCATCACCGTGGTGGTCCAAGCGTCATGATATATATAAGAAAGAACATGAGGTCAAGACTGGTGTGAAGACATAAAGAGGAACCATGTTTTTAGATCTCCATAAGAGGAATTATGAATACAAGTCAGATGCTGCTTAATTTGTTAGAATAAGTCGTTTTAAAATTGTAAATCAAATAATATAATACAAGTTGTATAAAATTAATATATTTGATTATGTGTGTATTACAAGATTGAAGTAATACATGTGTGAGGGGTGGATCCTAAGCAGGTAAGTAATGATGATGCATATGCCTTAGCTAGAAATAAACATGAGCATTCTAACAGAGCTCGAGTATGCGGATATGGTGCTACTCCTGTATTGGTAAGTTTAAAACACTTATTGAAAATTGTTATTCTATCTTTTATTTGATGTTATAATGATTAATATAGTATATATTTTTTTATAACACCCTAAACTTTAATTTCTTTAAATGATTGTATTGCCCTAGTTAGGGAATTTTAAAATAAAAATAAAAGAAGTAGAATAGAAATATTTAAATAAAAGAATAAACTTATGAACTAACAGCGAAAATGGCCCTAACATGGGGCATCCAACATTCGAAATCAAGTCTCAATAAAAGAAACGTAAAGACACTTTTGAAAATCCATATCCACATTGTCACTCTTGAATCAACTCCACTCTGCGCCTGCAACAACTTTCATTACAGCCTGTTGGGTGGTTCGGGGTTAGTCTTTTGTGCTCATATCATAAAAAGAATTCCAACTAAACATTGTAATACACGCCATGTAATTTCATAACAATATACTTTTAAATAAACACATCACATTAAAAGTCATCTTTATGGAATCGTGAGTGTCTTGTAACTTGTTATATCCTAATCATCATGTTCGTGGAAGTCAATTACATGATATTAATTGTTGTACTTATTCTTAACCTTATCTAAGGTATCTTAATTCTTATGGGGCGTCCCCCAACTCAACTAACTAGCCATACCACCCAAATCGTGAAAATCGTGGATGTTTAGGAGAACGTATCATCAAACAACATATCAGGAAAATCGTGTTTGGGAGAGCGTATCCTCAAACAACATATCATGAAAATCATGGATGTTTGGGAGAACGTATCCTCAAACAAAATGTCATGAAATTCATGGATGTCTGGGAGAACGTATCCATCAAACATTATATATCGTGCGGGCAATACTGGCCCGATTCGTGTGGGTGATACTCTAGATAGTGAGTTCAAGCTTTTAATCCACCTATTAATCATCTAGGTGAGGTGTACATATTTCCTACTCACTTGTCATCTAACCTTGTCATAATTCTAACCTTAATGGTCTAAGGTTATTGTTAGTCTAGCCTTGTCATCATTTAAGGGACACAACTTGCATCATCAAGTAACAACATAAACATATCATAAACACTTAATCATAACATGAATAACATGAACATAAAGTAAAAACTTAATCATGGAGTCATGACATACAATTAAGTGCATCAAATAATAAAACATAACCTAACTACAACAACGATAAGAATTTATCCCTTTAAACCAACCCACCTAATAATCGAGTGATGATGGTCTGAACGAGGGGTTTGGAAAAGAGTTGGAAAGTGGACTGTCTTTACAAACATAAATACAAGGATTTAGATACTAGACTAAATTCAAACACGTGTTGAGATCAACTGGGCGACGGCTTCAGAGGTGTCTGAGGAATTATTTTCGTTATTTAAGTGACACGACATAGAGGAGTGATCCGAGAGGGGAAAAGGATTAAGAAGATAACTATAACCCTGAAGAAGTATATTATTCTTTGAATCCTATAAATGCTAATTTCAAGGTAGAGAAAGAGAGATCGAAGAGATGAGGTCTACTTCAGTTAATTACCAATTATAAGGATTAAGGATCATAATCCTAATTACATTCTAATAGTAGTCTCTAATCTTAAAGAAAAAGCTATTACTTAATCGTATTATGAGAATAAGGTTCATGTTACTAACTTCCAGTTAATCTACTAGCATCCTAGAATCAATTAGGGAAAATTTTAGGATTTAAAAGGGCTTCTAAAATCATTTGGGTGTAATCTGTCACGAACAGGAAGTTTCAGGTCGCAGCAGCAATAAGGGGCTAGTTAATTACTAAACTGGCAGATTCTAACAATTTGTACTCGTAGAGCAGTTTCCTAAGACAAGATGTACTGATTTTAGTTTCTGAAAGTTTAATGAATGAAACGTAATAACTTAAAATTCCAGGCACTGCCACAGACATTTACCGGAGTCATCTTCTCCGTTGATTTTGGAGAAATTCCCAGAATCCAGCGAGGGGACTCCAAGTCCGGCGGACCTCAAATCATCACTAATTTAGAGGAAATTGAGAACTAAACAATAGAATCAGTCTATGACCTTTATCCGAGACTAAATAGGTGTTTGAAGACACTTCGGTTGGTCTGGACATCGGAATCGACGGTGGCGGTGCCGCCGACGGGAAACGATTCCAGGAAACACACAAAAAAGGGTTTCCGTTTCAATTGGACAGCTCAGTTATGGGCACAAGCAAGTTAGTGAAATCGTGGATTCCGAGAGTAAAATAAAAAACATATTTAAAATTGGAATTAAATAATTGAATTGTAAAATCGTAACATTTTAAATATCACTTAAAATTTAAATTATGTTGTGAAACTAAAAAAAGAAGAGCAAGAATATGAGAGGAGAGGAGAAGAGTATTCTTATTGATGTATAGATATGATACAATGTAGAGTCCTATTTATAGGCTCATGAAACCATAACCTATACATTCTAATATTAATACAATTAAGAGAGTAATATAATACATGATCAATGCGATGGGAGTTACACAATGAGCATTCAACTACATTTATATAAAATATTCATAACACTCCCCCTTGAATGTCCATTGGGTAAAAATTAGACATCATTATCGAATACACTATTTGATCTTTGCCTCGTTAAAAACCTTACCAGGAAAACCCATTGGGAAAAACCATGGTTAAGGGAAAAATAGTGCAGTGTGTATCGCCTCCCCCTGATGATAACATCGTTCCCCCTCATTATGATATCAGTTGAGATTTTTCATGTCTCGAACTCTCATTGTTAGGACTAGCTTCTCCAAAGTTGATGTATGGAGAGTCTTGGTGATTAAATCAACCAAGTTATCGCTTGAGGGCACTTGTAGTGCGAATATTTCAACTCATTGGAGTTTGTGCATATAATGTATGCATCAATATGATCAATGGTCATCCATAATCAATATTTACAAAACACTCCCCTTGGATGACCATTAGATGAGAATATGCCTCATTAAAACCTTACTAGGAAAACCCTATGGGATAAAAACCCAGTGAAGGAAAAAGAGTACATAATCATCACATCACGTTGCAACATTTTCTTGCAACTCAAGGATATATGCAAAATAAATATCATGCATGATTTATAAAATCATCTCGTGAAATGGTGGTGTAGATTTATAAGTTGGTTTCACAGCCCACCAAGTGATAAAATTACCACATAAGACCAATTTATGGTCAACCAACACAAATATGACCAAGATTATTACTACAAAACCGAATAGTTCTTTTGTCTGAATAAAGGTCGATTAAAATGGACATAGAGTCACATGGTGATCTTACTACATCCATGCATTGATAGCCATGTCATATCCATATAACTTTTTGTTGGATATAATTAGTATATCATTAATGATATACGAAAATCATGTTCGAGAGAGATACACAATTGGCAAGTTAGTGGTAATCTTTCACATCTTTCATCTCGAACTCTATAGCTAATTAATAGTTGATTGCTTTGAGAAACTCTTTACGAGCTCAATAAAGTGTATGTCATCTATGTAACAAAAGATGATCACATCCAATTATGTCAAAATAAAAGAGACACATTTTAAAATATAAAATTAAATTAAGAAAATTTTGGTAAGAATTTTGAAACCATAAAATATGACGAAGATGATTTTTCAAAAAATCAACTTGAAATGAAGAAGAAATTATATGCATAAAGAAATGTATGATATGCTAAATGTACCATGTCTCTCAAGCTTTCAATTCATCTGACGTCAATTGGATATAATTGAATATCGTTCACGCGAACTTGAATTATTTGCTTATAGAAAAATAAATCCTCAAGGGAATTTCATATACACATGTGTATTCTAATTATCCAAACCATACATATAGGTTGCAAGGACATCCATTAGGGGCAAACTCTTTCCCTTCACAAATTGCCAGACTAATCGAATAATAAAAAGTAGTTCGATCCACCACATGAGAATATATTTTCTCATAATCAAAATGTTATAGGTTTGTTGTACAAAACCTTTCAAAAATGGGATGTTTCATAACTTCTCATACTCATACTTTACATCTCAATGTATAAAGACTTGATGTCTTAAAACTTTTCATTTCTCTTGGGAATTTGAATTTGCCTCAAATTGAAATTTTTCAGCCAATCATTTCTATCTTTGCATGCATTTTGATCCTCATTTTCAACTATCATACTTAGCGTTGCACTATACGCAAAAATTTCGTCGACGTTGACTTCATTGGGGTTCCAATATTTTCCATCCAAGATATAGATAATTGAGATATATATTCATATCTTTCAGGTACCTGATACTCTTCGTGAGCACATTATTTGTCTCTCTTGGTGGCTTTGTTTAAATAATCTTAACCTCAGTTTGACCGTCTGGATATCTAGCTCCATTTCACTTTGAGGAATTTTTTTCTTTGGAACCGTGTGGTCTACCATGTTTTATACGGGTTTTAGACTCAGTTGTGATGTCAGATTGCCCAATGTCAACATCATTTTCACTGGAGCATTGCGAGTTGGCACATGAGAGTTTTACTCCGTTTGGGTCGATAAAGTGTCCGGCAAATGATGAATTATATACTTTTGAACTTCAAGCTCATATTACTTAGTGCGAGGATCAAAATAATATGATCATTCATCTAATCTCTTGGCCAACTTTTTTTTTTCTCCCCCTAATGTTGGGAAGTTTAAATATAAACCTCCAAACCAGTCATCAAAATACTTCCGACAATAATTTGATATTTTACCATCGATGAACTCGTAATCATAATAATTTCTCAATCTGTATTGAGAACCCATCCTAATAAATGATGGTGGAGCAATTCAGATGTGTATATCACATCCATATATCAATAGATGGGAAGTATAAGGTTTTGACCCAAAAACCACATATAATGGAGGAATTCATAACAATTTTTTTTGGGCGTAATGTGAATTTGTGTTGTTCATTTAAATGACATGTTCACAATAATATAAATGGAAAATGTTCGGTCTCAATGACACATTTTCGTTATTGGATAATCATGAAAATATGCTCATAACCAAATGGTTGAGCTAGTAATCTCGCAAATTCTAGTTTGCTTTCATATATACATGTGACCTTCTAGTTGATACATCAATTAAAATAATTGGTCCACATGTTGGGTGTATGAATCCACAAATATCACCCTTGTTTTGTTGTGTGTAAGATAAATTATCTTACTTTAGTTGATGATTATCCAAACAATCAACTCTATTTAAGAATAAGCAACCCAAAAATGAGTTATGTTGCGTTGGAGATTCACCCAACAATGGGTAACGGAAAGCTGAAAATGCTTTCCTAGAAACGAAACCTTGTTGACAGAACAGAAAATCGTCTGTGGTCCCAGGAAGTAGGAGAGTCACAAGGACTACTTAAATCCCTATAACCTTAGGAATCATTTCTTTAGAATACCCAAGTTGAGAACTCTGTCCACAATATTGACCATAGATGTACTTATTGATTCGCATTATGATTGAACCGGGATGGTCAGACCGGTTATGCCAAAAATAATAATTGGCAGGACGAGTAAACTTCTAGTTTACATTTATATATATGTAACTCAATCACAATAACATATGTGTAGTACAAATTGGAGGATACTCCTTTTCATGGGAAAAATATATTTCTCAAATTTCTTTCTCATGACCATCAAAATAATAGGTCTTCTCAACCACAATATATAATATATAAGTGTGCTCACTTGTGGGAATATATGTATTTGGTCCCTTTGGGACATATGATTATAACTATGAACCTCTAAAATGATATTTTGTCCCTTGGACCTCTAAAATAGTAAAATTGGTGGTTGTATATATCATTTTCCATGTGATTGGAATTTTTCAATATCAATTCACAACTTCAATTTACCATTAATTCCTCTTAAGTTGTGGGAATCTCATCATATAATTGCCTGAGATTTTTGTTCAACTCTTAGTTTAAAATGTATGCTCTTTGGTACAATATGTCCATCCAAATAACACTAATTTCCTTTGAAATATTAGGAATTTACTCATCATAATATATTTTGATGGACTATGACCTTCGAAATATTAGGCATTTCTCTTCCACAATAGTGTATTGTTCATTTGTGGGAATATATATAGTCACCTTATGGACATATGATTACAATCACTCATTTCATGAAGTGATATTATGTCTAATTGGACAACCACCATTTGAAACATATAAGATAGCTCTTTTCTCAAGATATGAATCTCTTGGAATATATTCAATCATCTCGGGCTTGTATGAGTACAACCATTCACTTCAAATATTGATCTCTTGTCTCTTGGTACTCATTTTCCAGCCTTTCATTGAAATTATGACGAGTAAATATCAAAAGCTTTTGCTTCGTTTTGATGAGATAATTCGTACCCGAAACATTATTTTTGATGATTTCACCAACACCATTATAAATGGATTTGAGCTTCCAATACTCTTGAAAGTTAAGTCTTGCCTAAAACATCAAGGGCTATAAATTCAAATATATAAAAATGTTAGATATATTATAAAAATAAAAAAAGATATATTAAATTATAATGAAACGATAGCCATTAAACATTAATATCTAACCAAAAACATAAAATAACGCTTACATGAATACAAGAGCATCGATGTAGCCATGAATTTGTTAAAATCAAAATGGTAATAGAAATTAAACATGGAACCATGTCATTAGCCATGAATATCGACCACATAAAAACAAACATTCAAAAACAAATAAATTTTATCATCGTGTTAAAGCCGACTGAAACAAAATATATATAAACGCCCGTTAGAAATAGATAATATTATTTCATGGTATGATCAGAAGCTAGGAAACTCAAAATATTAAAACTAGTTTTTGGTTGAAAATCAATGATTACGACAAACAAAAAATCAACATTAGCACGTTATACCTACACTTGAATCAAAGAAATTTCTAGACAACTTTGAACTCCATTTTGACCTTTGTATCAATTTTGAAACCTTTATGCAATAAAATACCAAACATCTATATGAAATCAAATATGCTTATATAGTAATATGAACAATACAAGCATTTAAATCAAACAACTAACTGTATCACCAAAAGCGAACACCGGAAACCATATATAGATGTTAGTTGATGCATGTTATATCTATTCAATTTTTCATACTAGGAAGATAATCCAATGAAAACAATAAACAACAGGATATAGTTGTTTCCGCGAGTAAAAAAAACTATCAATAACCCAATGATAAAATATAAAATTATATGTTCAGAGAGTTGCAAAATGCAATTTCAATTACTCACTTTGTTCTAAATAAATAAATAAGTATTCAAACAAAGAGTACACAATACTGACTACATATTTTGAAATTATATATTTCATTCAATTGAAATTAGATTCGTCAAAAGAGTTACGAACATGAAAAGGTATCGGATAAGATATACACAACAAAACGAAAGATTTGAAAAATTTGTTAGAACATGAGAACAAGAAATACAAAATGTTATGAAGTTGATGGAACAAAAGTTGGGAGCAGATGCATATAAAACATACATATAAACTTAAAATTAAGATACGTATGTCTGGCTATAGCAAAGTTACTTTCATGATTTCCGAGATGGTAAAGTATCGTGCTGATAACGTGTTGTGAAACTAAAAGAAGAAGAGCAAGAATATGAGAGGAGAGGAGAAGAGTATTCTTATTGATGTGTAGATATGATACAATGTAGAGTCCTATTTATAGGCTCATGAAACCATAACCTATACATTCTAATATTAATACAATTAAGAGAGTAATATAATACATGATCAATGCAATGGGAGTTACACAATGAGCATTCAACTACATTTATATAAAATATTCATAACAAATTAAACAATTAAAAGCATATAGTTACGATAGAGAGCTTATAAAATCATAAATACGCAACAAAAAATTAATATTCTTCAAATGATTTTACGATTTTAAGATTTTATTATTTTCCTATCGATTTTATATGACTTTGATATTCAACGATTTTACAGTGAAATCAAGAAAAAACTCTTACTGTTAAATTGTATAACAATTTAAATCGCGATTTCGACTACCTTGGCCACAAGAGCTAACAGTTTTTAAGGACAAAATATGAGACCTCATTTACGTTGGAAGCAAGCTTAAACCGACGAAGAACTTGAATCTAAAAGCTGTCGTCGATGGAGCGTTCCCAACGGCTTCTGGAAACAAACACTTGATCGCTCCAAGATATGAGGACTGAACGATTCAACGAGAAGGGGAGTTTGAAGGTCTCCCGACTTACCTTGAAAGATCCCAGGATCCGAGAAGTGGAAACAAGCTTGTCACCGGCGAGGCTGCGGTGGAGGAAAGAACTCGATCTTCTCTGCGGAGGGAAACTCGAGTTTTGGCTGCGGCAGGTCTAGGGATGACTAGGGCTAGGAGAATTAATGTTTAAACTGACGGAGCTAGCTTGATCATCCCAAATCGGAGGGCTAGAATCGTTGCCGGAAAATTCCTCCGATCTCCGAGCTGGAACGACGAAGACGGACGAGAAGCGCTCACGTCACGACCACGTCATCCACTTTAGGTGACATGTCTTCCTCTGATTAGATGCACCGCTGACGTGTGTGTCACCTCGTCACTCTTAAGTGATGAATCAAAACGATGTCGCTTTATCGAATGGAGGAAAAGAAAATAGAATTGTGAGATGAGTGTCGAACCTGAGACCCCTGGATTACACGTATAGATGCTTAACCTCTCGGTAAAAAACCATTACATGATTTAAATCCGCTCAATGTTATTTAATTATTACTAAGAAGCTGACCTGCTCTATTATTTAGATTCCTATAAGATCAAAGAGTTAACCAGCGCTAGTAGTTATTACTCTATTATAATAACGAAGAATTAATAAGCTACATAGATATGGAATAATAATGGTCACATGATATAATCATATTTATATAACTGTTAATAATATATTATGAATATTATAATTATGTGTATAAATGTCTATTTGTAATTTTTATATTTATAATTTCTATACATTGAATATAAGAATGAATATTCTATTTAAGTGTAGTCATACTAGTGATGTATGATTATGAATTTTAGAGCCTATAAATAGCACTCACTCTTGTACCATTTCTACACCCTTCAATAAAAGCAATTCTCCTCTCTTATTCTTGTCTTCTTCTTCGTTCTTAGTTTTATAATATGCTATCAGCATGATTGCTCTATCATCTCAAAATTTTTTTTAAAGATAGCTATATTTAAAATTTTATTCTCCCAACTCATTTTCGTATGACTGTTACTATTCACAATTTACATTCATATAATTTTTCTCCTTAGAGTTTATTTTCGGTGCATGAAAACAAAGCTTACATCTTTTTAATAATTTTTTGATAAGAGGTCTTCTTAATATTTTTTTCTACCATTCATATGGATTTAATATTTATTCATATGGTATGATCTCTTTTATTCCACATGTACATTCTTACTATTTCTGTTATTTTTTATATAATTTTGTCTATGAATATTTCATATATTTGTCTATGTTTATTCATATCATACATATACATGGTATGAAATATAATGATTTATTAATATGATATGAGATGAAATTTATATAGTTAAATGTGTTCTAATTTCTAGCTTCTTGATTCTATATATTCTGTGTGTTACCATTTTTTTACCACTAGATCTATTTTTATTTTATGTTTGCATTTTGGTAGCTTTCAAAATTTAATTTCAAATGTTTATAGTAAGTAAAACGTAAGAGTGAAAAAGGTTACTATGTTTAGACATCTTTTCATTATCAATTGTATTAATTACAATTATATTTACTATATTACTAATATGTTATTTTTTTTTAATTGGTTTTTCATTGTGATTATTTTCAAAACTTTTGCAATATGTGATATTTGTATGCTTCTCATATTTGCATCATTGTACATTTGTATGAAAACAAAATTTGGCCAAGAGATTAGATGAATTATCATTATGTCATTTCAATCTTCACACTAAACAATATAAACTTGAAGTTCAAAAGTATAATTCATTACTAAAGTTGAATTCATCAACTGCTAAACGCCTTACTGACACAAATAGAGCAAAGCTCTAATGTGCGAACTACAAATGTTTCAATAAATATGATGTCAATACTTGACAATCTCTTATTGTAAATGTGTCTACACAATGCATGAAGCATGATAGACCATTCGGTTCCAGAGGGAAAAAAATCCTCAAAAGTGAATGGAGCTATATATTAAGATGGTCTAATTAAGGTTAAAATTATTTTTGAAAACCACTAAGAATAATAAATAGTGTGCTCATCAAGAGCCGGAGTACCCAACATATATGAAATAACGATATCTCAATTATCTATATCTTGGATGGAAAATACTGGAACTGCAATGAAGTCAATGTTGACAAATTTTTTTCCATATAGTGCAACACTAATTATGATAGTTGAAAATGAGGATCATAAGCGAAAATGCATGAAAAGAAAGAAATCATTGGCTAGAAAAATTTCAATTGAGGCAAAACTAAATTCCCAAATGAAAAGAAAAGTTGGAAGACAATAAAGTCTTTATATGAAGATGTCAAGCACATGAGACAAGTGTTTATCTCATTATAAGTCTTGAAAGTTATGAGAAATCTCAATTTGAAAGGTTTGTACAAAGAAACCTAAAATATTTTTATATTCTGATGTGGTGGATGCAACTACATTTCATTATTTGATTAGTCTGGCATTTTTGTGAAGGAATTGAGTTTGCCCCTACTATATCTCATTGCAACCTATATGTACGGTTTGCATAAACGAATACACACGTGTATATGAAATTCCCCGAGAATTTATTTTATAAGCAAATATATGAAGTTCACGCGAACAATATTCAATTATATCCATAACACGTCTTATGGATTGAAAGATTGAGAGAAGTGATATATTTAGCATATCATATATTTTTCTATGCATATAATTTGCTTTCTTCTCTTTTTAAGTTGAATTTTGAAAATCCATCTTTGACATATTTTATGGTTTCAGGATTGTTTTCGTACAAATAAAAATTATATTTAAAAATGTACATCTTTTTTTGTCAAACTTTAAATGGCTTCAACACTTTTTTGTTGCATAGATGACAAACATTTTCTTGAGACTCTAGAAGAGTTTCACAAAGTAATCAACTATTTGATTAGCTAAAGAGTTCGAGAAGTGGAAGAATAAAATTTACCACTAACTTGCAAATTGTGCATCTCTCTTGAACATAATTAATGTATATCATCAATGATATACTAATAATATCCAGCAATCATCTATGTGGATATATGATGGCTATAAGTGCCTCGATGGTGGTAAGATCACTATATGTGTGTCTATGTCGAGTTTAATCGATCTTCATAAAGTTATGAAACAACTTGGTAGTTTGTGAAATAAGCTAATCAAGCAATATCACCATTCAAATACATGATCTTGCGATTCATGCATGCTATGTATTTTATATATCTCCATGAGTTCAAAGAGGACTTGGTCTGATGTGTTATGTCTCGACACCATTGCACAAATGTTACGCTTCACCTAAATTATTTGCTCGCCATTCATTCCAAGAAAATTGTATAATGACATGTGATATTTATGTACTCTTTTTCCTTCACTAGGACTTTTTCCCACAGGGTTTCCTAGTAAGGTTTTAATGAGGCATATTCTCATCAAATGGTCAACCAAGGGGAGTGTATTATAAATATTGATTATGTATGACCATTGATCATAACATGCATACATACATTAGATGCAAAAACTCCAATGAGTTGGAAAAGAATATTTTCATGAGTTGACATACTCTATAAGTGCGCTCAAACGATAACTTGGTTGATTTAATCACCAAAGGCTCTACATGCATCAACTTTGGAAAAGCTAGTCCAACAATTATAGTGCGACGAATGAAAGATCTCAATTGATATCATGATGAGGGGGAGCCAATACACACTGCACCCTTTTTCCCTTAACTATGGTTTGTCCCATTGGGTTTTCCTAGTATAGTTTTTAATTTCCTCATCATCTTCTCCGCCGAAGACATTGTCGCTACTCCTTTCGATATCGACATTGCGGCTGCCTATCTCTACTCCGGATGAGGAGGATTTGACTCCAGCGAGAGCATGGCGTGCCACTACAATCCCAACAACGATGAGCTAGTCGAGGAGCTCGATCTCGCACCGTCTTCCACAAATGTTTCTCAAAATCAGATCGGTGAATCGGCGCGTCGATGGTTACTGCAATTTCTACTTTCAATTGGGGAAGATGACTGGAAAATTTCCAATATGGTCCCCCAATTTTTTTTAAAGTTTCAGTCCCCTAAAGTTTTGCAAATTACATTCGTAATCTATAACTTTCAACTAAAGTCAGTCGTGACCCAATGACTTTTTCAATTAATATAAACTGCCCCATGACAGTTATGAAACTCCATTATAAGACGTAATTGAGTTATTTATAATCAATTAGTTGTAATTAGTTATTATAATCGATTATAAGCAACAAGTTCTAAATAGTTATTATAATCAGTTATAAGAACTAATAGTTATAATCAGTTATAAGAACTAGTAGTTATAACTAGTTAAACAAGTATTATAACTGGTTATAAACACATAGTTATAAACAATTAAGATCAAATTATATTAAATAAATTTTAGTATCCAAAACTTGAAACCCTGGATAGAGTAATTCATAGCCGATAAGGGTCTATCCCGAAAATATTTATTGCTCGCCAGTGTTAACATTTCGAAAATTTAAGACTACGTCGATAGATATTAACAGTCCAGGCTTGATTATGCAATTTAGAAAATTTAAGACGACGCTATTAATTATCAAAATTTCACGCTTGATTATGCAAAGTTGAGGAGTGACTAGAATATTTTCTAGTCATCTTCTCCAAATATGCATATTCGCCAAAGCTTGCAGCTGATTCCCTGCGTTCTTTTATAGCGAGAGTACTTGCAGCTAGACAGAAATTCAACATCCGCTCCAAAATCATTGCACTTGTAGGATGCAATTGACGACCACGCTTTTTAATAGTAGCAGACAAATTTTATTTTTCACTAAATCGAGATTTCCTCTTTCGTAATGGCTCCGAGGAAAGGATTTTCTGGGATTCAGAAAAATCGAGGCATTGATGCTGCTAAATCTCAATTGACGGGCATCAATAGTTGTCGGAGGAAGAAGATATTCACCATTGCCGTTGTCAAAGGTGAAGGGAGGAAGAACAACTACTGAATTAAAATTAAATGTGGGGATAGTAAAAAAAAGAATCTCCCCACCTTTCTATCTCCCTTCACCCTTCCCCGTCCCCTCTTCTCCATCACTGCAACTCGCCATTGATGAAAGCTGCAAAAGCTCTAGAAGCCTTTCATAGCTAATCCTCTAATGTCCAACACCCCTTAATTGAGTCAATCAAGTAAGCCTTCCATCCTACATGATACTTTGTGTTGTTATTACCAAAACCTTTCCCAATTAGGATTTTCTATGTTGTAGAAATGAGGAGATCATGTTAAAATTGAAATGACCCTCTTCGAAGGACGAGTACAGCTACGATGATGAAGAAGTGTTGTGCCATTGCAGATTGTGGGCTTCTAGGTGTGTATCACACACGTCAACCAACCCCATAAAGAAATTTTTTGGCTGCCCCGATATGTGTCTCAAGTTCATAAAGGATGCGGGTACTTCGATTGGTTAGAGGTGAAGGTAGCTGCAATGAAAGAGAAACAAGAGCTAGTTCAAATGGTTACCGGTTGCAGGTCCAGGTTAGAAAACTGGAATGAGCCAACGTAGAGCTTAAGTAAAAAATTGGAGTAGATTGTTTTGAAAAGGAAGCTGAAGTGTGTTTGTCGTCCAATCTGCCTCTTCAGAAGGACTGTGACATTGTTGGTGAGTTCCAAATACTGAAATACAGGGTTGGTTTACTTGAGAGAAGGCGATGTTATGGACATATCAATATGAAGTGAGGGGTATGTGTTATGTGTAATGATTTTATGTAATCATTGTACGATCATCGTTAATGTGTTCAATAAACTGCCGATATTAGTATGCTTTGTTGAATGTACTTCCAATATTTGTATGCTTTTTATTGTACTGCAGATTTTTGGTATGGCTTATCATTTAGAAGTGAGCATACATATTAGCCACAAACATAGTTTTACTTATATTACATAAAGGAATAATCCATAAACCCTCAACGTTTTTCATAGTCGTAGACATATTACATAACCCATAAGCCATAATCGTAGCATAAGTGTTCTTGCCTAACCTACTACGTATTTCTTACCATGCAACAAATTATAAGATCTTCCACAACATTACGATACACAAAATAATGTACGAATCTACTGGATCCTCCACAACATTACCATACATTACTTAGAACCCCCCTCTCCCCCAAGACATACCCACCAAAATAACCTCCTATTTCCTACTGAGTGTGTCCTCCTCTTGCTATTGGCAACTTTACCCTTGTCACATGACTTGCCGAGGTTGGCATGAACCCTCCCATGTTATTTGTTGCTGGCATAGTTGTTGTAGGTGATGATGCACCAATTCCTCTGAAACCATTGGAGCTGGAAGCAACATTACCTCTAGTAGTCTGTCAGATAAATCAGGAAGAAATTAAGGACGATGACAAGTCTGAAGACTATTTGCCTTAGGTTATAGGGGTGATTACAATTCCTCTTGTTTTGTCCAGATTCTCTACATTTCCGCTAATGTTAGATTTGACCAACCGTAGGTACAGCTTCATATGTCTGATGATGTTAGTCAATTCGTGTCACTGTGTCTCCTTCTTCTAACCTCCTCTTCTTCTATTTCACTCCACCAACTGGTTCAGGTAGTGTAGGGTCTCTTAGTACTGGTCCTTGATTTTGCACCCACTATGAATTGTCATTGAGGGGGTTTATTGGAAACTGGTATGCTTGCTTGTACGTGCCAACCCTAAGTGGACCAGTTTGGTAAAATTAGGGTTCAGGTTTAGGTTTTTGGAGGAAAAATTTAAACAAAACATATCTCAAATTAAATTACCTATAGCATGGATACATAACCTGGTTGAGCTGGTCCCGGTTGTAAGTTATGCAAGAGAGTCCATGCTCACAGGGTAAACTAGATAGCTGCCAAACTCCACAAGCACATGTATCATTACGTAGGTCAACTAAAAAGCATGACGGTCCCCTTGCACTTCATAATGAGCATGACCATTAAAAATGGGAAGCACCATGTAGTATTGGCTTTATATTTTTGGACATTTTCAATCGGGATTGGGTAAATGTTATTATCATCCAACCCCTCAACCATATCACGACACTGGTGTATCACTTTCATCATGTTCACCCTAATTATACATTTCATTTTAATTAGTTTATG
This sequence comes from Linum usitatissimum, assembly GCA_030674075.2. NCBI lineage: Eukaryota > Viridiplantae > Streptophyta > Magnoliopsida > Malpighiales > Linaceae > Linum > Linum usitatissimum. The sequence continues at coordinate 10,630,656 of JAUJYP020001078.1, read as the reverse complement.
GACTCCCTGTTCAGACAAAAAGTAACATCAGTATTCATAAACAATACCCTATACTCTCAAGGCATGACAAGATTGGCAAGTCACGCGCCTCAGGAATCTAGTTGTTGAAACTCTCACAATGATTGTTTTAAGGAGAATTTGGATCAAGTGGTTTTGTCATAGTAAAACTTTCACCAGGTTGATATAGTTCTCTTCTTCGTCCACGAGAGAGGTGTTTCACCATCTTATTTAGTGTATTTCGCCCCATTCTCACGCAGATTCTTCATGGCACAAAGGAAACCTGTTTGGTAGGTGGCTTGTGTTGCATCTCTAAACATGTGTATTTGTTGTTGAAGTTGTTGTACATGTGGCGGACACAGTATCTATGCTTAGTGATAGGGAAGTCTTCTTCTAACACTTTTCATCAGACCCTATGAAGAATAAGTAAACACCGACCGTCACTACAAACAAGTGGTTAATGAAAGAATATGTTTTGGTATGATTTTGGAAAAGGAAGGTTTTGTAAAGGATTGAATCTTCCCTTGAATCTTCTAGTCTCTCTAATCTACTACCCTTGATCCTAGACCGATCATCTCTAACTTCTCTCTGTGATCGATTTTCTTCATCTCCTTGGCAGAAGTTGTCGCCTAAAGTTGTATTTGTTTTTATGCTTCTGAGTTTGAGGACACGATTCTAACTTATATAATAAGTCCACCGCGCCCGTGGCCGACTTACCATAAACCGGATGACTACTCATTCGCCACGCCTGTGACCTATTGTTAATCACGACCGTGGCCTCCTGATGGTCACTCCCATGACTAGCTGTTGACCATGATCGTGGTCAGTCTGGAAACCATGCCTGTTACTGACTACTGGTCACGCCCTTGCTGGTCCACCAATCATACCAAAATCCCAGCTGATTCGACCCAAAATTCAAACCGATGGTTGACCCAAAGTCGGGGTGTCATAGTTGCCCTCACGAAGAACCACAATGCTGCATGCACTCAGCCCTAGCACGTGTCTATTTTTGTGTGAATTTTATACCCCATCTTTTTTTAATAGCATGGATACGACAAAAGTCTTGAAATTCCCAAGAGATATGAATTCCCGACTAATCAGAATCTCAACATCTTCTAAATTTCGATGTCCTTAAACTGTGGGTATCTGAGTGTGCCGTAACTGATGTTTTGCTCAAATTCCCAACTAGTTTGTTGCATCAAGTGATCTTCGTCAAATGACAGTTTGTCATTGTGAGGATTTTAGAATTCAGTAAGTCGTTCCTCTCTATTGGGGGGTTTACTGGAGTCTTGGCCTTCCACAGCAGTTGCACGCTACCCTCCTGTAACCCATGTTTGTCAGCAAGATCACTTGATGATGTGTCATCATCACCAATGTCAAAGTCGTTATCCTCAACCTCGAAATCTTTGTCCTCAGAATCGTCGTCAAAATCACCAGGGTCATTATCAAAATCTATAACCTCTGGACCACCTTGGTAGTTAACGTCAGAGTCATAGTTTAATGCACCATTTGAGTGAGCCTCAAAGTCATATTTGGAGCATACATGTAGTCATCAAGGTCAGAGTCAATGTGAGATTCATACTCATCTTTTGAACCAATCCCCGCCAGCTGCCATATGTTCCTGCCATTCAACCTATTCAGCAGCCATTTCCTGCTCATATTCCTCAAGTAACTCATTCCATATCAGATCAGCTGCCTTTTCATTATCTCAATATGCAGTTGTTTGTGGTTGAGAAACACCTTGCAACGATTGTCAGCCACGTCCCGACCTTATCTTGGATATGAAAACTAGAATTGTCCAATTCAGCTGCTTGAGTACCACCAACCTCAGTAGTGTTCTCCACTAAGTCAGCCATGTCAGAATCAAGGTGGTGTAAAGAGCGTCCTCAGCAGCAGTAGCATAAACCTCGGTAGTCTTCTCTACAAAGTCAGCCTAATAATTGCTCTGCACATCAACAGCCAAGGGTTCACATTTGACATCAACACCCTAGGATTGCCATTGGTCGTTGTGTTCTTCCTTTATAGATAGAGAACCCTTGGTTCTGTTGACCTAGTTTGCTCAGTTCTCTTGAAGATGCTAGTGGATCTCCATAGGCTCCCTTTTCTCCTTCACAACCAATTTGTTCTAGGACAAGGCTTTTGGTACGATAATAGGGGACTGAACCGTACCATAAGTACAACTATAGCTTGAACATCCTTAGCTTTGCTTGTTCTTCTGTTAACTGCCTCAGATAAACCTTCATCACCAAATCGTCATTCAAGGAAAGAATGAAAGCGGCAATATCAGCTTATCCTTCTAACGGTGTCAAGCCTGAGTCTATTTCCTTCCCCGGTGCACAATACAAGAGCTGTGAGTACTTCCATTCGATCTCCAGCAACTCAATCATGTTATTTATTTTAGTCATCGAGAAAAAATGGGCATTGTCGTAGTCGAAATGCAAAATTGAACTGTACATATACCGATGTGGGTCCATGACACTATTGTAATGCATTTCAATAAACCCGCAAATCCAGAAACCCTTAATCTGCTTTGTTTTTGCCTTCTTACCCACAACAAACCAAAAAATCAACAAACCCATAAACCCTAAACAAAAATGCAACAGTTGTGATGTAATAGGGAAATGAATGACTCATTTACCTCCCCAAAAATCTAATGGATCCTAACCAAGAGGGCGGATAATTCACTTCACCATTGCAGCTTCAACATCCAATGACATTGAGAAAACACTGCAAAAGGAATATGATATTAAGCCATAGTAGAAGATGATATTCAGAGACAGAGGTTCGCAATGATGGAAACAAACTCACCGTCTAATGGATCAGAAACTCATCATCGGGATACAGGTAAAAGGGATAACAAACAAGCTTATGTTCCCTGGGAATGTGAAAAGGTTGATGGAAGAGAGGGATCAACAGTTATCTCTTTTGAAGTGTTCATTTCTCTAAGCCTGGTATGGGTTTTGTTCTTGGTCTGTTCGGTTCCTTTCATCAGTTTGGTTATTTTCCAATAAAATATATCGCCTATGCGTGATCGGTCCACATTGACAAAGAGGACGAAATTCGACGGAAAACATAGACGGCGTATTTGATTAATTACAACTAAGAGTAAAATGACTAAAAACACGACCTTCGGGGGTCTTCAAAGAATCAGTAAACTTACGGGACTATAATGTGACACCATGAATTTTGGTTCAGTTTAAATTTTGGTTTGATTAAAATCTTACTCGATAAGTAGGAGCCGGGAGTTGGAAACTGAATTAATTTAATTAAATCCGAGGAGTTCACTAGGTAGTTGCCAAATATTAAAGGCTTGCAAGGCTCGTGATAGTTATTGGGTTGACTAAGTCAATCAGAAGAGGAGTTAAGTCTTTGTGTTATTAGTTTTGAACATGAAGACTTCTGGACAGTTTGATGAATCTAACGGTAAGGAGTTGGTCTTGAACTATCCAAGTGAAGGATGAGGACTGCTACTTCAATTGGACTAGGACTTAACCTGTGGGTCTCGAGGCCTAGTCAGAGTTATGGTGACAAAGTGGGCTTGATCCAAAGGTAAGTTATGCCACAGTTACTGAAGCTGATGGTGGAGAGAGAGATGGTCGAGGTTTCATTATTATATGATGTCGTTTTTATGTATTTTCAAAACTAGAGTTGCATCTCCATGTTTATTTGTTCAGTTTTGGGATCTGGGATCCTATTTGTCAGTTGATGGAGAGAAAGTGTTCAGTTTTCAGCTTTTATTGCTTGATTTAATATTTTTTTAGCGAATTAGGGTTTAGTCATGGTTCAGGTTGAAACTGGGTAGGATTCTTTGGTTGAAGTAGTGGTTCGGCATGGACTACTAGGGTGGGGTTTCACAAATTGTATCAGTGGATTGACTTTGGGAATCAAATCCAGTGGAACTCTTTGATAGAGTTAGTGGTATGTAAATTATCTAAACCAAGGTGAGGGAAGGACTTCAGAGATTGATAGGATGTTATCAATCCTTAAGGGGTGATTGCATCGAGGAGGCAATAAGCCTATGGTGTTCAGTTGAGAACCAAGCTAGAAAGCGAGGAGTAGGCCTCTTTTGGTTTCAGCAGCAAGTAACCGTTGTTACTGTGAAGGCAACAACCACTCTAGGAGTTCTAGAAAAGAAGTCAGTCATGGTCGTGATGGGAAGTCGATCACGGGCATGACGTGAAGTTAACCACGATCATGTTGATCACTAAGCAACGAGTGTGTTGAAGGTCAATCATGGGCATGACAAAGAATTGGCCATGGGCGTGACGAAAACATGGTCACTGTCATAGGTGACAATTGGTGACAGGCATTACGTATAGCCGCACGGGCGTGGTTGGATGACAGTTACGGTCATGACAGGTAGTACACCATGGACATGGTGATGAGGCAACCACGAGCGTGGTTGAGTGCTAGTCACGGGCAAGGTAGTTTGAAAACCACGACCGTGATTGAGAGGAGGCAACGACCGTGAAAGGGAAGAGGCAACAACCGTGGTTGACAGTTGACCACATACATGATAAGGAGAGAACCACAAGCATGGTGAGCAGAATACCTCGGGCGTTGCGGCACAATAGATATGGGCATAATCAGGCTAGTTACGGGCATGACAGAGGGTCTACCACTGGCATAACATGCTCGTGTGAAGAGTTAGGAAGGAGATCCTGATCAGAAGGAGGTTACGAGAAAGACGTGCTAAAGGGGAATATGCTCAGTGGAGCAAAGTAATCAGGCTTTTTGAAACAGTAATCATGGCAGGGGATGACTTAAAACTGAGAAGTTGACTAATGTCTTTGTAGTACTATATGTAGTCAGTTGAAAGTTGCGAGGTTGAGCTGGCCGCTCGACTAGCTGCATCTTCGAAGCAGCACTGTAAGGAATTGTCTATCAACTTTTATATTCAGGACATGGTAGTGCGGGGTGACAAGCTAGAAACAGTGCTTAGGAGACAAAGAGTTCGTAAAAGTACTAAAAGTGAGGAGTTGATGCTCGGTAGGACAAGGGAAGTCCCTCCGCCATATGGTGACTACCAAAGGGCTGGTGTCACCTGGAAAGGGCATGGCGTGTTCAGATTTCAAAGGAAATTAGTTAAGGTTTATTTAGTGCAGATAGGTCGTAAGAGAGGTGCGAGCCTCAAATGCTCTAGTCTGGAGGAAGGATAGTTAGAGGAACAAGGTGTGGAACAGAAAGGAAGGTCTAGAGGACTTTTAGCATAGTCCACAAGTGGAATAGTATCGTTTAAGGTGTTGGCTTTGAAAGGAGGATCCCCATACTCTTTATGAGTGTTGGATTTTGGCGAGTTAAGAGGAATTCAACACAGGGCTAGATTTTAAAGTGTCTTAACATAGTAAGACAATGTTCAGGGACTAGTGGAAGCTCATCCAAGGAGTGGTGGATAGCTTGGAGTTAATAAGGTGACAGTGGTATCTGTGTTCAAGAATCCACTTGTAGTAATATGTTGGATGAACAAGGAGTACTAGCAACAGAGATGAAGGATACTGTAAATAGCAGGTGTTGCAGGACAGGCAATGGTTGAGGTAAGCTATGAGCATGGTGCTTAGTTGGTCACAAGAGAAGTAATCAGTGGATCGGGGTCGTGGTGCCGAGGGGCGCTACCGTGGTTGGTATGCTGGCCCCGTATGCGACTTTGATCGCCGCGAATGTGGCCATAGAACTAGCACGGGCATGGTCTAGCAGACCATGAGCGTGATGCGTAAGGAATTCACGAGTATGGTAGTCAGTCACGTTACAGATCGTGGGGATCATGAGACTAGGTTGTCGATGGGAAACAAAGACTGCATGAGATGGCAATACTGCGAGTGTGGTGCTATGCTGGCCATGAGCGTTGACTATGCTAACCACGGGCGTGGCAGACCTATTGGTCATGGGTTGGTGTGCCAAGGGGCTACACATGTGACCAGTGATGGAGTGGGCTAAGTAGAGCACACGATTAATGACACTGTAAGTCTATATGGTTGGTGTAACATGTGTGATGATGAGTGGCAAGTTGGGGAACTCTTCTTGTAAGGCCTTTACATCCTATTTCGGTTTCATTTGAAGGTTCACTTGGTTGTTAAGCAATTTACAGATGCATTGAGGTTTGTGATTAGTGACTTAAGCTCCATATTAAAGTAGACCGAGTCGTCCGTCACTGTGTACACCCGCCACCAAACTCATTTCACCTTTTTTCTCTTTTATGTCCACATTACAACCCCGAAAAAAGCCCTCTTGATTAGTGCTTGGAGTGCATTGATGTGAGGAGTAGGGGTAGCTCTATATGCAAGTGTTGGAAGCGCACTTCAGAGTTGATGATGAGCGCACAAACACTGTTTCTAAAACGCTCTGAGTGAGTTCATTATTGGGTTCATCTTTAAGCCAAAATTTCCCTTAAGAGTATGTCTAGATGGTTGGTGTAACATGTGTGATGATGAGTGGAAAGTTGGGGAACTTCTTATGAGGCCTTTACATCATATTTCGGTTTCATTTTAAGGTTCACTTGTTTGTTAAGAAATTTAGGGATGCATTGAGGATTAAGGATTTTCTTTGCTATGTCGGTAGTGGATTTGATTGTAGGTGTGTTCCATGGTTGTATCAGCTTTTTGCTTAAGTGTGGGGGGATTTGATGACGTTGGATTTGTCACATATATTGCCCTAATTTAAGTGATATTTCATGCATAATTGTATTGTTTTAGGTAGAAGTTTAGGGTTTTTATGCATTTTAAGCTTTTATATCGATTAAGTGTCTCAGACCCAATTGGGGTCCATTTGATATCGTTTTGGAGTGTTTTTGATAGATTCCAGGTACATAACGACATTGAAGAATTAATCGAAGCAATACATCATGTGTGGATAGTCTAGGACAAGAAATGTGAAGTATTTGGACATATCAGGACAACTTAAGAAGCCTAAGAAGCGGAAGATCTCAACTTGAAAATAAAATGATAGTTTAGTATTTTGGGCATAAGTCCTTGATCAGAAGTCCGATATATGCAAGGCTCGCGACATTGGAAAGTTAGTTCAATATTCTAAAACTTTAATAAAATTATCTTCGGCCAGACCTATCGAGACTTTGGCCTAAATCTGTCGACAACAGATCACCGTGACGATGAACAATATAGCTAGGATGAAAAAGTAAAAATCCTTTCCAACAAGGAACTCTTTTACTATTTAACGACCGGTCCTTTATTCTTTGAAGAGAGACCTTTTTCGAAGAAAATTAAAGAATAGTTCAGACACTTCGGAGCAACGAGAAGGCATCGACTTCAAGGAGCTCGGATCGGAAGAGATAATCAAGATTGACGGATCTATTTCTTCGACAATTCTCGGCAGGTTTTTTGGATTTCTTCTTGTAAACCTAATTCCAATGTGTTCCTTTGTTGATTTTTATTTGTTATTCGAAGTTATGAGTAGCTAAACTCTTCGTGCTTAGATTAGATGAACCCTAAGTAATTTCTTATGAACAGATGATTGTTTAACTTCGACGAGTTAAGCGTGTTGGATGGATTTTGGTTTATGTTTAATTTCATTTCCGTCTTATGCTTGCTTGGCTGTCTTGAATAGAACCTTGTTAGATTTTTCTCCATCTCAAAAGAGCTTACATATCTAGAACATAAAAATTAATCAACTAGGTTAGATGTTAACCTTCATCCGTGAGCGAATAAACTAGTCCGTCGTGTGAGTAGTTCTCGTTTGTTTTGTCGCCAAGCGGGTTTCACATCTTTATCTAGAAAGAACGGATTGGGATAGTAGATAGGTAGAAGATTAGAGGACCAGAAAGGGTGTGATTTGATTAGAGTTGAACTACGACGGTGAATTGAATCTATCTTGTTTGTTTAAATCGTGGAATTTGTCTGTCATTTGTAAATTTGGATAGTCTAGGGGAATTTGAAGTCTAAGCCATTTTCTCCCTTTTGGTTCAAACCTTATATCGTGTAGTCTTGCAGCCTAAAACCTTCCACGTGAAGGATGAGGACTTCTACTTTAAGGAAACTTGGACTGAACCTGTGGGCCTTGAGGCCTAGTCAGAGTTATGGTGACAAAGTGGGCTTGGGCCATTGGATGGATCCAACGGCAAGTTGGCCTCAGTTCCACTCAAGATTGAATTCCCAAACTTATTCAAAACAAAGTTGCATAGAGTGACGACACCGTTTATGAATGCAACTACGAAGTCGATTCGGAAGAAGGCAGCGACTTCGCTCAACGAAGAGAGATGAAGATTGACGGAATTCAAGGAGCGCTTGATTAGAGGTCGGATCGATAGGAGGAGGAAGACCCATGTGTGGTGGCGATCAATATGATTGCAGCGACATCCGGATTGAGGAAAGGGCGAGCCCAGCGGCGCGTGGGCCGCGTTGGGGGACCTCTAGCGGCGGTGTGGGTTAGCTAGAGGGCTGCGGAAGTGATGTTACCTGAGAAGTTGGAAGGCCACCGAAGGTCGCCAGAATCTGGGCAGCTTCGTCGAAAGTTAAGTGACTAGTTAGTTGTGAGTTTTGCTTATGTAATTCTAAACTTTTGGATGGTTTACAATTAAGGACTTGGGTCAGTTTCTTCAACGACTTGAAGTTCCGGATTAGCTAGTGTAATAGAGGCAGTAGGAGCACTAGCGCAACATTTCTTTCCCACCAAGTTTCAGATCGTTGCAAAGAAGTAAATGGAGCATAAATCGTTTGAGCTCTAAACGACGCATTGTTAGAAGCAATGGAATCGTGGAAGCGAGATGAATCATGTCAAGTCAAAATCAGAGATGTCAGCTCTTCATAAGAGGTGGTGTTGGATTACTTTTATGCTTAAAGCGTAGAACTGTAATTAGGTGGTCATGAATCTAATGATTGGATTTTCATAGTAGGGCTCTCAGGCTATACAATAGTGTGTGATCTACTATATATATAGCTATTTTATTTTGAGGATAAGCTCTTGGCGATTGAACTATGGTGTGTGATTCACAGTTAAGATTAGGACAAGATTAGGCTTAGGTAGATAGTTCCCGTTTATGCATTGGTCACCCACCCATGGATTGCGCAATCCCCAAGGTTATAATCAGGTTCAGGAAAGACGTGATGAGTATGTCTACAGTTGCTACTATCACGGTATTCAAGGTGGTTTCATGGTCTGGTCCACCATGAGGTCGTCTGCTCGCAACTAGGGGTGGCTGATGCTAGGTTAATGCCTATAGGACTAGAGGGTCACATTATTAGTGTGTTTAGATAGACTTCTTGTTCTATCCTCAGTAAAGGCACAAGAAAGTCTCAGTACAGACACAATAGTTTCAGTACAGGCACAATAAAGTCTCATTGCAGGCACAATAAAGTCTCAGTACATGCTTAGTAAAATCTCAGTTTAGTTTCAGTTCTGCGCAAGACTAGTTTAGCCACTCAGTGCTTATCATTGACCCCGTTAGATAGTGTTCAGTCACAGGTACTGGAGCTGATGGTGGAGAGAGAGCTGTTCGAGGTTTTTATATCATATGATATCATTTTTTATGTATTTTCAAAACTGGAGTTGCATCTCCATATCTGTTTAGTTCTGGGATTCGAGATCCTAGTTGGTCAGTTGTATTTAAGTGTTCAGTTTTCAGCTTTTATTGCTTGATTTAATGTTTTTTTAGCGAATTGGGGTTGAATCATGGTTCAGGTTGAAATCGAATAGGATTCTTCGGTTAAGCAAATGGTACGGCCAAAATTCCTAGAGTGGGATTTCACAATTAAAGTCGATAGCCCTATTAACTGGTAAAGTTTAGGGTTTTTAGTTTTATCTTTGAACTCTTGACCCTAGAATAAAACAATAAAGTTACTATCACAACTTTCTTTCTAATCTCCCCACAAACATTCCCAAAGCTACTAGCTTTGTTCGTCCACAACTCAACTCCTTACTCATTTCTAATTCGCTCACCTCGTGTTTTGAAGCTCTGTCCAGTCACGATGGGTTAAGTTTCTTCCTCTAAATTGCCAGGTTCAATCTCTGTGTATATATACTATGTACTATCTGCTTGTACCTCTGTTGATGGGGATTTCTAATTCGTTCACCTCGTCTTTTGAAGCTCTGTCCAGTCACGGTGCGTTCAGTTTCTTCTTCTAAATTGCCAGCTTCAATCTCTGTGTATATATATTATGTACTGTCTGCTTGTATCTCTGTTGCTGGGGATTTCTAATTCGTTGTTATTAATTTGAAGGTGCGTAAAGCCTTATTAATTCTAATTCCCTATCTTAGAAGTGTCATAAATATGATTGGATAAAGCTTATCAAAGGCTTTTGTAGCTTCACGATAGTGAAACAAGTTCAGGAGAGTCAGAAGTAAAGTTTCAGGTGTCACGAGATACACTAGGAGCAATGTTAAGATCAATGGCCTACATACGAGATCAGCTTACAAATGTTGTAAGTCTAAAATAGACATGAAACATGTAAAGAAGCATGAGTTATTTGCTTTATTAGAAGAAGCGAGGTATTGAATTCTCAATTCACTGTAGTTATTAGTTTGGTTTGGTTGGTGGTTTGAACACAGGCCGAGGAGGGTTTGGGAGACGGTCAAACAAAGAAGCAGCGAAGTGAACATGACTGGACGATGTAACGACCAAAGGAAGGTGTAGGAGACGTCAGTAAGTGGCAATTGTTATTTCTTCATGTAAAGAATAGAGTCCCACGCAGTGCAATAGTTAAACTAAGTTGTTTATACGCACTTCATTGCGGAATGTGAAGGTTTTCTATCCCGTGCAGTATTTATGCACCAAATATCGACAATTCTTGTTTCTCGGACTAAAAATGATGGTTGGTAGCTACATACCAAAAAAATTTGTTTGGTATGTAAATAACATTAATGGGCAAAAAGTAGTTGTTTCATAGAAGCTCTGCAGACATGTTTGAAGCTAGAGAATTAGTGTTACTAGTGGATTAGCGAATGAGGAACACCTAAGGTAACTGGAGATTCAATGAATAACAACAGAGGTTTAATACCAAACCACGACCAATCGTTAGAATATATTTAAACCAAACATTGAAATGAATAAGCACAACGTACAAATCCTAAATAGTAGCTAGATCAACTAAAAAAAACAATCGAAACGATCCAATCCATGACAGATTAAAAAATACAGAGGACACAGAGCCAAAATGGAAATCATTTCCAAGCCAACACGCCTGCAATATGCGTGTCTTTATTCCCAGTGAAAGCTTCGTTTGCTGCAGGCCCCATGACCTCCAAGCACATTCGTTTTCGAACGCCACTAGAGGTAGCAAATCCGCTCTGAGAAGGCAACTAGATTGAACACGTCATCCTGCAGGCTATTAGCGTGAGGAGCAACAACCGACAGCGATGCCTGATTAACTTCAGTGGAAAGAAAAATTGACCGATTGCCAAAGGCAGCTAGGGAGACGAGAAGGATTTCCATGGATCCGGAATTGATTAAAAAACACATGATGTGTAGAGAGCAAGTGAGCAGCCCAAGGTAAGAGTGGAGGCAATAAGGAGAAATTGTTGGGCACAGCGGACGAGAATAGAGTAAATATATTGCACTAATAAATTACATATCGTAAATATTTTACAGGCAGGTTAGAAGTGGCGGTAGTTCGCCACACTTAAAATCACTATGAATGGGTGATTACGACCGCAATATCATAATGACGATAATTAAGCCAACATCTTTAGACCAATTTACTATGGTTATATTAATAATGCAATATACAACGAATATACTCGAAATTGCCAAGCATAAAACAATAAGTAAATAACACCGGGATTTACGTAATTCCCCTCCAATGCGGAGAGTACATCTACGGTAGCAGCGACAGCTACGAGCACTTCTTCACTATAACAAGGTAGCTACAAGGTGACCTAAGTCGATCCAAAAATAGTGTCTCTCAAGTATTTACCAACCCCGAAACAACTACTCACTATTTTATCGCTCACAAAAAAGTATTTCTACCACAATAAAACATTTACCGTGACTTTCTACCGCTTACCTATCTACCCAATTTATTAAACAAGTGAAAATTGCTACACTACAACACTAGAGAAGTGAGAAAGGAAGAAGAGAGGGATAATTGAAATGGGATGCACTAGCTTCCCTTCTATACTAGAAATGTGGGGAGACCAATTGAAAACAATTGGTTGTGGAATCCAATTAGTTGAATCCCCAACTAATTTCCATGTGCACTAAATTGGAGGTGGTGGTTTAATGTTGGTGGGAATTCAATTAATTAGTTAGAGGTCCAACTAACTTTGTGGTGTTTTAATATTGGTAGTACATATTTTTATTTGCACATTAATCATCCGGGACGAACAAACACAAAAACCTTCGTCGCGTCAATCTAAAATGGGTAGAAAGTAAGGGACGAAAAGAAAGGGAACCGAAATGCAAAACGATGATTATAGATGCGTAACACGCGTCCTAAAAAGAACCCACAATTGGGCCAATAAGCACACGAGAACAACATGAGAAAGTGGAAATAAATAGCTAGGCCAATAAGCCCACGGGAATAATATGGCATAGTGAAAAATAATAAAAACTGAGGAGAGAGAATTATGCAACAATAAGAGAGGCACGAGGATTTATTATTATTATTATTACTATTTTTAATAACTCGCGAATTTAAATGGTGATGGAATTTTCTTTATAACTTTTGTTTTGTCTATGAAATAATAGATAATTTAATATCTTCACAATCTTTTTCTTTTTATCAATATGTACCGATGCTCGTCTTTACTCCAGAAAAATATGTCGCAACTATAATCAACAAACTAGGATTTAGGTGGAACTTCATCCCGTTTATTCGTTTGTTGATTTTTTTAGTTTGGTTAAGAGGGTGGTGATTTATAAAAATCAGCCGAAACTGTAAAAAAACAGACTACATTGAGAATTTTTTTTATAAATAGGTCTCAATGCGATAAATCAAGATAGCAAGCATATATAATACAATCTAAGAATTTACCCAAACTATTAACATAGTCTCTCACACACCATTGAGTGGACAGCCCCATTAGTATACCGCCAAGCAACCTGCACCTGAAGTCAAGGATCAAATAGTCAGGGAGGCAAAGACCTCAGATGATGGAATCGCCAGCTCAACAACGCGTACTCCGGGTGAGCAAATCAGGAGAGAACCAAGTCTGTATTGTCATGGATGTCCACATGCCAAATACCTGTAGGAAATACTAGTACAAGCCTCACGAATAACCGGGGCTCCAAGACATAAAGGTCAAGGAGGCATGTGTGTGGGCGTTCCACCACCTATAAGAGCATGTTGAAGAGGACAAGCCCATACGGGAGAACCCTAGACTTCTAGGTTATCAATCACATAGCACTACCAGAATACATCGAGAATTACATAAAGATGAAACTTGATATGTAATAAGATCACTCACCCAAGTCTCGTCTCTTGTTAACCTTGCTATAGTAAATGATACTGCAACAAAATGACGAGGACAGTGATGAACCAAAATCATAGGAAAATCTTCCAAAATCTTTGAATAGCACGCATAAACCACCTCTCTACAATTAGACCATATATCAGCTCTATCTCCCTGTCAAGAAAAAAGGAGACAAGCAGCGAACACGACTCTAGCATCAGCAACAAGTTTGACCAAAAAAAGTACCAACCACTCCATCAACCACATGATCTTCGGAGTTTACACTAATGACCCCATTCCATGCCTTCTGGATGCCTTTAATAAAAGAACATCACACAGAAGCCTTTAATAAATGAACACTTCTCCACATTAGATCATTGGGTTATTAATTGCTCCTATGACTAATCTCAATAACAACATTTAGCCTTCAATTCGGGACAGGCGCAAGATGATTATTTCAAAAGGCAAGTTCATGGAAGAGCTTACCAACATTCCCTTGTACAGACGGGCTACTTTCTTCAAAATCATCGACTTCCATAGCAGCCAACAACACAAAGTTGCATTCATAACCTTCCCAGACAAAGCATCAACTTGAAGTTCATCAGAGCTGCCCAATGACCTGTGCCGGGCGGCCCTCCGTCATAGGGCCTCCGAATTTGGGGGCCTCGAAATTTTGGTTGGAAGTGCTGGATAAATATTTATGTATAATCACAAAATGTCAAGTGGTATAGTGGAAAGAAGGCGCGAATGCTTCTCTAGGTCTTCTAGTTCAGTACCAGCTGTTAGCGTCTTTTATTCTTCCATAAAAAAATGTCCTCTTCTTATGTTCTATTTTATTATCTATAATTATAGTATAAAATGTTTAGTAAAATATTCTATTTATAAAAACATAATATGAATCACTATAAAAGCAAAACCCAGTACACGGCTCTGAACTTCATGAACCAATCCTTGAATCACTCTTTGGACGAAGGGAGTTGGATCGAGGGGCATTCACTCCTCCAAATCTCACATACTAATTCACACAATAAAAGCACACCACAACAGATATACATGTGGCTTGGGGACAACCTTCTCCTAGCAAAATTCACCTTCGTAGCAAGTCGATCCTCACAAACCTTCCATAAAAAAGAATTTTATTTTTGAAGGATGCAAAAAATTCCAAAGCGAACGCTATTCTTGTTCCATGCCTTCAATAACAGCAACATTCATCCTACGATGGGCACATTTCAACAACCAATAACAAACTTCATTGAGAACTTCCCTTTACAATCATAATGCCAAATCAAACAATCTTAAAGATAAGTCGGGCTTAAAGGAATCTTCATAATTTTCTCCACCATGTTCTCAGGGAATATAGAAGCCTATGTGTAACACCATTCCACACCCTCTTAGGGTATAAAATACATTCACTAATCTTATAATTTGGAAGAAGGGAAGGATGGCAGAGGAAATCCTCCGAATCCGGGAACCACTGTTGGAATAATTTGGTGATTGAAATGTAAAGAATGGAAGTTTGATGATTGATATGTGAAAAGATGAAATTGGGTGATTGTTTTGTAAAGTGAAATAAATTGTTGAAAGAAGCAGAGGAAGCAACTGCTTCTTGTATTTGTTTTTGTTTTTGGAATGAAATTGTTTGGATTGATTCACAATAGATGTAAGGCTTTATATAGCCTTTACAAACTTAACAAGACAAAGTACATTTATTTTAACATCTTATCACAACTAACTTTATTTAATTTGGTGGCTTGATGATGGAGATTTGTTGGTGGCTTGTTTGTGGCTTGTTGGTGGCTTGTTGGTGGATTGTGTTGGTGGCTTGTTGTCTATGAGTGAAAGATCCATATTTTAACAACCACGCGTCGTTAAACCATGTCAACTCACCATTCCCAATGTTCTTTTGTAGCCCTTTGATCTACGCCTCACGAGCAACCATAATACTCGACCAAATTCAAGACGGTCGATAGTGACGACCAGCACCCATTAAAGACTTTTCTGAAAAATATAAAGCTTTGAGAACCTGAACCCAGAAGGCATTGGGTTGCTAAATAATCTTCCATCCTAATTTAGAAAGGAAGGATAGATTGAACTATTTATAACTTCTAAAACCCAAACCACCTTGAAATATCGAAGACATAAGCTTTTCATGATTACACCAATGAATTGATCGCTTTCGACCATCACATCAGCACCAAAATCTCGTGACTAGAGCATCCATTTTCTTCAAGAGAGTTTGATGCAAGAGAAATGTTACACCCTAAATTTCTAGTAATAAATGACCAAAATGTACCGAATAGAACGAAAGAGTCGAATTAAAATAAAAGTCAGAGTCAAAGGAAAATAAATTATTCAATTTTAAAACATTGTTTCGAACTAACTATCTCTAAACACGTGGCAAACTTAAATAGGAATTTAAGTCCAACATAAATCATAAATAAAGAAAATGTCTCAAGTCTAATAATTCCAAAGAAAATTACATAAGTGCTCAACATATTCGCCAATTACTCATCTCCACTCTGGTATCTCTCGTGTGACCTGGTGGGTGGCTCTTGATCAGTCTTTTGTGCTCAATTTATTATCTTGTTAAGTATATTAGGAAATCATGATATCATGTTATTCGTGAAATAATTGTCATTATCACAAAAGTCAAATTATGTGACTTATATTCTTGTACTAGCCTCGAGCTTAACTCAAGGTTTCATAATTCTTGTAAGACGTTCCCTCATCTCACTAACTATTATTCCACCTAGTAATTGTCTAGGTGAGATTCATGAATTTAATTCTCATAAAGTTGAAGTAAATACTATAACGTAATTCATGATTTAATTTAAAAGCAGCAACGGTAGAATTTATCCCCTTAAACCACCCACCTGATAATGAAGCGGTGAGGGTCCAATCAAAGGGTTGAAGATCTAAGCTGAAAGGTCGATACATCTTTGATGACCTGAAGACAAGAATTTAGACATTAGACTAAACTCCATTACGTGTTGAAATAGTATGGCGACAGCTCGCGATATTCGAGGAATTATCTTCACAATTAATGTGATTTGACCGAAGGGATTAATTCGTTGAATTCGAGCTAGAGAGATTAACTAAGAACTGAAAGAAGTATATTATTCGTTGTATCTTATAAATATTAATTTCGAGATAGGAAAAGAGAGATCGAAGAGAAGATCTAATTCAATTAACTATAAATATTAGGGATCATAATTACATTATACTTTTAATTATTAATCTTGATGAAATAATATTACTTAATCAATTTATGAGTATATAAGGGTCATGTTACTAGCGCCGAATTAATTTACTAAAATTCTAAACTCGATTAGAGCTAATTCAAGGCCTTAAAGGACTTCTAGAACCATTTTGGGTGCAAACTGTCACAACTAGAAAGTTCTAGCCGCGGCAGCTACAAGGAAAAAGCTAGTGGCTAAACTGTCAGCTCCTAATAGTTTGTGTACGACAGGTAATTGATTAAGACTTAGGGTACTGATTCTAATTTTCTGGAATTTCAGTGACTGAACGCAATCACTAAAAGTCCAGGCGTCGCCAAAAAACATTTGCTTGTCATCTTCTCCAATTCTCCTAGAGAATTTCCAGAATTCCGACGAAGCTTCGACGAGGGCATAAATCGACAACAACACAATGGAAACTAAATTTTAACACTAAGAATCACAATCTAACCTTAATACGAAGCTTTACCACTACTGTAGCGGGCTTGATTCTATCCGGAACTCCCACTCCAAGCCTCCAGGATCCACCAGCATCGTGCTCTGTTTTTTTGAGTTCATGAACCAACCTTGAATCGACAAGGATCTAGTGTAAACATCATGGGACGAAAATAAATCGTAAGGGGAAGACAAATCCCTTACCTAAACTTTAAAGAACTAACGATTTGGAGAATCAACCCAAAATCTGAACTGTCAAGCTCTAAACCACGGATAAAAGCTACGTAATCCTAAACGAGACGAAGACTAATCAAGGCATCAAGCTCACCTTTGTAGACCCTGGATTCAGGGAAGTAGAGGAGAATAGAAACTACTGTATTGGCCCAGTTACACTTGAATAATGTGACAAATTGTCCACCATAACTCAATTAAATGATATCAACCAATTTCCCATAATATGGCATTGAGCTATCGATTGGACGAGCATCTGAGGTGCTGGCATAACTTTGGGTGCCTAGGTTAGCAAATATACCACTATTCAGCATTTTCAACATCTTTTCTCTATCCAATGTACGAAATCTATATCCATTGACATCATACGTAGTGTACCTCATCCCCTCATTCAAAGGACCTCTAGCTAACAATTGAAATCTTTAGAATGGACTTGAACCCTAAACGACAGATAAGAAATTACTCATTAATCATTATACATGAAGTTGAAGCATATAGACACCACGATATACTAACCCGACCCTTGAACCAATCGGCAAAAATCACGATGAACAGTCTTTGCAATTTCTGAAGCAGCTCTTTGTTGTACCTTGCTGCCTCTGTACCATAATCAAACAGTATCCTGGAACTTACTATAATGCAAATATCAAATTACAAACAATGTCTTAATTGCCTAGTGGTTGGATATTGTAGAGGTAAGTTTGAAAATAGTACTCACTCATAAACCGGTGTCACTTTGTCAGAATTAACCAACACATAACGGTGGGCTTGCAGTCTTTCCATGTCGGTAAGTATGCAAATCTTTCCAGCAGTAGCAGGTTTGCCAACCACTCCAAAAATTTCGGACAAACCAGTACCTTCATCATCAGGTTCATGTAGATGTTTACCTCGATCAAACCTTGTTTCAATCCCATTACTCAAATACAAGGAGCTAAAAGTGAACATTTCATATGCAATCCACGCTTTAGCTATACAACCTTCTGGCTTCGCCTTGTTTGCAACAAATGCCTTCAGTTTTCCTGACATCCTTTCTATAGGATACATCCACCGGTATTGAACCAAACCTCCAACTCTTACTTCCTTAACAAGGTGCAACACCAAATGAATAATGACAGTGAAGAATGATGGTGGGAAAATGATTTCCATGTGACATATTGCAATCACTAACCTTTCTTCTATCTTATCAAGATCATTCATGTTTATCACCCCTAGCACTCAATGCCTTAATACAAGAGCTAAACTCCACAAACACGAAAACTACTCGTTTTGGCAATACATTTCTCATTTCCACATGCAACAATTTGTATAAAAGAACATGTGAGTCATGACTTTTTAGCCCAAACACCTTTTATTGAGCTAGGTCGACACACCATGAGATGTTGCTGGAATAACCATCAGGAACATATAAAGACTTCAACATTTGGAGCAATGACCAAATAATCCCAACCTATTTTGGTTCCGTCCCGTCACGCTCGACCTCATGTACGTAGGATTAATTTGAGATAATGATCTTAATGGAGCCCTTTTCAAAAATAGAAATGGAGGGCGGCATGTCGGCTCGTTCTTCGATCCCAAGGGTGGACGATGAAGCGGGACCGTCCCACCAAGGAGCCGTGGTCCAAAATACGAGCTTGAAATCATCCATCCTTCCGCATTCGACAGATCGAGTAGGACAAAAGCCCTTATCTTCTAGATAAGGCAAGGGGGTACTGGACAGTGTGAAGTATCCTTTTTTATTTTGGAAGAAAGGTTTACAGAATAGCAAATTGCATAAGAGAAGAAAGGGTCTATAGACAGAAGTGCATGAAGATCCTCTATTCTTATTCTATATAAACTGGAATTTACGTAAGAGAAGAAAGAGCCGGTTGGCAAGTCAAGTAGTTCGCGCGGTTCACTAGGTTCTACCACTGTAGGGCCCAATCATAGTAAAAACAAGAGTTTGATCGTGACTCTGAAGGAACACTAGCTATATGCTTAACACCTGCAAGTCGAACATTGTTTTTGGGGAGCTGGGCAGAACGAAAAAGAGGCTCCTAGCTAAAGGTAGGTTGTCTCACCCAGGAGGCGGGAATAGTTGAGAAAAAAAGGAAAACGAGTGCGTAACGCGTGGGAATCTACCGAACAGTTAAAGCCAAATCGTGAAGAAAGCTAAAAAGAGCTGTTTGATGAGCCTGCATAGTATTACGTAGTTGGTCAGGTAAAGGCTGACCAAGCTAATGATGCTTAGCTGGTCTTTTCGGATGATCAGTCGCACTGGGATTGAGAGACGAACCGGACTCCCATGGGGGGCAGCAGTGGGGAATCTTGGACAATGGGCGAAAGCCCGATCCAGTAATATCGCGTGAGTGAAGAAGGACACTGCCGCCTGTAAAGCTATTTCGTCGAGTCCGCCATCATGACCGGACTCGAGGAAGAAGCCCCGACTAACTCCATGCCAGCAGCCGTTGTAAGACGGGGGGCAAGTGTACTTTGAGATTACTGAGCGTAATGGGCACGTAGGCGGTAAATCGGGTTAAAAGTGAAAGTCACCAAAAGTGGCGGAATGTTCCCCAAACCAATTCAGTTGAGTGAGACAGAGGAGAGTGGAATTTCATGTGGGGGGGCTGAAATCCGGAGATATACGAAGGAACACTGAAAGCAAAGGTTGCTCTTTAGGTCCCTATAATATTAGATACCATGGTAGTCCATGCCGTAAATGATGAGTGTTCGCTCTTGGCTACGCGGATCATAGGCCCAGCTAACGCGTGAAACACTCCACCTGGGGAGTACGGTCGCAAGACTGAAACTCAAAGGAATTGACGAGGGCCTGCACAAGCGGTGAAACATGTGGTTTAATTCGATACAACGCGCAAAACCTTACCAACCCTTAACATATGAACTGCAAAACCTGTCGTAAACAGATGGTACTTACTTTCATACAGGTGCTCCATGGCTGTCGTTAGCTCATGTCGTGAGATGTTTAGTCAAGTCCTATCACGAGCGAAACCCACATTTTGTGTTGCTGAGACATGCGCCTAAGGAGAAAGCCTTTGCAACCAAAGTGAGATGTGGAGCCTAGTGATGTGCCAGCACTACTAATTGAGTGCCAACACGTAGCTGTGCTATCGATAAGAAGGGACCAGCGCCTTTCGAAGCCCTTTTGTCTATGTTTGCGCTTGAGTTTGATTGCAGCTAGCGCACTATACTAAGAACATAGAAAGCGATTTTCTCGCTTGTTTAGTAAAGTCCAGTTTTTGGCCTTATCTTGCAGGTGAAGACCATGCCGAGTTGGCGGTGGAAAAAGATTCGGCATTTAGGAGAACCTATAGGTGGTGCGGTACATGGTGAGTTTAGTACCGCCCGCTAAAAGGGCTTCGAAAGAAAGAAAAAAGTGTGTGTCGCACGAGCGAGGGACTGCCAGTGATATACCGGAGGGAGGTGGGGATGACATCAAGTTCACATGGCCCTTATGGGCTGGGCCACTCACGTGCTACAATGGAAATTACAATGCGAAGCAAGACTATAAGGCGGAGCGAACATGAAGTTGGAATTGCTAGTAATTCCGGATCAGTATGCCGTAGGGAATATGTACCCGGGCCCTGTACACACCTCCTGTCACACCCTAGGAATAGGTTTCACCCAAAGCATCAGACCAATGATCACCCATGACTTCTGTGTACCACTAGTGCTACAAAGGCTTTTGGTGGTCTTATTGGTGCATACCATAGTGGGACCTTCGACTGGGATGCAGTCCTAACAAGGTAGTCGTAGGGGAACCTGTGTCTGGATTAAATCTGAGTCATTGACGATGGAAATGCCCTCTTACCCTCAACCAACTACGGGCAAGCACAATCTCCTAAAAAAAGGAAAAGCAGCAAGCTCCGCAACAAAGCGAAGCTTAAGCGCTACTAGCGCGCAAATCTTTTTCAGATGGCTTTAAATCTAAGCTTGGCGACTTTTTTAATAGGGATGAATCTAACCGTCCTTGGTTGATCCCTTTCTTCTTGCTTTCGAGCCTAAGCCTACATTTGTGCTTATTAAGTCAGCTTGAGTTGCATTAAAGGTTTTCCAATTAATTATATAAGAAACGCCTTAGCCTATGGGTTTCTTTCTGGGCTTTTATTCCTTACCTTATTATTATTAAAAGGGGAAAGAGGCAATCAACATAGGGGGCTAGCTTGTGGCGGCAAAGGGTCCAAAGCACATATAGACGGGAGCGAGTCAGAAAATCCAATACTTCCATTTTCCTTCTTATTCATCAATCGGGAATCAAGACAAACCAGACACTATGATAAGACGTCAAAACACCCGATCTCATTCCGCCCTCGATATTTGGAATCGTCTTGTGCCATATGTAGTGAGATTGTTCAGGAGACATGGTCCATGACCGTTAAGAAACTAACTACTATCATGAATATCCTTCTCTACTTATCTTTGAGATTCATCTAACCTCTCACTTTGAAAGAGCTACTTCTAACCTCTGTTATGGATTGGTCGAGCGAACTCAATTTCGTCAATTTCTATATTCGTTTCTAATTCTACTGCTTGTTACCATTATATTTTATTATGCTTTTGTATTACTCGAATTATTAGGGACTATCTTTTGGGTAAAAAAAATCCACCCTACTTCATATCAGTCAACTTGCTCTTTAGTCGAGTGGGGTGGTGTGGTGAGCATTGACGCCTTCTTCGAGGGCCGCTGGCCTGTCAAGCTCAAACCCTGACCTTTGGTTGGACGTTGATCTAAATCTTCCTCCAGCGAATGCGCCAGAGCCTAAGACGGTAGAAGAAGAAGTAAGGTTACAAGGCCAACCTAATGGTTTATCATATAAATCAGAGATTAAAGGGAAAATATCCTGTGAATTCGAATCAAGAGAAGCTATTCGAATAAGTGGAAAAACCCGGATTTAAAAAGAAAGATCTTTGATAGGATGGCAGAATTAGATGATCTGTTACATGCATCTTTTTGGGTTGAACAATGATTTCGACTTGCTACGGAAGCAAAGGATTAAAAAGCTAAACATCTTTAAGATTATTTGGAGTAATGAAAAGGAGAAGGTTTGATTACTTTTTGGTTTGCTTTGGGTGAAGAGAAGGAAGAATGTGGACATCACTCGATTGGGCTAGCCCCCGAAAAATGCCCGTTTAGATGTTGGTTGGGGTATAGAGTCGTACGCAGGATCGGGTCATAGAGGACGTGCTCGTATGGTTCATATAAGTGTTTGATCAACTTCGTTGATTGTTGATAACTTTCACTCCTCTATATTCGAAATATGCCTTGTGAGCGCGTTTGGATCCACGAAGGAAATCGCTCGGATGTTCCCCTAGCCCAACCCAGGAATGGACAGGAGGGAACCGCAGCATGGGGAATGTCTGCGTCTTGTCGCAAGGCACATTTTGAGTTGTGGGTCATAAGGCGGGCAGCTTTATCTGATCAAGGGTCGTGGCACAAGGATCCTGGTACTATCCAGGTGAGAAGAACACCGTAAGTTATTGCACTGAGAATAAATCTCACTCACTAGCCGAAACGACAAGCAAACACTCGAATGCAAGAGCAAGGGATCACCCAACGAATGGACAAGCCCCAAGGAGGGAGGAAAAAAGATGTTTTTAAAGAAGTGGCGGTCTGAATCTTATCTGAAGTACAAGAATAACTGACTATGTCGTGCCATAAGGCCCATTCTCCAACTCCAAATGGCACGAGGCCAAGCCTTAACGGTTTGTAAGGATGTTGGGTGATAGATCGGCCATAGGAGTACCCCAAAGATATAAACTAGGGCAAAAAATGTCGATGATACGATGATGCCGCCCGTTTTCATTTCATGGAAGTCCCTGACAGAGGGAAGGGTTGTAGACGATGGCGCGTTTTGCTTCTTATCTGGAGAGGGGGGAAGGCTGGAATCCGTCCTATGGGGTCGTGTGTGGCAGCTAGTATAGATGAATAAGGGTAGGCTAGGCTTGAGGAACCTATCCTCTTAATATAATAGTCGGCAAAGGTGAATAGGAAAAGGCTGACGAGCCTTTAGATTTTAGCATTTAGAAAAGGCTCTCATGTGAAGCTAACATGGCTACATACAAGTATAGCCAAATCAAGATGGGACAACATGGAAGGTTAGAGGCCGCAGCAGGACTACCATTGGAACGCCCCCGCCAGCTAACATAGAAAGATATTCCCGGATAAAAATAGTCTCTATGTGAATCTCTTCCCGACTAGGCCGAATCGGGCCACCACTTGGGATGGGAATGGATCAACCCACATGCATCATTTGATGAAAGCAATCCAGTCCAATCACCTCCTCAAAGTGGCTTGTCAACCACGCTTTCCCTCCCTAAAAATAATGCTCCTCACCAAATGCCCTTTCTGGGTTGGGGCAAGACAGCAATGAGTAGTTTGCTCCATGATGTAACTCACTCGAGAGCAGGATGTAGGCTGGAATGGATCTGGAAGCCAACCTAAACTTTCTAGGTTTTTTGGCCCAACATGTAAGGAAAGGGTGGGCGTCGAAAAGGAACTAGCCCAACCTCTTCAAGAATGCTTTCCTTGGTAGGCGCTGCCTACTCACTCAAATAATGCTCTTGACACGAAAGTGTGTAGTTCCGCCCCCTTCTCCCATGCCGAGTCACAGGTAGCGCCATGGGAAGCATGGATGAGCCACATGTAGGGAAACTTGCACGTGTGGTTCTAGTCAGGGACCCCATTATACTGTACTAATATGTGTAGGTCTACGTAATTCAAGTGAGATTGTTATGGTGCAAAAGCATATATGGTATGGTATTCCCTTGTTCCCTGTATTGGTTATGTTCCTCATATCTTG
Source organism: Linum usitatissimum (assembly GCA_030674075.2). Lineage (NCBI taxonomy): Eukaryota > Viridiplantae > Streptophyta > Magnoliopsida > Malpighiales > Linaceae > Linum > Linum usitatissimum. The sequence continues at coordinate 10,606,628 of JAUJYP020001078.1, read as the reverse complement.
TCTAGAAGAAACTAATCGAGCTCCGTTTAATCTCCTAGAAGCGGAAGTTCAATCAGTTGCAGGCTATATTGTAGAATATGCGCGGGATGCGATCCTTAATTGTCCATTGCTGGCGGAAGCCAATGTCCCGGGGTCCCGGGGACTCATTTTGGCTGACACAAGGGGTGAGTCTTTATCAATATAAAAACTTTTTGATTTTAGGGAAGCCAAAAAAGTGGAGCACCGAGCACGAGCCTTATTGAAAAGGCCCCTTACTATAGACGGGGCATCCCTACAATCAAACTCAAGGAAAGCCTTGATCGATACCTTTTGACAACCAGAAAGGCAAAAAATGCGTTCAAACAACCTATCTTACTAATAATAGGGTCCTATAATTGTAAATCTACAACTCGAAAGCCAGCCTTACTTTACTTACCTTCTATTCTAAAAAGGCTCTTAGGCTTTACTAATAACATAGAATAGATAATCGGACTTTTTTTTTTATCTTTGTTTAGTAAAGTAAAGCTTATCATTTTGATAGGAGTAGGTGCTTTCTGGGGCCAGTCACTCTTCGTTCGAAAGTAATGAATGTTCGGTAGGGGGTCTCTTCCTTACTATCAAAAACGGAGTTAGGCAAAGCAAACTCCCTCCCTTGGACGAGCATGAGGCTTAGTCAAGTAGAACTGGGTTGCGCTGCTTGATGATGTGATAAAAAAAAAATTCGTGGGGCCATGCTGGTATGACTGAATATGCATTAGAAAGGGCAATGCCTCCTCTACGACATTAAAAAAACGACCAAACACCCTATGCTTTCATATAAAAATATCGTGGCAACGTAGACCTAAATGGTATCATATTGGATCCTTGGGAACCATCACAAGTACATAGACCTATATTTGAACGAAAATTTCGTGTCGTGCAGCGGAGCCTAGAAGAAAGTGAGTCACGTAGACAACTGACTCCTTTTCAATAGAAAGGAATAGCCAAACCAACCCAGCTGTCTGGTTAATCTCATAGATCTTTTCGGCCGGAAAACTGGAGATGGACGACCACGATCCTGACCTTACCTACACCAGAGGTGTACTAATCAATGAACCCCTGAAATCTACTTTATTTTCTGACAAAATCAACCAAGCCTAACCAGTCACGACATGTTGTTGATATTAACTAAGTTTGAGGGAATTTCGCTGACTGAATGTATCCATAAACCGAGATCCCTATAACATTCGTAACCAAAGTTTCATAAAAACATCCAAGGGTTCTTTTTTTAAGTAGGGGGCGAGGAGCACGTAGGAACGCCGACCACTATAAGCCACAACACATGCTAACTTACTAAACAGTTGTGTACATATCCATATTGAACATGATCCATTCGGGAACTTGGAATGTTGGATGAGTTATTGTATGGGGGGACTACAACTTCTCGCTATTTTCGCGATCATCCGAGGATGAGTTATTGTAAGGCTTGTTACGAACTTTTGGGACCGATCCATGAAGAAGAAGTCAAGGGAACCCCCCACTGATTGTAGAACGTTTCCCTTTTCCAACTCTGACTTCTTCCACTTTTGGTTGGCATGATCGTGCGGAGAAAATGGGGTTCAAACCTGATACTTTTGGCTTGACAGACCTGCACTCTAACCGATTGAGCTATTTCCCATTTTTGCCGCTACTTTGATTAAAAAAAGTAACCTACTTGCCTATTAGTTTACAAAGTCAACATCGAAGAGTATTCTTAACCGATGTACTAATGTTGTTTGCCCTCCCCCCCCCCCCCACTCACTAATTAATTTATTAATTTCATAATATTCATAGTAATAGTAATAGAAAAAAACTTGCATATCCTACCGAGACATCATTTATTACTTACTATCCTCTTGCCTAGCAAGCAAAGATTTACCTCCATAGAAAGGATTATTCATTAGGATCGACATGAGAGTCCAACTACATTGCATTGCCATAATCTATTTTGTATATTTGAAAGAGTTTGACCTCCTTACTTCTCTCATGGTATAATCCTCTTCATGTCGAGCCTCTTTTTCCTCGATCCACATATAACAAAATATAGGCATGGTGCCAACAGTTCATTAGGGAAGAAAGGACTCACTGAGCTGGAATCACTAACTAAGACTAATCGAATCAAAATAGATAGAAACGAACTGTCTTTTCTCTAAACTTTTCCCGGTTCCATTCTTACCGCGTGCTTTACGCAATCAATTGCATCATATAGATATCCCTTCAACACAACATAGGTCAACGAAAGGATATCAGAGACCCACAAAAGCACGAAAGAAAGCCAGGATCTTTAAAAAATGGAGTCTTACACGATTGAAAGAGTGTGTAATAGCTCACTGATCGAGCATCGAAGATGAACGGGGCTAAGCAAGGACAACCCGATTTTCTGACTGAACTACCCCATCTTGGTCCCGACCTTTAACAAAAGGCTACATGTACATGAAAGAAAGACAAGTGGGTAGGTAGATAATACAATGGCATGCCCAAAGGTTAGGCAGCAGTGTGGTTCCAGGTGCCGTTGCGTCATTGAGATCCGTAGGGTGGCGGGGACTGAGATTACCTTGTATCGGGTGAAGAAAAGGGGTGGTAGGCTTAGTAGGGCATGAACCTACAATATCACTATTATGAGTGGTACGTTTATTCTTCTTGGTAGAACCCAATTAAAATATAAGCCTCTACATATGTCTACATGCAATTCGCTCACTTTGGGAATAACATACGGAAAGAGGAGGCCTTTGCTCTATCTGCTTCTTCTGATTCCCAGGAATGAATAATTGAAAAAATACAAGAAGCAAGGGCCCTTTCGCAAAAAAGCCGGTACGCTTTCCAACTCTCAATGAGTCAAACGGGCGGGGCTCTATTTGCTTGCAATGCCAGCTGTTCGCCTATTTTATTCAAAAGGTGCTACTAAACTATTGTAGTACCGCTAGTTTTAGCAGTACAACAGAATGTTGTTTGCCCCGCAAGTTAGTGCTACTGAAGTACTAATGGTGCGCTCAGTGACTTTTGTATCCAAACTCTTTAGTAGTGAGTTTGAGAGGTGTAGGGCGACCTTCAATATTTCAAGAGTAGTTGAACAAATAAGCCCACTAATACCTTTTTTTACTTTGGTGTAGTTGACTACCTATTGACTCAAGGTTAAACCAAAAATAGACTCATGTTTATAGGAACATGGAAAGCTTATTGTAACCCTATTTAAGTAGGCTCATAGCTTCGCTCAGCAGAAGAGCCTTACTTTCTTCTATTATATTAGTAAAGCGCTCGCGGGGCGAACGACATTAGTACAACTATTAAGAATACTCTCCAATGTTGACTTTGTACAACTATTAAGATATCGAATCTCGTCCAATATCTTTCCTATGATGACTCCCCTCTAACTTTTTTAACATGGCCTCTCAAATAGACGCGATCTCTCTATAAATATTTTGTTATGTCAATGTCGATTGAACCGGCTACCAATTCCGGATGATGGTGCTCTATCCAAGGAAGCCGAATAGGGGTCGAAATGAGGGAGATCGAATCAAGGCTGCTTCGGCCGAACCCACCCTTACTTCATTCAGAATATGCTACTTCTTCGTCATGGAGCAGAACAGGTGAGAGCAACTGATGTGATCTTTGGTCAATTCGCGAATCGATCGGGATGTTGTTCTATAGGTCATTCAGAAGGTCTCCGTATAGTTTCTTTATTTTGAGGTGTAACGCTTTGGTTGTTCGTTCCCTGATATCACCTCAAGAGAGATGTGGGTGCTCTCTCCTGCTGGCATGAGGGGAGTTTGGTCTCCTTATTGTAGGAAGTTTTTAAGGGATCTCAACTCCGATAAGAGAGAGGAAGCATCTTCGCCCACTAGCAATCGCACTGGAGAATATGGCATGGCTTCGCTGATATGACCTATAAGAGTCCCACCCGAGCCCATTCTGAATGGATAAAGAACAAAGATGAGCATAAAGAAAGGTTTTGCTGTGGAGTTTCTTGACTAAGCTCGTAAAAGGGTTATAAGAACTTATAAGAACTGTAGCTAACAAGTGTTCCCTGAGGGGATTCTTACTTAATACTTGTTCTACTAGATTGGCAGGACGAATACCTTGTTCTTAGTAGCTAGGCAGCTAAACCAGTAGTAGTTTAGGTCTAGGCATGAAGTTAGAGGTTCAATTTTCAACTGTGAGGCAGAGGTCTGATACAACTTATAGGTAGCCGTCTTAATAGATCTTCAGTAGCAGCAATCGTGGGTGAATTGATTTCCCACGATGCAGTAAGATTTTCTTTCTTTATTAAATGATAAGCACGGTTATTATTGGTTGTCCCAACATTTAGCTGAGATAGGTTACTACCTTGCTCGTCTAAGTAGTTAATGAATGGTAGAAAAAAGTCCAAATACAGAGGCCAACCAACTGAGAAATTAATTAATTACTTCGAGAAAGGATCATTTTAATGAGAAAAAGTATCCTATTAAGACGATCGAAATGATGAAAGAGTAAGAATGATCTGATTATGGGGTTGAATATCTCAGACTGCTAAGGAGAGATTTCTAGTCTGGTAGCAGATTATTGGATCAGTTGCGTAGTCAGCGTGTTACCGTAAAGCTCTACTGATAGAGAAAGAAAGAGAATTTAGACTATGCTTTTGCCGCTCAACTAAAATAAGTTGCACGGGAGCCTTTCATGAAGCATGTGCCTAAACCCTAAACTCTAAACCCTAAACACTAAACCCTAAACCCTAAACACTAAACCCTAAACTTAAAGCTAAGAAGCAGAGACCGAGGTTATCAATAAGTGGTGTGTAAGTCTTGGAAACATGACACGGACTGTAGACTTCTTTGAGTTCTAATGTATGTTTGCCCCAGGCTGAAACAATTTGTACCCAGCGGGATGAGATTTGGAAATCTACTAACTGTTTAATACTCATGGAGAAACTATCTAGCACACAATTATTTGTTTCGGCAGAGATGACACATAAATAAAAAAGTTTGGACAAAAGAATTATTAGACTTATACCTGGTAACCAAATCATTCCAATGTCGCTAAGAACTGAGTAAACTGGTGTGCTACACCAGTGACCAAACCATGTCATTTCTTTCCAAAGGCAAGATTCTGACATGAAAGGTAAATTTTTGACTCTGCATGAACCAAACAAAATCCTTACAGATCTGATTGCTGATCAGAGCTTCACCATTTGCTACCTTAACCCTCATAGGTGTTGTTGTTTGCAATGTAACCGATAGTTCGTTTGCACAAGCCTCACTAAGAAAGGTGTGGCTGCTACATGTGTCAAGAAGAATGACTAGGTCAACCCTACCAATCCTTCCTTTGAACTTCTTTGCTGTCATTGGTGTTCTACTTAGGGCACACGTGGTCACTTCTTCTTCTTGAGGGGGCTCAACCACTTCTGCCATATCTTCACCTTCCTCTGTGTGCTCTTGAGGAAGTTTTTCCCCTTAAATTACGTTTGAAGAATGTGTATTTTTTGTTGCATATTTATGATTTTATAAGTTTTGTATTGTAAACTATGTACTTTTAGTTGTAAAATTTAAACTATGGATGGTACTTAAAATCTTACGATTTTACGATTCTAATTTTACCCATGTTTTCGATTCTACGTGGGATCTACGATTTCACTACATTGGTCTCAGGCATGCCATGGAGCATGAATAAATGCTTCTGCCGCCGTCACTGTTGTGTAGGGATGGGTAAGGGCAAGCAGGATTTGGTAAACCGGTCAATCACAACTAGTATTAATTCTATACCCCCTACCTTAGATAGTCCCTTCACAAACTTCATGGAGATGTGCTTCCATGCTTGGTCAGGCACTGGAAAGGGTTGCAATAATTCTAGATAAGGCACATTATGATATCTGCAACAACATCCAGATTGTTTTCGTTGGCCTTATGAAAAAAATAGAAATAGAAATAAGTTTTTGTATCGCTGTTGTTCTTCTTTATTTGATGAATAATTTTCCTGAATCATTAGTGTTCTGTATTTCTAACTTTTACCTGATAGTAAACTCCAGAACATTGAGGGATTTGCAAATTTGCTAAAAGTCATGTTGCTCCTAATGTTGAGAGACAATTTTTCCCTTCACAAAGATATATAACACCATCAATTTAGATAGGTGGTTAAACTATGAAAGAGAGTTTCGGAAATTCAAAAATACTAACAATATAATAATCGGGCAAACACTAAGGTTATTATGAGCATTAATGGTTTAATCCTCATTCACGGCATATAGCTCATCCATCACCGTCTTTAATTCTCCCATACCAACATTTTTTCTGTAATTTCCCTGTATTCGAATATAATAAAATTAGGTGAGTTGTTAACTTGAGCAAATGAATTGAAGTAACTATAGGAAAAAGAATTGATGCAAGTATTTATTACTTATCTATTTGGAAAGTGATTTTTTTCTTATTGAATTTGCTTATGCGTTATGAGAATTTTTTATATTTAAGGTAAATTCTCCAGTAGATAAGCCTCGTCCGTAAACGTCCCTGCCATGTTAGCTTGTCGTTTTAGGTATTGGTGAATAATTGATTTAGTCATTTTGCGCGGGTTGATTGGCCCGTGCAACTTCCCTATTATTATATTTGCACATTATGATCACTAATCTTTTGGGGTTTTCAGTTATTATCCCAAGATTCAATAAGACACGGACCAAATCCCTAGATGGTTGTAATGAATCATAATCAGACGATTCATTTTCAATTGACCAACTCTATTTGATTGATAACCAATTTGATCTACTCGAAACGAATCATTTAAGAAACATATACATTCAATTACAAATTTTATTTATCAAATCGTTCATCTCCCAAGTCATAGTTGAAAATGGAATAAGGATATGGATTCCGATTTCATTGGATCATCTGGTTCAACCAATTGGTTCACATTCGCCGATCAACCTCTTTTCACCGATCTATCTCGCTACTCAAACTCCTCCGCCGCAAACGCATTCAGATTCAACAGCTCCTCCTGACCCATGGATTTCGGCGGCAATTTCATAATGGATAAGTCTCGAAGCTTGAATGATCTTGATGCTAGTAACTTTACTCAATGAAGCCCTGAAGGGGACTCTCCAACAGATATAATGAACTTGGGAATACGGTTCTCAAGTATATAAATCAGATGTTGGTGGTAGAGGACATGGAACAGAACCCCTGTATGTTTCATGACCCTTTAGTTGTCCAAGCTGCTGAGAAATCTTTGTATGGTGATTGATGAGAAGTACCCTCCTCCTTCATCACCTGCGTATTCGTCTTCTTATGGTGGCCAATGTTTGGTTGATAGGCCTGGGAATGAGTCTTCCTATAGTGTTGGTAGCGATTTCAGTGGGTCTAGTAGTTCGACAGGTAACAACGCTAGTTCGATCGATGTTCATTGGAATAACGAGCTGTTGGTGGATATGAAAGTTATAGGTTTATGCAGATGCCTCTGCCTACTAATTTTGTGTTTGGGTCTCCTCCTTTTTCTAGACAGAAAGAACGAAAGAGTGAGTAATAGTAATGGTATGATGTGGTGAGTTCGTATGTTATCCCAAACTTTTTCAGTTGGAGTGAATTGGAGTTGCAGTTCAGAAGATTGGTAGATGAACCTAACAAGTTCTCTCCTAACGTGAGTCCACTGGTTATTGACTTGGAGAATAAGAATTTCACTCCGAAATTGGAGGTTGTTGTGAAAGCTGAAAAGGAAGAAGAGAACTATTTGCCTTATTTGAAGGTGAAGAAGAATCATGAGAGGGAGGATGATGTTTCAAGAAAGAAAGGAGCAAAAAGCAGTCTGCAGTTTATGTTGATGAATCTTAGCTCTCTGAGATGTTTATGGTTGTGGGTGTTTTCTCATAATTGAAATTTGAGTATGTACTCCAGGTTCATAGATGAGAAGATTTCATTGGATCTTCAATGTGTTCTTCAAGATGAGTAACGGTTGTGGAAGAAATGATAATGGAGTTCAGGTTGGAACTCTTGTTCGGTTGAAAGAAAAATAAAAGATTAATCAGTTTGAAATATCTGATTATTTTTATCATAGAACCTGAATGATTATTCAACGTCACTCAAAAAAATATATGGGGAAAAGGCATGTCTAAACCAAACAATTCAATTAATATTTCAATTTACAAACCTTCAAATCTCAAATCGAGTTTAAACTATTAATGCGGTAAATTTTCATTACTAATGAAACTACGAGGACCCTATAATTAATCACATTTCCTATAGTATATAACCACATCAAAATAATTGAGTTTATATTGTTATTGACTACAAAACCAAAAAAGGGGTTAACATCAAAATAAGAGATATTGATACGGAAAGTAGCTACCGTTTGTGTAAGTCCGGTGGAATTTCACCTGCTTTAAGGAATCAGAAAATAGGTTCTACATCTTCTATGTCCTCCATTATGGTGATAGGAGTGAATTCAATGACGAATCAATTTGAAATTGAACGAAATTTTTTTAGTATATTTAACTTAAAAATTTGTGACAGTTTACACTTTTTAATAAATCGAAAGGTGTGAGAAATGATATATAAGACGCTGAAAATTTTGGACCCAAATGTTGTCACCGTACATAACAAAGAGATGTGTAGTTTTGAAGCAGACTCTATTTATAGTAAAGGCATAACAAATGAAAATGAGGTTTAAAAATACTGTCACATTGACAAGGATGATATCTCTATGCTTGCAAGGGATATTTAATCAGTTTTTTTTACCGATAACAGCTATGTAGTCAAATGACATTATTACCATTCATGAACTGAGAAGCAAAGAAAACCAATAGATTAATAGTGTAATAAGTTTATAAAGGACGGAGTTTAGGGTGTTAATAAACTACCTATGCTGAAATCACTGATGGCCCACATAATTATAAAAGCTCCTACTCTACTTCGACAAATCTGTTATCTCTTCTGTTTTTTTATAAGCTCCATTTGTCTTCTCTTCTCTCTTTATATATAAGGGAACTATTCGGTATTTTAGAAGTATCGGTACCTTTTATACTAAAAGTTTCATATTTTAAAGGTTTAAAATTAAAAAAAAATTAATCTTAGAGTCTTTACAGTAAACCCTAAACACAACAAAATAATGCTAACACCCTAAATACTAAACCCGAACATTCAAACACTACATCATATACTCAAATACTACATCATAAATTCCAACTCTAAATCATATCTCAGACTCTAACATTTGACTATAAATCAAAATTAATACTTCATAAGCCTTGAATATTAAATTCCACCCCTAATACTTTATCATGAACCGTAAATACAAATCTAAAACTTCAAAAATCATAATTTTAAAAACAAAATATGATAAAATGTTGTATATAAGATATTGGCCCAGGATACTGAAACATTTTTCATATATATATATATACACGGGAGTGTTTACCATGGTACATGGGTAGTTGGGAAATGGCAAGTAACCACCTCACTTGTACGTGGGAGTGGTGGCAAGTAATCACATATACGTGGGAAGTAAGTAACCACATAAAAGTAAATTTATTTAGATATTAAGATCTAAAAAGGCAGAGGATATTACTGTTGCTTACTATTCACCAGCAACAGTAGTCACATGTTCCTTCACCCAATTGAATCATAAATGCTATTTTTGTTTTTAATAAGAAAAAGATGCTATTTAGTTAGTTTTAAAAGTTGTTGGGGTAGTAAATTAAAAAGGTAAAATAGAAGACAGGGAGAGGAGAGATTATTTCCTTCCATTCTTTCTCTTTCTTTTAAATCTCACAGAATTTAATTTTTTGTATATAATCATTTAGAAAGTACTCAAAACATGATTTTTCATACATTAATGTTATTCGTTTTAATTTTATAATTTTAATAACATTAATTTTGTTATATTTTATTCAAGTTTGTTTCTAAGTATTATATCGATATTATAAAATATTACAATTTCATAAAAATTGGAGTACATTCATATAATAATGATATTTTATCCATGTTATAACATTATCATGAGAGAATGAAAGATATTAATATTATAACACTAATGCAACAACGAAAAAATAATGTTTTTTATACCCAATTTGATAAATAAATCTATACATAAACTCTTAATCTTTTTTTCTAATAACATTAGGGTTAAACAATGGGTAGCGGATATGGATATAGGTATCATGTATACCTAATACCCATTCAATTATTTTAAGGTTGTGGATACATATAATACTCGAAATATTCATATGGGATGAAATTTAAGATTGTAAATTATCATACTGAGGTTATTTACAAATCCCGTTTGAATATTATATGTACTTGCAATACCAATTAATTTAAAACATTGTGCATACCTTACTCCATAAAAAATCCAATATAATTAAATTTATACTAGTGTCAGAAATATATGATTCTCCATCAAGTGAAGCTACGTCGAAAAAATTAAAGTGTTGAGGATTTACTTGAAAACAAAAATCTCAAAATTTCTTGAGAATTTTAGAATTAATTATTTTGATTATTTTATTATATTCACTTAGTTCAACAGTTGTGTGTATCGTTTTTATAAAAACAGTTGTGTGTTTACTATCTCAAATTGAAGTGTGTTTTTTTATTAAAATAAATTACTTCTATTTTATATTTGGGTATTTTATGTGATGATTGAGTATTGGCTTTATGTTCCTTATAGATAATAGATTATATGGATATGAGATATAAAATGAATATTTGACTTATATGTAAGGGTATAAATAGCCCATGTAACCCAACCCTAAAAAATATATTTCTTTGATCTATATTACTTTTTGCCTTGTGTTTCTAAACTTTAATTTATGCTTTATGAAAATATAATTTAGTTTTATATTTATTACACACATATAACCACTTAATTGTGTATCACACATTTACTCTACAAGATATATGTATATAACGAACTTTGTACCATGACATTAGTCACAAAGGTTTTTGCCCAGTAAAGCCCGAACACAGGGAAAACTCGAGGGTAAGAGCATTTATCTTCTTTTATTTATAATTGAATGATGTTTATAAATATTAAGCATGTCATCAGAATATAGAACCTTAAAATTAAATCATAAATAAAAACATAATAAACATGAATATGTAACCTACGATCTATAAGGTAGTTTTGTAGGAAAGTTATTTGGTTATTGTCTTTTCTATTTTTGAAGGATTTAAAATTTAAAAAGGTAGATAAAGTGTTGTAATATTATTCACCACCACATTACTATGAAGATATGAAAGATATATCAATTTTGCACCGAGAGATTTGAGTTAGTGTCATATATGATAAAATATTTGGTAGGCACTATTTTTCAAACATGTACAAAAAGAAGTGTATTAATTTTGAAATCATAATTTTGAGATAAAAATATAAAAATAAGTTTTTTTAATTTTTTATTAATTATTCATTACGGGTGAATAACGCCATATTAGTTTAAACTCCGCGGCATGGCGCGACCTCCATAACTAGTATATTTCAAAAAGTCAAATCTTAATCAAATACTATATGTTGCCTAATTCACCCGAATTTTAATCATAAAATATTACTGAACCCAACCTAACATAAATCCAAATTCATAACGTATTTTCATGTGAATTACTGCATGTGATTTAGAACCTGCAATCTTACGATCACAAGATATTCATAAGGAAAGCGAAAAGAAGATCAGAAATTTATTAATGCATACATAACAATGGGGAAAACCTTTTGACCTTGGGTTAATGTTGGGAGAGAAGGAGGGTTAAAAAAGAGAAGAACGCAGAACGAATAACCACCGACATAAATCCCCATCTGGCCGGCCTGAGATGAATTGACGATTTCATGATGTAGAAATGTAGCCGCCGAAAAGAAATTCCTGGGTAGTGGGCATGCCCGCCTTTGTCGTCGATTTGATGATGGATTCGGCCGACACAGCTCTTTTAAGTTATCGATATATATCCCTCAAAATGATATTTGAACTGATCTCCGTAATATTGTTGGGCCCACCAGGATCGTAATTGGTCAATAAGTATATGTCAGATGAATAACGATGTCATATTCAATCGGCTGAGATGCGTCTACATAACTTCTTCCTCGAAAAATTTACTCAAAAATCAATTCATTCAATTTCGTTACTTCCTCTTTGTCAGTCTTTCTTTCCCTCTAATTAAACACAAACTGATTAAAAAAAGAACGGTGTCATAGAGAAAGTGAAATAAAAATGGAACATCTCTCCGATTTTTGTTTATGATTTGGACCCTTCTCCAATTTCATCACAACACGCCACCATTTCTTTCCTGTCTTCAATTCGTTCAACGTGCTTTGCGTACTAAACACATTAATTAGTAGATTATGAAGAGAAACTACATTAACAACATCTATTTGTCATGATTTGCATTCAGCAAGCATTATTGGTTTCGAGCGTTGGACCCGGATAATTGATGTGCAAATAAAAATATGCACTACCAATATTAAAGTACCACAAAATTAATTGGATCTCTAACCAACTAATTGAATTCCCACCAATATTAAACCACCACCTCCGATTAGTGCACATGGATATTAGTTGGGGATTCAACTAATTGGATGCCACAACCAATTGCTTTCAATTGGTCTCCCCATATTTCTATTATAAAAGAGAAGCTAGTGCATCCCATTTCAATCATTCCTCTCTTCTTCCTTTCTCACTTCTCTAATGTTGTAGTGTAGCAATTTTCACTTGTTTAATAATTGAGATAAGTTATCTCAATTGGGTAGATAGGTGAGCGGTAGAAAGTCCCGATAAATATTTTACCGTGGGAGGAATACTTTCTTGTGAGCGATAAAATAGCGAGTAGTTGTTTCGGGATTGGGAAACACTTGAGAGACACTATTTTGGATCGGCTCGGATCACCTCGTAGCTACCTTGTTATAGTGAAGAAGTGCTCGTAGTTGTCGCTGCTTCCGTAGATGTACTCTCCGCATTGGAGGGGAACTACATAAATCCCGGTGTTATTTACTTATGGTTTTGTGCTTGGCAATTTCGAGAATATTCGTTGTATATTGCATTATTAATATTACCACAGTAAATGTGTCTAAGGAGGTTGGCTTAATTATCGTCATTATGTTATTGCGGTGATAATCACCCATCCATAGTGATTTTAAGTGTGGCGGACTACCGCAACTTCCAACTTGCCTGGGAAATATTTAAGGTATGTGGTTTATTAGTGCAATATATTTACTCTATTCTCGTCCGCTACGCCCAATAGTGGTATTAGAGTACGGTTCAATATGTAGGCAACGCCAAACAAGATAGTTAGTTTGAACGGTACAAACTTTCATTTATGGAGAAGCCGGATGAAGGATCTCCTGTTGATGAAAGAGTTGGATCAACCGTTGTCATCGTCACTAAGCCGGCCGCTAAGAGTGACGGGGATTGGAAGCGCTTGCACAAGAAGGCGTGTAGTCACATCCGTTGTGCCCCAACATCGAGGAACTGTTTCTGATTCTAAAAAATCATGTACTTTTTAGGACTATGTTTATGAATCGAATTCCACTCTAGAGATTTATCATCTCTTACCGTAAGTAAGACAACTCCTTCAGGTTCCGAGCATTTCCTGTCTATGAACTCATCTTCCCATATTTGGGTTCAAACATGAGAATAGTTCATTTGTTCTCCAACCCATTATCTTGCACAAAAAGTAGATAAACAAAGCCATAAAATCACAGATACTCGGCTGTACCAACAAGGATATATATTGTTACATGACAACATCGAAATCAACCATCAATTTTAGGTTCTTAAATGTAATGGTTCCAAATAAAAGAAGTACCAACGATTATCCTCTTTCCACATGTCCCTTTTCTTTTCCTCCTCCGTCCAATGAGAATATCGGGGCCCTCTCTCGGTTCCGTATGTCGGTCTCTCCGACGCTATTTATGACATGCCTCTATGGCCAAGGAGACAGATCTAGAGATCAAAGGAGGCAAAATTCCATCCTTTAAGGAAGCAAGACGATAAAAAGAGCAAGGAAAGAAGACACTATTGACATGTATGCAAGGCCAGAAATAGCAGGTACCACATAGTTTCTTCCATATTTAGTCATTCTGGAGGTTTTTAGGGTTTGTACCAATTACACTTGTTTTTCTGTCTAACTTAGTACTTTGGAACGATTTGGACTCTCAATATCTTTATATTGATTAGTCGTTGGGGTGTCCTGAACCCTTCCCGTATGTTATCTGCCCCCTACAGTCCTCTAAGGAGCTCGACGGTTGTCGTCTCCGCCGTGATCGTCTTCTTCATCAATCCCCAGCCTTCACTGACGCGCCAATAGCTATTGTTGTTGGGTGCCAATTCCATGTCACGATATGCATCATCTTCAATCTCTATCGACCTTTGATAATCTCTCATTGAGCATCACAACTATGGCTCCCTCTGTCAATCGGATCCATTCATAATCAGCAGCGTCGCTATAATCAATCTCTTCTCCCTCTTGCTGGCAATTAGGTTTATGAATTTAAACTAAATCAGAATACTCACATCCCTTAATTAATGATAGAGGCCCAAAATTTCGGTTGGATCCATCTAACGATCCAAACCAATTCTCGTCACCATCACTTCAGTTGGATTAAGGCCCACAACTGAAATCCATCCTAACTAAGTGGTTGCCCGCTCCCTTCACTTTATTTAATCAAGGCTTATCTTCTCCATAGGATCCTTCTGATGGTTCAGATCTCTTAAAGCTCCCAACAAAAATATTAAAGGCTTGACTCCAGCTATGATTATTCTAACCAACCCGATAATTAAATCGAGCCTCGACCCTTTGAACTCTGTCAACTGCCCAATTAAACTACCCGAGTAAATTAATTAATTCAGTTGGAAGTCCCAATTTCTACTCGACGAGTAGGACTTCAGTCAGACTAGATATTCTAACTGCTAATCTACAACTTATTTCATAACCCAACTTAGACTAGTATCTTTAATTCGTAATTCAGTTGTCGATTTCTCTAATTTAATCTAGTAACTAATAATGCAAACATCTCTGTAACTCATAATTTGACTATAATTAATACGTACACTAAGTGATGACCAAACATGAAATATCTATAATAATACTCATATTGATACGAATATTTTCTTGTAACAATTCCATTGGACTTTCTAAGGGGTAATTTAGGAATTCTCTAATAAAATTTATAATCCTAAGATCGGTGTGTAACATCGACCAACTTTAATATTCTTAATTGTGCATGGGGTCTTTTCTCTTTGTTGGACCGACTTGGATGGCTACTCCTTCTTCATAGAGTGAGACCTTAGTGGCATTCCTAAGATTCTCTTCTTGTTGAGCCCATCTTTCAGGAACTTTGTATATATCGATATCTTTGTAAAAGCTTCTAGGAAGGTTAATGTAACCCCCTATTTCCTAATGATCTCTACAAATGTCTCAAACTCCTTTGAAAGCCCCTTCTTCTTAACTGCCAATGGATATGGAATCCTGACATTCTTCTTGATTTCCTCTAGAGTAAGCACAAAATTTGTGTTGGCAGGCTTTCGAGTTGTATGAGGTGGTGTAGCAGTCATCACTACGCCTGCATGGTCTTCTCATCTGGAGGATGTCCTCATTGATTCCTCTAGGGGGTTTGAATTCTCCTGTTGTGGTGGCTTGATTGGAAATCCTAACGGTCCTTGGTTAGTGCTTGAAATTCCTTGAGGAGTGGTGTTTTTCTTGGCATTGTAATCCTCCACTCTAGACTTGTAGAAGTCAGAACATGGGTATACAAAGTTGAATTGTCGGCCTCCGCGTTCTTTGCTCTGAATTTTTGGTATCCCTACTGACTGAAGGGGTAGCCTTGTCGTATAAAATCCACTTCTTGCACAATCATGGATTTGTTGGTGAGGAAGTTATCACATTCTCCTGGTACTGAGTTTTGTACTAGAGTGTTTGGGCTTGTACTGAGTCTCGTACCTGAGTGAAGGATGTTGTACTATATTCGGTTCCTTGTTAATTTGCTCTGGTACCAAGTTTTTGAACAACTTTTGTACCATAGCTTTTTCTCTAGTTTTATTTTTTGTACTAGAGTGTTGATTCAAATGTTGATTCAAATGCACATGAACTTGGTGATGTTGTTAAATTAAACCTTACGATAGTTGATTTAGTTCAATACTTCGCGAAAGACAATGTTTTTCATTAATCTAGTTGGTTGAGTAACATAATCACAACTAATAATCTTCAAACTACTTCACCTCATAATGTGCGAGACTACAATGTATAATTGTCCATGAGTAAATACTTGACGTTTAAGCATAATCCAATAGATTGAAGAGTTTGGCCTTGACTTTTGTTTATTTTGATGCCAAATGTTAATGTAGTCGGGTATTGCCTCTTTACTAAAGTGAAATTAAGACTTTTCAAATTGGATATTAGGCTCAACCAAGGGAGATAAACTCAATCCTGATTTATCTCTACTATTATATCAGGAGGTACGACAATGTCAGCATCACCATAAATCAATGATCATTCTCTGTCCTCTATTTCTAACATCCAGCTACTAAATTCAGCAATCTTAGTAGCTTCTCTAGATGTACATTTAAGTTGTTTCAATCTCATATTTTTTTATAGTTATATGATTGTCATATGCTCCCACATATTTGATATTTTTAAGCCTGAGTTGACAATTGGGTTGAGTTGACAATTTTTTTTGGGTGACCTTCGGTATAACCGGTATTGTCTGTCTAAAATCATCTCAGATATAATTCGGAGATGCCGGCTCTTCAATTAGGTGGTTGGCTTAAGGGGTAAATTCTTATCGTTGTTGTAGTTAGGTTATGCATATAGTTATGTTATGGTTAAGTATGACGTTTAACTCATAGATTATGCCTATATGATTAAAGTAGCTAGAAGATGATATGATCTAGTTAGTGAACAAGAAAGAACCACCTCAGCCTAGACCTTTAGTAGATGACCTAGTAGTCAAGAGATATAACAAAACATAGCTCTCTAGCTAGACCCCCGATCCAGAATGTCGGCGTATGACCTTGGACCAGTAGAGATCCAAGGCTTAGCTAATTGGGTCACTAGAGATCCATTATTATCAATTGGACCAATAGAGATACAATGTTAACATTTCGGACCACCAGATATACGTTAGTAGCTATTGGGCCACTATAGTCTCATTATTAGCTATTGGGCCACTAGAGTCCCGTTTTTAGCTATTGGACCACTAGAGTCCCACATGATAGTATTGGGCCACCAGATACCCACAGTGTTATCTTAGGTCCGACAAATGGATGGAAGGTCTAGTTAGATGAGTTCAGGGGACGCCCTTTAGTTATGATATCCTAGATGGATGATGCTAGTAGAAGTTAGACAACCTTAGTAGTGGTTGCATAGTAGAAGAAATGAATGTTAGCTCTTTATGATAAGATGAAGTTTAATGTGAATAATGTCTTAGTAGTGCCTTCATATTAATTATTAAGACTATAGCATGAAAGACTGACCTCAGAACCCCCCACCAGGGTATTTTGATAGTTGATGCAGGAGCATAGTGCAGCTGATTCGAGAAGTGGTGATGTGGACATGGGTTTAAGACAAATGTTTTTGAATTTATATGTTGAAACTTGTTTTCGATCTTTATGAGCATTTACTAGTAGTCATCTATTTACTAAAGATTTCTATCTTATTTCTTTTATTTTGTATTAAAGTTCCTTGGCTGGGGCATTTTAGTCATTTAATAAATCGTAAGAAATTAGGGTGTTCCAGTCGATGTCTTGATGATCTAGGAGCTGGTATAAATATTATGCCCTATAGCTTGTTTCAGAAACTAGATCTAGGTGAACTTAGAGAGAATGAGATGGTTCTTCAACTTGTTCATAGGTCTATGATGAAACGTAGGGGAGTCATAAAGGATGTTCCAATTCGTGTAGGGCCTTTTGAATGTCCTATTGATTTCATTGTTCTAGATACCCATGATTGCAATATTTTGTTAGGACGTCCATTCTTAGCTACTGCTGAAGCTGTGATAGATATTTGCAAAGGGTGTCTAACTTTGAAAGTAGGATAAGATGAAGTCACTTTTCGCCTAAAAGATGGAATGAAATATTCTAAGGCTCAGTGATGATGATATATCTGAGGATTACCAAGATGCCTCTAAAATGTTTGAACTATCGCATATGCTTGTTGGAGAAATGGTGATTGGATGGACAACATGGAGCAGAGAACAAAAGCAAAGGATCTTGAGCAACTCGAGTCATCTTTAGGCTCACCGCCACTTTTTGATCTTTCAAAGATCCCGAAGATAACTACTTCATATGAGGAACCTCTGGAGTTGGAGTTGAAGCTACTACTAGAGCATCTCGAGTATGCATTTCTCCAAGAGGATTAAAAACTTCAGTCATCGTCAGCTTAAAGTTTGAACCTCAACAAAAGGAGCAGCTTCTATCCCTCTTAAGAAAGTATGAATAGGCCATAGCATGGAAGCTTGTTGACATCAAGGGAATCCATCCGTAATTCCGCACACACAAAATAACTTTGGAAGCTGATGTCAAACTTGTAGCAAAACCACATCGCGAACTGAATCTAGCCATAAAGGAAGTCATGAAGAAGGAGTCACTCAAACTCCTTCACGCAGGTATTATTTATCCAATTTACGACAATCATTCGGTTAGTCCTACACAGGCAATTCCTAAGAAGGGCGGTTTCACAATCGTTCTTGCCAACAAAGGTGAGCTCATCCTTATTTGGACAGTCATTGGATGGAGCGTGTGCATATATTACAGGCTACTCATTGACTCTACTAAGAGGGACCACTTTCTGTTGGAACCCCTTGCCGGACATGAGTACTACTGTTTCTTAGATGGGATGTCGCGATACTTTCAGATCAAAGGATCAAGAGAAAACCACATTCACATATCCCTTCGGCACATTCACATACAGATGCATCCCCTTTGGTCTATGTAATGCACCCTCAACTTTTCAAAGGTGAAGAAACCATCATAGCTATGTTGGGAAAAGTGCCACTTCATGGTGGAGAAGGGGATCATGCTAGGCCACAAGGTCTCCAAACAAGGTATTGAGGTAGTAGATCGAGCTGAGCCCGAAACCATCTCTCAACTTCCACCCCCTATTAATGTTAAGACTGTTCGTAGCTTCTTAGGACATGCTGGTTTTAATCGTCAATTTATCATGAATTTCTCTAAGATCACATTGCCTATGACTAAGTTATTAGAGAAAGATGTACCATTTGTATTTGATGATAAATGTCGGTGAGCATTTAATTCTCTAAAGAAGAGGCTAGCGACTGTGGCGATATTGGTATCTCGGATTGGGAGGCCCCTTTTGAATGGATGGGTGATGTTAGTGATTTTGCAGTTGGAGCAGTGCTAAGACAAATAAAAGAGAAGAGATAAACTAAAAAACTATGGATAAGGAACTCTTGGCGATTGTCTTTGCATTCGACAAGTTCGGGGACCTATCTACGGATTCACTAACCATTTTTCTTTTAAGTATCTTCTAGCTATACAGGATGAGAAAGCCGAGATTAATTTGATGGGTATTACTTCTTTAATAGTTTGAGATCACTATCAAGGACAAGGCATGGGCATAAAATGTTGTAGCAAACCCATCTTTCGCACCTTGAAGAGCCTCCTCCGGGTCGATTTGCTGAAGAAGATATCAATGAGCTTTTCCCGGAAGAACAAATACTCCTCTTAGAAGAAGCAGAGGAAGTCTCGAAGCATCACCCCAACAAACACTCACGGTTTGCCAACAACTTCTTTGCTTCCGAGACATTCCTAGAAGATTACACTCATCAGCAGCAATGGAAACTAATTTCAGATGTCAAGCACTACATATAAGAAGATCCTTACCTCTTCCATTTGGGCTCGGACGGAGCCATCAGACAATGGTTCCCGTGCATGAATCGCTCAAAATCATGCTCTCTTGGCACACCAGCCCCAGTGGGAGACATCACAGTAGAAATCCCACTGCTCGAAAGATTTTGGATGCGCGATTCTACAAGAGGACGATCTGGAAGGATTATGGAAGATATGAGAAGAACTGCAAGGCATGCCAATGTTCAGGTAACATTTCAAATTGAAATGAAATTCCTATGACTATCTCGATGCCTGTAGAAATTTGTAATGTGCGGGGGATTGATTTTATGGGCCCTTTCCCACAATCTCATGGTAATAAGTACATTTTTGTTGTTGTGAATTATGTGTCAAAGTGGGTAGAAGTGCAAGCGCTGCCTACTAATGATGCTAGGACAGTGGGAAAGTTTACCACCCCCCCCCCCCCGCCTTTTTAAGCGTTTCTGTGCCCCTCACACTATCATTAGAGATAGGGGCACTCACTTCCAGGGTCAATTCAATCGATTGTGCCAAAAATTTGGCGTAACTCATTGATTCACCACAGCTTAAAATCCAGAGGAAAGCGGTCAAGCGGAGGTGACGAATCATGAACTTAAGCGGATTCTTGATAGGACAATGGATCGGTCTCAGAAGGACAAGTCGATTCGCCTCGATGAAGCTCTTTTGGCTTATCGAACCGCCTTCAAGACTCTTATCGGAACTCTGCCGCCTCGACCGGTTTATGGCAAGGCTTTCCACTTACCAGTCAAGCTTGAGCACGAAAATATCAGCTCCTTGAGCTAGAGGAGTACAGGTTTCAGGCTTAGGAGAGCTCATGGCTATACAACGAGAGGAGGAAACACATCCATAATGCCAAGAATCAAGGTATGAAGGTATTTGAGAAGGGGGATAAGGTGTTGTTTACAACTCCCACCTTTGACAGTTTTCGGGAAAATTGCAATCAAGATGGTCGGGACCTTATGAAGTCACACAATCTTTCCTCTGTGGGATGGTGGAGATCATACATCCGGACCAAGGAACGTTCAAGGTCAACGGTCACCATCTCAAGCACTATCCTAGTGCAAAGCCTACCGATTGAGTCTAAGTTTATTACTTCAAAGATGCTCAATAAAAGTCCAGGTATCATCTAGCTCAAAGACATTAAAGAGAGAGCACTTAATGGGAGGCAGCCTATGTCTCGAGTCAGTATTTTATATATTTAGGTGTTAGATCGAGTCTAGAACATGATATGATCCCATTCTTGTCCCGAGTCGTGGATGCAAAAGAAATTTGAAATTTTACATGAAGGACAAAGTTCATAGAACTGGGTGTCAATCTTTGCACTATGAAGCTTTGTCAAAAATTTCATTGTGCCTTGTAGTGCAATTATTGATATTTCATAGCGCAAAAGTTGACAAGGGGTCTATGGAAAATTTGTTAATAATTATGCTACGGTTTGTCAAACATTGCACTATGCCCATAGGGCAAAGTTTGACACTCCCCTATAGCGCAATTATTGACGCCGAATTCTGATAATCCCCTGCAGAGCCCCTCGCGATAGTTTTTCCCATTTGCTTTCCCTTGCCTCCACTATGCAAAGTTTGTCACTCCCCTATAGCGCAATTATTGACACGGAATTCAAATATACCCCCCGGTGAGACTTTTGCCCATTGTGGTTCCCTTCCCTCCACAGCCGACACCACCCACCACTCCTCTACCGCTGTTTGTTTTCCCTCGATTTGGATCCACTTTGGTTGACTTTCAAGATTGTTTGGCACAATCTTGCCTGGTTTCATCAAAACTTCTAAAATTACTTGTTGGTGCTAAATTGATCTCTTGCAATCATGGTGAATACAAGGTACTGGCCCTGAATGTCTATACCTAGCTTTATCTTTGATTACTTTGCACCGATTTGGTCGAATTCTTGAAATTGATGATTGGTTGAAGAACACTAATTTTTGAGTTTGGGGTTTTGTGAAATTGATGATGCTAGAATGAAATTTGGTATGATAGGATGCTAGTTACATGATTTTCCCTTTGAAATTGCATTATTAAGACGTTGGAATGATGGATTCGCTCGGTATTTTTAAGGTATTTTTCGGATACGAAAATTTGTTAACCTTTCATTCTCTTGCATTATTTGTGTGACATTGTGGATTGTTAATAAGTATCCTATGCTTCATTTGGAATGCCTTGAACATGTTGAGATTGCTTCATTATGCTGATTTGTTATTTGAGAGGGATCTTCACTAGTACTTTTTTAACCCATTCTTATCTTTTACTACAACTTGTCATATTTCCCTAAGTAAAAGATAGGTTTGGGGTGATTGGTGTCATAACCTCAGACGATTTGAGTTTGTTCCTCCAGGTTTTATGTTAATCGCAATGCCTCCTCTAGTAGAGCAAGAGAATCTTCTTTAGAATCGGAGTCATAACAACCACGTGCTGGGGAGGTTGACACTCAGGATGAACCTACTGTAGATGATGTTGAGGTGATCCTAGATAAAGATGATCAAGGGGTACATGATTACCATCAATTCGTCTGCTGCCTCACTATCAAAGAATGGACGGTCTTTTGGAAGCGTTTCCACCACTTTCAGCCGGCGACCACTAATGTCTTCGACCTTGAAGGCATTCGAGCTTTGAGTCCTACCAGGACTGCTCGAGCAGAGCTTCTCTCTCTTTCTGGTCCACTAATGCTCATTCTTTTATAGAAGTTTTGGATCCTTCTCTTATCAAACTAGGAAGAGGAAGATACATGGTAAGTGTGTATCTTATTCTTTGGGAGGCTTGGACTTCAATAAAAAGTTGGATGAGTTTGCCGCTTCTCTTGGATTTGTGGGGCCCTTCACTAGTTTGTCTAGGCCTCACATTTCACCTAGCAACACCCCATATGCAATCCTCATACACTTCTAGAGGTATTGGAATAGAATCACCAACGATTATGAGGAATGGAATCCGGCTTCATCATCATTCACCCAAACAGTGGATCCTTTCGCTCATATCTTCCACTTGGTTTGGCGCCAGAGTCTTTTGTGACAAAACCTCGAGGGTTGCAGCAACTATCATATTACAAAAGACGACATGATGTTCTACCGAACAATGGGTAGGGAGAGATCACTTAATCCGGGGTATGTGGTCGCTCAGTTCTTTCATTCGACATGGACCCGATTGAAGAGATATCTACCCGGTGGTGCATTTGTGGCAAGGATCATTGAGGTCAAAGGTATTCCCAGGAGCTAGAGAGATGAGGCTGACTTACAACCCTAGTCGGCCATTATGATGGTTGGCCTCAACGTCATTCAGGCTAGACAGTTGGATCTCTCCAAGGATTGGCTCACCCGCGCTGAGATCGATGCACATCACTACAGACACCTGATTCGGGGGCCCAGAGTACCAATTCCAGAGCCCCGAACTTGGGAGAGATCTGAGCGAGGTCTCGAGCATGTGACCAAGCAGAAGTCGAGGAGGAGGCATAGGCATCCTTCCATCCATATCAGCAGGAGCCAGCAACAGCATGGACACCGGCCACTACCAATAGAGTTTACTAACATGAGGCGGTCTGTCCAGCAGTGGCAAATCAGTTTTGGGGAAGGCAGTCTCCCATGGTAGCAACAGCTGATAGCCTTGCAGACATCATTCGATCTGGGACAACGACATTCACAGATCGAGCAGAATAGAGTAGATCAGGAGCACCACGATGAGCATAAGCGATATCTCTGCTATCTTCGTCAGTACAACAGCGGAGGATCATGGGACCCACTACCTTCACCATGCTCACCCCAGAGGATCCCTTTTGATTGAGTATTATCATTCTATCTTGTAGGTTTTATCTCTTTCTTTCCGGATAGTGTACCCACTTTATTATCTGTGAGACTTGGGGACTTGTCCTAGTCCTTCTTACTTTTATTTTTAGTTTTTTGTGTGTTTGAGTTTGTTTTAGGAGTTATTTGGCCGCTAAAATTGAACTTCATGAATCATGTATCGATCCTCTCGAATTTCTGTCAGCATCCAGGTTTCCCTATACAAATTTTTGTTTCGTTAATTGACGATACTGTCCAAACTAAGTGTGGGGTAGGTTTGCATAGGATTTGTGTATGCTAGTCTTGTTGGGTAGTTGTCTTGCAAGAGAATCCTAAATTCAAGCTTTATGGAACTATTATTGAATCAATTATTGGCATGTTTACTTGAATTGCTGATTTACTCGTGAACCCAGATTTTATAGGAGTTTAAGCCCGCGATCAAATTCTATTGATTTGTTCTTTAAAGTTACTTTGATGTGTTAAAGTAGCATGGACTCTCCAATTTGATGTGACCAGGCATACCTGTTCTTGAATTACCATCTAGCAAAATAATTGGGAGGCCTAAAAAGACCATTTTTGTAGTATAGATAATCTGCTTCACTAGTAGATTTAATTTTAAATTGATATGAGTGGTCTTCTTTGTTTATTGTTAATCTGGTACTAGCATGATTCCGAATGAAATTTTCTTGGCACTGATTCACTAGAATGATAGAGGCACTTAGAAAAACCTCCACTGCAAAAATACTCATCATGCCCCTATATTTCCCCATAGGTAACCCAAACATAGCCCAAAAGCCTATTTCATAACCCCCATCATATCACATCCCCTTTCTTTCAAGCTTTCATTTGATCATGAGTACATTAGTAGCATGTAACTCGGTCGAGTCTAAGAGTCAATAAAGTTGCTACATTCAATTTAGGTAGGATTATATAGTATCACTTGATTTTTTGAGGTCTAGTTGCAATCTAAAAAAAAGAGAATACATAAAAAAAAATCTCGAAAAAGGGAGGATACAAGCGAAAAAACCAAGTCTCGGTGATAAAAGAAAGAGAAAAGTAAAAAAGAAGTTGTATAGGTTAGTTGAATAAACGAGCAGAAAAAGCTCCAAGTAGTAGTTTTTACACAAGGGGTGGATAGTGTTGTTTGTGATTAGTGACTTAGGTCCATATTGGAGTAGACCAAGTCGTCCGCCACTATATACACACACTACCAAAATCATTTCACCATCTCTTCGCTATTCTGTCTACATTACAACCCGAATAAAATACCTAACTAGTGTTTGATGTGCCTTTTTGTGATGAGTAAACATAAGATGATGTCCAAGTGTTGTTGAGCACATAAAAAATATCCTTAAACATTGAGTGAGTTCATTTTTTACTTCATCTTTAAGCTAATTTCCCTTGAGAGTAAGTCTAGATGGTTGGTGTAACATGTATGATGATGTGTGGAAAATTAGAAAAGTTTTAGAGAGGCCTTTACTTCCTACTTCAGTTTGTTTGAAGGTTCACTTGCACATTAAGAAATTTAGGGGTACGTTTTCATTGTTATGTTAGTAGTTTGATTTGATTGTAGATGTGTTTCATGGCTTTATCAGCTTTTTGCTTGAGCATAAGCGAAACTTAAGTGTGGGGTTATTTGATGACACTCAATTTGTCATGTTGGTCGCCCTTATTTAAGCGACATTCTAAGCATGTTTCTATAGTTTTGGGTAGAAGTTTATGGTGTTTTGTGCATTTCTAGCTTCTGTCTCGATTTAGTTCATCAGACCCGTTTGGGGTCCTTTTGATGTCATTTTGGAGTGTTTTTGTAAGATTTCAAATACATAACGATGTCGGGGCACTAACCAAAGCGATATGGGTATGCATGGTGAGCTAGGACGGGTCAAGGAGTGAAGAAATCACAAGTGCTGAACGCTGTCAGGATTTGCACTATGCACCTGTCAAACATTGCATTATGCCCATAGCATAATTATTGACATTCCATTGCGCAAAAGTTGGGACACCATTCTGAAAATTATGTAAATAATTGCGCTGTCAAACATTATGGTATGACCATAACACAATCTTTGACACCCTCATAGCGCAATTATTGATCAATTGTGACCGCTTGAAGGAATTTTGGGATTTCTATTTAAAGCCCGGTTCTCCTCCATTCAGAGACAGACTTCTTTGGAAAAAATTGAGAGCTATAGTGAGAGATTTCAGAGCGACTTAACGGCAGCTTCAAGGAGCTTAGAATCAGTAAAGAAATCAAGACGGCGAATCAAGTTCTCAGAAAGATTGGCGAAATTAGGTTTTTTCCTAATTTTTTGTGTAAACCTAGAATCAATGTCTCCCTCTTCTTATTTTGATTTGTCCCTCATGATTATGAGTAGCTAGACTTCTCTTCCTTAGATTAGATTAAGCCTAGGTTAATTCTTATGAACGAATTGTTTAACGACTTTTGTCAATTTATGCGAGTTGGATGAATTTGAGTATATGATTGATTATTTTTTTGATTTCTTCTTGCCTAATCAACTTAAATGAATCGTTGTTAGATTTTTCTAAGACTCATGAGAGCTTGCATATCTAGAACGCCAAAATCAAACAACTAGGTTAGACGTTAACCCTCATCCTGGAGCGAATGAACTGGTATGTCATGTGAGGAATTCTTATTCTATTAATCGCCTAGCCGATTTTAGATATTTTTCTCAAAAGAGCGGAATGGGATACTAGATAGGTAGAAAATTAGTGGTCTCGAAAAGGTGTGATTTGATAAGAGAAGAATTGTGACAATTGGATTTATCTTGTTCGTTTTAAATCGTGAAATTTGTCTGTCATTTGTAAATTTTAATTGCTTTGGGGGATTCGAAATCTAAGAATTTTCATCTCTTATTGTCTAAAACCATATTCATGAAGTGTTGCAACCCTTACCTTTAAAGTAATTTTCATTTTCATTTTGATTGTTCGAATAGTTCTCGTGGCATCTAAACCACACTTCATGTTACATTGACTAATACTCGTTGCGACGTTAAGTAATATCCTTAAAGAGACCCTAGGGAGATTCGACTACGAGTAACCGGATTATTTTGAGATGTGTCAAAAGCATTCATCCACTATCCTAATGGCAAATAATTACCAAAACTGCCATCATGTCATCCTTGTGGAAAATAATTACGGTTAGGCCATCATGACATCCCTATCATGTTATTCGTGCCTATTACAATTATTTAATTATTATTTGCTTTAAGTGAAGCCAAAAATAATTACTTAAAATGCCATCATGTCAATATCCTAATGGCAAATAATTACGGTTAGGGCCGTCAATGTCATGCCAACAAGGATGTTGAAGAAACTTTGAGGCTCCTGCGCTGTGGGGATCTCTAGCGTCAAGGTGTTGAGAAAGCTTGTTAGACCCCTTGTCTAAAATTGTGAGACCATCAATGCTTTCTTTGAATGGTCGACCTGAAACCAAAGAAAATGTTAATGATGAGTAAACCACTAAAAGACAAAGTGGTAGGGGAGGCCGAAGTCACGACCTTGGTGGAGAAGTTGGTTGTTTATCAGTATGAACGAAGGTTAGAGGGTGAAGAGCATGTGTTGATGAATGACTGTGTGTCAGAGGAGGATTTTCCTGAAGAATCCAAATAACATGTAGATGTAGAAGAAAAGGAGCATATGGTGCCACGCGATGTTGTAGAGGTGATCAACCTTGGAACCGAGGACGACCCACGTCCTACCTACATTAGTGTCTTACTCTCTAAAACTGATAGGTATATGATTTAATTGAATTGTTAAAAGAGTTTATAGATTGGTTTACATGGGATTATCATGAGATACCTGGCCTTGATAGGAAGTTGGTAGAGTATAGGTTACCTATTAGCCCTGGCTTTAAGCCATTTAAACAGTTTCCTAGGCATCTTTCTTATGAAACTTTTCCAGAGATTAAAAGATTGTTAAAAGCTAAGTTTATTAGGCCTGCTAGGAAGAAAAATGGAAAATTATGTGTATGTGTAGACGTAAGGAGTTTGAATATAGCTACTCCTAAGGATCAATACCCTACTAGTGGCTGACATGTTACTTGATGCAGTGACTAGGCATTAAACTTTGTCCTTTATGGATTCTTACTCAGGCTATAATTAGATATACTTGGCCGAGGAAGACATCCACAAGACTGCGTTCAGGTGTCAGGGGCTATTGGATGCTATGAGTGGGTAGTTGTACCCTTCAATTTAAAGAATACAGGTGTCACTTACCAACGAGCCATGCATACCATCTTTCATGACTTGATTGGTGAATTGGTAGAGGTTTATGTAGATGACAACATTGTGAAGTCTAGGTAGCATATGAACACATCTTCCATCTATGCCAAGGCTTTTTACGTATGAGGGTCCATAGTTTTAAATTAAACCCACTTAAATGTGCCGTTGGGTTATCTACTAGTAATTTTCCAGGATTCCTTATGAATCAACATGGCATTGAAGTTGACAAGAGAAAGACCAAGGCCATAATAGAGGTCGTGCCACCTAGTAACAAGAAGGATATACAGAGGTTCCTAGGCCAAGTCAACTATATTCGACGCTTTATTTCGAATTGTGTTGGTCAAACCCAAGTTTCTCCCCCTTACCAAAATTAAAGAAGGAAGAAGAGTTTGCATGGCGTTCAGAGCACCATAAAGCTTTTGATGACATTAAGAGATACTTGGCGAGCCCATCAGTACTTAACTCTCCAATTTCACACAGGCCTTTGGAATTGTATCTCTCAGCCACTGACACTTCTATAGCATATTTGTTAGCTCAAGACAATGACTCAGACCATGAACAAGCTGTCTATTATTTAAGTAGAATACTAAATGAGGATGTGTTGAGATATTCCCCCATAGAGAAGTTATGTTTAGCTCTATATTTCTCGTGTACAAAACTAAGGTATTACTTTATGCCTGTTCAAGTACAACTCCTTTGCAAGACAGATTTAATTAAACACGTGTTTTCCCAACCAATTATCCATGGGAGGATTGGTAAGTAGAAACTTGATCTTTCAGAGTTCATTTATAGTATGTGCCCAAAAGCAATCATGGGCAAAGCTTTAGATAATTTTTTGGCAGACCACCCTTGTGTGGATTCGCCACCTGAGTAAGTCGAGATAGGTATGATTGGCAACATAATGTGCACTTTGTACTTTGATGGTTCAACAACTCGTGCAGGTTCCGACGCTAGAGTAGTACTCACCTCCCAGTCAGGGCATGCTTTACATATTTATTTTACCCTTGATAGACCATGCACAAAAAACCAGGCCGAAAATGATGCATTGGTGGTAGAAAGGGAAATAATTATTGAATTGAAAGCTATGAGTGTTAATATTAGAGAGGAGTCCCAGCTAGTGGTCTACCAAGTACTAGATGAATTTCATTGTCTAAATTGTGTGTTGGAGACATACCTTGACCATGTTCAAATTTTTCTCTCTTACTTTGACAATGTTTCTATAAAATATGTCCCTCACCAAGACAGCGGCAAGGAAAACAACTTAGTCCAACAAGCCACCAATTTTAGAGAGATTTCCCACGCACGAGGATAACAAATCCATGTACAAACACTTAACCCATTGCGTGAACGCTTAAAGCAGACGGTGGAGGTGTTCACCATATATGAAGAGGATGCCAATGATCGGTGAACCCCTCTACTGGCATACCTAACGATCGCAACCAGAGATGTTAATCATACCATCAAGTTTAGGGTAAGGAACTATGTAATGATGGATGAGACCCTATTCAAAAAGAGACCAGATAGTTTATTTTTCAAATGTTTGTGGGGCAAAGAGGTTTTACAAGATATGGTTGAAGTACATGAAGCTATATGTGAGTCTCATCAGGTTGGGCCTTTGATGAGGTGGGTATTTCACCGATATGGATACTATTGGCCATCCATTAGCGAGGACTATGCTGCATATACTAAGGATTATGAGGCATGTTAACGCCATTGCCCAGTGTAGAGGGCCTTTGCTGTTGATTTGATATCCATCATCAAGGCACGACCTTTCTTTGGATGGGCAATGGACTTGATTGCGAAGATTTATCCACCATTCTCTAAACAACATATATTTATCATATTGGCAACTGATTATTTTACGAAGTGGGTAGAGGAAAAGCCAATGAAGATTTTAAACTAAGGAGAAGTGATAACCTTCATCAAGGAGAATATGGTTCATCGATTCGGTTTTCCAGCCACGATAATAGTAGACCAAGGGACAATCTTTACAGGAGACCAAGTGATGGCCTTTGCTGAGGAGTATGGTATCAAAATAAAATATTTTACCCATACTATGCCTAAGCCAACGGATAAGCTGAGGCCTCAAACAAAGTATTGAAGGGGATAATGTCTTATATGATAGAAGAAAAGCCTAGAGTGTGGCACATCCTATTATCTGAAGCTTTGTGGGCATATAAGATGTCGCCACGAAGTAGTACCAAGGTGACTTTGTTTGCTTTGACTTATGGACATTAAGCTTTCTTGGTAGTGGAAGTAACCCTTAAGTCCTAAACGTACATGCTCCAACATGAGTTGGCGGCTTTGGAATATTATGAGTCAATGGCGTTGGAGTTGATGGACCTTGATGAGATCCAGCTCAACAAACTAAATAATATAAAAGTACATATAAATAGGGTTGCCCGAGCTTACAAATAAGAGAGTCAAGCATAAGTCATTTGAGGAAGGAGAGTTGGTATGGAAACTTTATTTACCTATTGGAGTCAAGGAGCCCAAGTTTTGTAAATTGTCTCCTAATTGGCGTGGACCCTTCATTGTCCATGCCACTCGACCTAACAAAGTGTACTTATTGAAAGATCTAGATAAGGAGCTACATGAACTTCTTATCAACGATAAATATTTGAAGCCTTATGTCCCATCCTTATGGGATATCAAGGGGCATCAATTCTAAACCTTGCTATTAAGCCCACCCTTTACCTTCTTAAGAAAGGTGACATACTATCCCATTCAGGATCGGCTTGGGCTTGTGTGATGCCTTAATCCTATCGACTCCCAAAGCCACCTATTTACCTTCTTTTAATGATTTGTCATAATAATTGGATGGTGTAAATTCCTGCTTGGGGCAACAACCTACTTCATAATACTTATGCGGTAATTTGTTGGGAGGCATTTGTTTGCACTAACATATATTTTTAGTGAAATAAAATAAGAAGGAAATATATATGTATATAACATGAAAAAGAGCAATCCTAATGGAAAATATTTACAGAAAATGTCATCACGTCATCGTAATGATGATTAATTATGAAAAATGCCATCATGCCATCCTAATGGTAAATAATCACGAAGAATGCCATCTTGCTATCTTGATGGCAATACTTTCGATTTATCATGGCATTCTAATGACAAATAATTATGGATCATGTCATCATGCCATCCTTGTCACCCTTATCCATTTCATTCATGCACATTCTTTAATTATTATTGGCTTTAAGTTAAGCCAACAATAATTACAGATCATGCCATCATATCATCCTTGTCACCCTTATCCATGTCATTCATGCAGATTATTTAATTATTATTGACTTTATATAAAGCTAATAATAATTATTGAAAATGCCATCAAGTCATCCTAATAGTAAATAATTACGGTTAGTGCCATCATGTCATTCCTATCTAATCGCAATAATTCTTAATGGCAAATAATCATCGTGTCATTATTGTCTAATGGCAATATTTATGTAGCTAGAGCACGCCACTATTTCACCATGTCATACAACCGCTCTTTGATTAGAATACATCCACAGTTTGTCTAGGAATTTATTTTGTGATAACTTCTTAACACGCTTGTAGCAAGCGTTCAAAAATACCCTAATTACAGAAGTAACTAGGGTCGAATTGCCTTAGATAAAAATACTCTCCGCATACAACAGAAAATTAATCCTAACCTTACCTTTGAAAGCTTCTTTCTGAAGATTTTAATATGAAGCCATCTCCCTAGAGCTCGATTGCATGATCCGTATGACCCGAAGGGGGCAATCGTAGGAATGAAATCCAAAACCCCAAATCCAAACCTGTCAGGACTTTCCTATGTAGGATTTAAAACAAGGATTGAGAAAGGAGGAAGAAGGTAGATTGCCTTCTGAAGCATCTTCGACGATCGCTGACCCTATAATACTAATATGGGATCAAGCAACAAGCTCCTCTCCCCTGCTTGGAACAGACCGTCGTTCGTCAGAGATTGCATAGAAAAATTAGGTTTATGTAATTTTGAACTCTAGAATTGCGGCTCTGTTTCTACAAGCTGTCCACCACGCCCGTGTCATACTGACCACTATGCCCGCGTTGACATGGCAACCATGCCCGTTGCCTACTACTGGTCACGACCATGATCCTCCTAGCTGCCACGAACTTGACTGCCACTGACCACAACCGTGATCTACTAGATGATCACGCCCGTGATAGACTGTCTATCACGCCCATGATGGACCATCTGACAGCGATTCACTAAGACTCGCGGAAACCATAATTGAACCGAGAGTCAGACATTAACCCGAAATCAGGGTGTCACAATAGCTTTGTGGTTGGTAAGTGTGGTAGTATTATGGTGGATGTTTAGAACAACGATATCTATTATTATGGATCCTACATAGGAGTGGAAGGCCTCATCATGGATCAGACCATGAAACCACCCAGTAATACCTTGAGAGCAGCTCAAGGCTTGCTCATCACTTCTGTCTAAAGTCTGACAGTAACCTGGGGGATCGCGCAATCCATGGGGTCGGTGACCAACGTATAACGTGAGTTAGTCTATCTAGTCCTAGTTCTTAATCCTAAACAAGAACTGTGAATCACACGGATAGTTCCACACTGTGAGCTTATGCTCAAATCATAAACAACTATCTATGATGTAGATCACACGCTACTGCACAGCCTAAAACACTCAACTGCATAGCACAACTATTTGTATAGTAGATCACACGCTACAATACAGTTCTGAAAATCCAAACAAAGATTCCTAACAACTAATCCTTTGCATAAAGCAGAAAAGTAATCCTAACCCCTACCTCTAAAAGCTTGCCTCTGAAGAGTCTGATCTGAAGTCGTCTCCCTATGACTCGATTACCTGATCGGTATGACCTGAGGGGATCAATCGTAGGATTGATATCCCAAATTCCCAAATCCAAACTTGTATGGATTTCCCTACGTAGGATTTAAAGCAAGCGATTGCGAAAGGAGGACGAAGGTAGATTACATTCCAAAGCTTCCTCAACGATCTCTATGCCTCTGCGACTGGTCTGGGATTGATCAATGAGCTCCTCTCCCCTGCTTGGAACCGATTGCCGTTCATCAAAGATTGCAAAGAAAAATTATGTTTATGTAATTATGAACTTTGGAATTGTGACTCTGTTTTTATATGCTAGCCACCACACCCATGGCCTACTGACCACCATGCTGCGCGGTTACTTGGCAACCATGCCCTACTACTGGTCACAGCCGTGATTCACCTCTCTGCCAAGAACATGACTATCACTGACCATGGCCGCGATCTACCTGATGATCACGCCCCTAACAGACTGTCTATCTCACCCATGATAGACCATCTAACAGCGATTCACATAGACTGAGAGAAATCATAATTAAACCTAGATTCAGACATTAACCAGAAATTGTGGGGTCATAACTCTCCCCTCCTACAAAAGGTTTCGTTTCGAAACCTGAATGTCAAAAGTTTAACATGGTGAAAAGTAATTACCTACTAGGTAATTCTCCACAAGCTCTGGGTAGTGTTCTTTCCTGATTCTGCCAAATCGCCTTAAGCATTGGCATTTCCTTGGTCCTCAACTTATGGACCTTCCTATCCACAATCTGAGCTAGTTGCTCCATGAAAGACGAGTCTCTCTCCAATTGAATCTCATATGGTTGTATAACATTATATATCTGATCCAACTCTGTAAGTAAGGGTAACTCATAAGCCACTGGTCCTATCTTCTGAATGATATGGTAAGGTATGATGAATCGAGAGCCAACTTCCCCTTTCTGCCAAACCGCATCACTCCCTTCCAAGGGGATACTTGAAGGAAGACCTTATCCTCTTCCTTGAAAGTGACCTCTCTGGCCTTCCCACCCAGCATAATGCTTCAGCTGATTCTGAGCTACTCCCATCTACGCTCGAATCACTCTTACTCAAGAGGCTGTCTCTTGGACTATCTGGGGTCTAGTTAACAACTTTTCTCACTCCCCATCCCAAAATAGAGGGATCCTACACTTCCTGCTATATAGTGCCTTGAAAGAAGCTACCCCTATGATGTGATGGTAGGAGAGCGTTATAAGGGAACTCCACCATCGGCAGAACCTTTAACCAAGGTTCATCAAACTCCGGAACACACAAGCGAAGTAATTCCTCCAAGGTCAGAATAGTTCGCTGTAATTGACCATCTGTTTGAGGGTGGTAAGCTTTAGAGAAGTTCAGCTCAGTCCCCATCGATGCATGGAAACCCTTCCAAAAGTGGGAGGTGAAACTGGGGCCCCGATTCGGTACGACCGTCCTTGGTACATCGTGCAACCTCATAATGTGCTTTACATATAGACTTTCTAACTCCTCCACATCTGGCTTGAACTGAATGGGTATGAAATGTGCCATTATGGTCAACCGGTCCACTATAACCCATATTGCATCCTTCCTATTGACCAAGTAAAAACCATTGATGAAGTCCATCACGATGTACTCAAACTTCCACACTGGTATAGGCAGGGGATGAAGCAACCCTCCTGATGCCCGATGATGGAACTTCGCCTTCTGACACACTAAGCAACTAGCCACATGCTGAATCACCTGCTTCTTCATACCAAGCCACCAGTAATGAGGACGAACTGTTCTGTACATCTTTGTCTCACCTGGGTGCATGACATAAGTAGATGAATACGCCTCATCTAAAATATCATCTCTCAGTTGCGACCCCGAAGGTACATAGACTATATCTTGGAAGAGAATCACGCCATCCTTCCAAGTGTAGGGTGTAGCCTTACTAGGCATCACCAACTGTTGAGCTTCCACTACCAACTTGTCTGCCGCCTGAGCCTTTGTAATTTGATCCAGCAGCATGGGTCGTACTACTAACCTGGCCAGTAACCCCTTGACTAGATCTATCTCCAACTTTTGTACCCATGCTCCTCATCTCGACCAGCTCGGTCAACCTCTCTTTCTTGCTCAAAGCATCAGACACTACATTGTCCTTCACTATGTGATAGTCAATCACGCAGTCATAGTCCTTAAGTAGCTCTACCAGCACCTCAGCCTACTGTTCAGCTCCTTCTGCTCCATCAAGTACTTGAGACTCTTATGATCAGTCTTGATCCTGAAAGTCTCACCATATAAGTAGTCCCTCCAAAGCTTCCATACAAAGAATAATGCTACTAGCTCCAAATCATGGACTGGGTAGTTGACTTCATGAACTTTCAACTAGCGTGATACATTAGCCACCATTATGCCGTTCTACATCACAATACAACCTAACCCTAAATATGAAGCATCACTGTAAACTACATACTCACCTCCAGCAACTGGTAGAGTGAGTACTGGCACGGTGGTGAGCCTCCTCTTCAGCCTTACTCCAAACAAAAGGCATGTCCTTCCTAGTCGACTTGTGGAGTGGTCCTTCTA
Organism: Linum usitatissimum; assembly: GCA_030674075.2. Classification (NCBI taxonomy): domain Eukaryota; kingdom Viridiplantae; phylum Streptophyta; class Magnoliopsida; order Malpighiales; family Linaceae; genus Linum; species Linum usitatissimum. Next base: position 10,571,450 of record JAUJYP020001078.1, on the reverse strand, counting down.
TCTTAGAGAACACCTCGACAAACTTTCTGTAGTACCCTGCCAACACTACTCTCAAGTGCTCTGCATGCTCCACTTCTATCTTGGAGTAGACCATGATGTTATCAATGAATACTATGATAAAATTATCCAAATATGCATGGAACACCTTGTTTATCGTTGCCATGAAAGCTGCAGGGACATTGGTCAAACCGAAAGGGATCACTAGGAACTTATAGTGACTGTATCTGGTTATGAACGCCACCTTAGGAACAGCTTCCTCTGCAACCTCTAGCTGGTGAAACCCCAACCTCAGATCGATCTTAGAGAACATTGCTGCTCCCTGAAGTTGATCGAATATGTCATCTATGCATGAAAGAGGGTACCTGTTCTTCACTGTCACATGATTCAACCTCCTATAATCTATGCACATCCGCATAGACCCATCCTTCTTCTTCACAAAATGCACTGGCGCACCCTAGGGTGACACATTCGGGCAGATGAAACCCTTCTCTAGCAACTCCTTCAACTGTTCTTTGAGCTTCTTAAGTTCCACGGGTGCCATGCGGTAGGGTGCTATGGATATAGGTGATGTGCATGGCACTGGCTCTATATAGAAAGCTACCTTCCTCTCAAATGGTACCTATGGTAGGTCATCTGAAAAACATCTGGAAACTCATGAACTACTAGCACTCCTCAATCTGTCCCTCGGCATAAAGGGTGACATGAGCAAGAAAAGCCACACATCCCCCTCTAATCAATTTCCCGGCCTTCAGGGCATAAATGAAAGGTCGCCCGTGATGCATTTGCTGAATCCCGCTGATGACTGCATCTTCCTGCTCAGGTATCAAGAACCTGATCGTCTTCTTCTTACAATATACTAATGGTCCATGATGTTCCAACCAATACATCCCCAAAATCACATCGAACTCATCAAAAGGAAGGACGACGAGGTTCGTCGTGGACTCCCTATCTTCAAGGTACATAATGGCTCTTTCTACCCAAGACTCCAGTAGAGTCTTCCCTACTGGGTACTCGCCCTAAAAGTTCTACTCATTCTAGTAGGCAATACTGGTAAAATTCAAATAACAACAGCAGAGGTAAAAGAATGCGAGGCACCTGTATCAAACAAGGCATGAAAAGATCTACAAAAAACCGTACATGTGATGGTATCCGGTGCTGCCTCTGCCTCTGCCTCTGCCTTGGTGGTGTACATCTTGCTCTGAGCCTCTATGTTCTTTTTCTATAGTGTGCCCTGTCCCAATGGTACTACATTAGCTCCTGTCAGTAGAGCCTTTTAGCCTCCACCTCTGATCTTGCTCCCAGACAGAGCTCTCCTCGGTTTCACTATCGCCTCTGATGCTGCAAGCTTACTCAATGTTGTGCATTCCCAAGTGAAGTGACCTGGCTGCTCATAGTGAAAGCAAACTCCTACTTTCTTCATACATGCTCTGCAGTTCTTCATCCCACACTCTGGACAAACTGGACGGTCATATCCAGTAGTGGACTTCTTTTGCTTCACTGCCGGAGTGACAGAAGCAAAGAAGTGAGTCTAAGATGTAGGGGTACTACGTGGCGTGTCTCTCCTCCTCTAGGGTGCGAGCATCTATTGCGTCTCCTACAACCTGCCTAGCATTGCCTTCCTCTTCTTTTTATCTAGCCACGTCTGACGCTCTCCCTTCCCTACACCCTCAAGGTGGTCAGCTCTCGGGGCTGCTACCTTGATGACTACCAAGGTTTCCATATTACTGCTGATGATCCCAATCTGGATGTGAGCCCTCAGCCCATCCAGAAATATCTACTTCATATCCTCCATCTTCTACTATGGTCGACCATTGTACCACCTACTCAACTTGATGAAGGCACTGTGGTAATCCACTACCTTCATCTCACCCTGCCTGAGATTGATGAATTCAACTCTCTTGTTCTTCTACCACTGCTTTGGCATGAACTTCTTATTGAATAAGATTAGAAACTCCTCCAAATCCTGACACAGAAAGTCTCCCTCAACCTCTAACTGATTATCCCACCACTCATTCGATACACCTCTCACCAGGTAAGCGAAATACAACACTTTCTGCTCTGGTGTAGGTTTCAGATACCTAAACGCATTAGTCATCTCTCTCAACCAGTCTACTACTAACTGCGGATCTGAGGACTCCCCCTCAAAGGTGATGGCACCCATATGAGTCAGGTCCTTAAATCCATCCTCTGTACGTGCGGATCTCTAGTTTTCTCGACTGATACCTCGGGATCGGTACAAACATAAGGAATTATTCAGCTTCTCTTTCAAAAAGTTTAACTCTGAGTTATGTAAAAATCGTGAAAACTAGAATCTGTTTAACACATGACCATGCCCGTGGTGTACATACTACAACGCCCGTGGTGTATCCTAGACCGCGCATGTGGCTAACATGCCGTCGAGCTCGTGATCTACTGCCCTCTATGCCCATGACCTAATGACTAACCATGCCCGTGGTCGTCCTCTAGCTATGACCGTGATGTACTACTAGCCACGCCCATGGTGGTCTGCACGTCAAGCTGGTGACATATTTTCCGCCACGCCCATGGCTGACTCGATGCTTTAAAATTGGAGAGAAAAGCTCAGAACTTACGGACGCCTAATATCTCCCCAGGTTTTTCAGTACTGAGTTCCCGAAATCACTTGTCACTTTGAGGTTCATGACCCCTCGGGACCAATAACCTCAATCACGTAATAGAGAATAACCAGGCCCTGATACCCATTGTGAAACCCACCCCTAAATGACTCGATCGAACTATACGGTTCGATCCATGTAATGCTCGCAGGTTCACTCAACACAGAACATGATAACTGGCATACAATAACTGAACTAAAATATCCTCAATCCTTAAGTAAAATGACAACATAAATAAATAGAGCATCAACGGCTCAAAAACATCAACTAAACATCTCTGGAAAACATCCCAAACAGGGAAAAACAACCACAATAAATAAGTTTGTCAAACTGAAAAACGTGATACACTGGCTGAAACCTACAAAAACAATGAAACAGATAGCTAAGGTCCACTATGGTACCTCTCTCTGCGACTCCTAGAGTCCTTCCAAGGTGGTGTCACTACTCGTTCTCCCTTCTTAGGCGACATTGACTCCTAAAGTCCCAAGGTTGGTCATGCATAAAGAAATGTAGCGGGATCAGTGATAAGCACTTAGCAGATGAGCCTGAACATGAAGAACTAAACTAGTATCTAGTAATGTGGTCCTTTGGTCCAGTAGGCATCATCCTAATGTAAACCACCCCTATCTATGAGCGGACGGCCTCATGGTGGATCAGACCATGAAACCACCCAGTAATACCGTGAGAGCAGCTCAAGGCTTCCATCATGTCTGTTTTAAGTCTGACTATAACTTGGGGGATCGCAAAATCCATGGGGTGGGTGACCAACGTATAATGTGGGCCAGTCTATCTAGTTCTATTTATTAATCCTAAACAAGAACTGTGAATCACACACACAGTTTCTCGCTGTGAGTTTATGCTCGAATCATAAACAACTATCTGTGCAATAGATTACACACTACTGCATAGCCTAGAATACTCAACTGCATAGCACAACTATTTGTACAGTGTAACGCACGCTACTGTACAGTTCTAAAAATCCAAACAAGGATTCCTAACAACTAATTACAATTCTTCGCATAAAACAGAAAAGTAATCCTAACCCTTACCTTTGAAAGCTTCTCTCTGAAGAGTCTGATCTGAGGCCGTCACCTTAGAGCTCGATTGACCTAATCTATATGACATGAACGGATCAATCGTATGATTGAAATCCCAAAACCCCGAATCCAAACCTGTCAGGATTTTTCTATGTAGGATTTAAAACAAGGGATTGAGGAAGGAGGAAGAAGGTAGATTACCTTCTGAAGCTTCCTCGACGATCTCTAAGCCTCTAATACTGATCTGGGATCGATCAACAAGTTCCTCTCCCCTACCTAGAACCGATCGCCATTCGTTAGAGATTGCAAAGAAAAGTTAGGTTTTTGTAATTTTGAACTCTGGAATCGCGACTCTGTTTTTTTAAGCTATGCACCACGCCCGTGTCATACTGACCACTAAGCCCGCGGTGACATGACAACCACGCCCGTGGCCTACTGCTGGTCACAGTCGTGATCCTCCTGTCTACCACGAACGTGACTGCCACTGACCACAGCCGTGGTCTACCTGATGATCAAGCCCGTGACAAACTGTCTGTCACACCCCTGATGGACCTCTGACAGCGATTCATAGAAACTCACAGAAACCATAATTAAACCGAGAGTCAGACATTAACTCGAAATCGGGGTGTCACGGTAGCTTTGTGGTTGCTAAGTGTGCTAGTATTATGGTGGATGTTTAGAAGTACTATCTGTATTATTATGGATGTTTAGAAGTAGTATTTCTATAGTATTGTGGATCCTAATGGACGTACTGAATCGTTGTTGTAATCGTTCTATTTGATGCATGGATTTCATCTGTTATGGGTTGTATGCATGGAGATAAACACATTCTATTTACTGAAGTCGATCCTCAAGGACAACAATTGCCAACTTCAATTCTCTAATCTCACTTTCAAGTTCTTCCTGGCCCTCGTTCATCGATGCTAACTTAGCCTTTAGAACAAGTAATTTGGCTTTCCTTCTATCTCCTTTCTCTTCAGCAATTGAAAGTCGTTCTTTGTGATCGGCCACCAGATGCTTCAATTCATCATAAGAACACTTCTAGAAACCACAATCTGTGACCTTGTCCTGCCAAATTAAGAACACAAACAAATCGTCAACAACTGTTCAAACCTTAAACCCTAAAAATTCAAATATATTCAAGATTACTAGTTACCTTCCACAGCCAACATCGATAGAACCTCCGACCTGGGTTCTTCCGAGTGGCAGAAACCTTCAAAATGGTTTGTGCCTGAACACTTGTCGATTAGATCATGTTGAGGAACAAGATGGACTCCGACCGTTGTTTCCATTCATTTGACAAAGAGAAGAGATCCTAAAAAATAGAGAACATATGAGATTGGAGGAAAATCAATTAAATGTTAATGGAGGAAGAAATGGCAGGAAGGTATGAAGCGCAAGGGAAGACGAAGACTTCTAAAAGAGGGACGAAGATGGATAAATGGGTCGAATTTTTTCAAACCTGTACTAGGTGAAGATGTTATCGGCATAATAATATTATCTTTTTTTCCATCTATTCTAACGGTCAAACATAAAGCTAACTTATTTTTATTTCCCGTCCAAATTTTGAAATTCGGCCATGGGTTAGACTTTGTGAGGGTATTTTACCTTGATGTTCAACTACCCTAATTTATCGTCTCACCATGAAAGAAGAAATATTTTCCGATCAAAGAATGCGTAGCTTGCTTCCAATCCAGATGTTTCGCAGAACAACGCGGATTTGATGAGATCCGATGAAGATAAGGGGATCGTAATCTATTAGTCGCCGGAGAAGTCTCCCTTAACCATCGGTAAGCATTGTACGAAAGAGCGAAAGAGAGTAACAATAGGTATATGCCGACCTAAGATGAGCTAGCAGTTTCTGAATTCTGATCGTAAAACGGGAGAGGAGAGAGAGGAGCAATAGAGAAAGAAGGGAGAAGCAACGCGGGAGAGAGGTTTCTCAGTCTCTACTGGCTGCTATTTTAGCCATCACCAGTTCTCCAACCTAGGCATTTCTTGAGGTTTTCATTTTTCCTCGCTTCTTTAATCTTTCCATTTCGAAATAGGGGTATGAGATTTGGATAGTGAAGTTCAGAAGTGGGCTACTGTTGGTTCTCTCTGCCGGAAATACAGATTTCTGTTTTGAGTTTATATGATGATATTGTTGATAAAAATGAAATCACCTTCTATTATTGCGTTTCTAGTGCTTTCTTTTACTGGAAGCAGTACTTGTGCCTTGTGGGTAGGTTTGTGATCTGTTGCTATCTTTTGTATGCATTGAATTGAATGACATCCTAGCGCATATCAAAACATATTGGCTCTTATATTTGGTGTGTTCCTTGTGCTCATGATCGACATTTATGTTACTTTCCCTCTATTGCTGTTGTTTCTACCGGATACTGCACATGAAATCCATTTGATGGTAATTGGGTGCTAAATCTTTCCGTTTTCCGTCGAAATGAAAGGCCAAACTGGTTATGTTCCACCCGCTTATGTTCCACTGGGACATTCAGATACTGAAGTAGAGTTTGTTCAGCCCTAGGAAGACCAATATGCTCCTCATTTCGTGGGTGATGGACCGGCGCGTTTGTCATCTGGAATCTGTGGCTGCTATGATGATATGCCGAACTGTATGCTACTTTCTGCCCTCTGACCTTTGATAAATCAGAAACAATTACATAAAGGTGCCTGGTAAATTTGGCGGAAATGTAGTCTTGATCTTTTTAGTCCTAATCGTTCGTTGCTTTTACGTTGCCTGGAGATGAGAACTGTAGGAAACTGAATAATCAGTCTTTGTTTACTTGACCTACATTATTGCTGTTCTGCTACCACTCCTGTTCCAAAGCAATGTTCTAGGGCACTTATAGCATGAAATACAACTAAAATCTAGGAAAATTATGCAAACCTGCCTTTTGCGTTTATAACTTTCAGGTGTGTGACTGTTAAGCAATCTGTTAATAGTATGAAAATGGTAATCTATTGCTCAAACCGCTATTAGTTATCATATATTCATCTTCGAAGAGTCATCATATTTATCTGCACAGAACAGCTATTGAATACTTGAGGCCATGGCTTTTTAAATGTCCATTATGTAGTGTAGTTATGTATCAGCAGGTTTGTGGATGTGTGCGTCTAGTAAGTAGCTGCTGTTCTTTTGAAGAAATTACTTGACGTTCTTTAATTAACTCGTTTGAGTCAGAGATAAAATCACTTTAGTTGTTATCAAATTCGAAATATTTGCTTTTTAATACTTTGATTTCGGATGGTCTTGTATTCTTTATCTTCCTCCCTGCCTCCATCCGTCTGTTTGGCGATTGAATGTTTCAAATTTGGAATTTTCACATAGGACCTGCAAGTCTGTGGTAAGCTTGTATTATAGTTTGGAAATGGAATGGGGCTGTTATCGTTTTTGTGAGATGTAGAACCATTTTGTTGAATGTAGAATCAGACACCTCGGGAGTTATATACTGACTAGGGACTGTTTCTTTGATTTTAGAGGTTTGATTGGGTGTTTATGTCCTTGCTACTTGTTTGGGAAGAACGCAGAATATTTGGGTTCTGGAACACTAATGGGATCATGCGTGACTCACTTCATTTTGTGGTCTGTTGTAAACACAGTCTGTTGCTGCATCAGTGATGGCATGTTGTTGGGAATACCTGGATGTCTTGTCGCTTGTTATGCTTGTTCTTACCGCAAGGGTCTGCGTGACATATACAAATTGGAGATGAGATTGATGTTAAATCAAGAAGGATGTCTTAACTAGTGAAGTTGAGAGTAATATGATCATTAGTGGCATTATCTGTTGCAGGAGGCCGCTTGCAATGACTTTGTTACCCGCCTCTTCTGCCATTTATGTGCCAACTGTCAAGAGTATAGGGAGATACGAAAGAGGTGTGGCAACTCTAACCCACATGATCTCAGTGAAGCAGTTGCAGTCTCCGCTCCACCAGCGCAGGTAATGGAAGGAGATTCGACAGACTAACTATGGCTGCGGTTCCGTAATCTTGTAGACGAATTATCTACTAGGTGAGGTTTTGTATCGTATAGAAATTAAGTTGGCTTTGTTTTCTTTTTCTATGAACATTCTCATTAAGGATAAGTGAAGCATTCTGCTATACGATGACAAAAAAATTACTATAAAATTAAGAAACAGGAAAATCTAACCAAACCCTGATCACATCCTCACACCGAAGCCAAGACACTTGAACGTGAATTCTAGCCAAAATCTGCAGAATAGTACCCGCTCGGGCGCCCTCCTCCAAAGTGTCTGTCACATGTCTCCTTCCAAACAGATGCACAAACGAATCTCCAAAGCAGCGCACCGACTATCTGTTTACTATCGTCATGGCCCAAGCCAAATCAGCATTCTAATCTCTCCAATTTACAAAATAACCAAACTTGGCTAAGACAATTGCTAATGCAAGAACAAGCAGCAAGTCTGAACATTTCATTAATATTTTCAAGCACCAAGAAGACAACAAATCGGAGGAGATTTATGATTCAAAATAGTGTCCCTCTTCACCCTATCAGAGTTGATCATATATAGAAGCTTTTGTTTTATTCCACCATCTAAGAGAAGCATGATTCCCCCCCCCCCCCTCCCCTCCTCATATGCCCGAGGGGAACAGTTTAAAATCCAGCGAAAATTAGTTCTAGAATTCCTGGATTTTTGTGACCAGAGGGGCAATTTCAGTATTTCAAAATATTTTACTTTTTATTTTTATTTTTTCTCCTTGGCACAATCATTGAATCAATGCACCGAAATCATCGCAGTTATCGAGAAGTACTGGACTTGATGGAGGGAGTGCCAATAAGGTGGATCTGACGAAAAAAATGGAGGAATCAGCAGAGGAGGTTGAGATCTGATGAAGATCCGGTTGAGGATTGCGACGCCTCTAGATCCGGTTGAATCTGAGACGGTGTGAGTGCAGGTCAAGTCGCCGTCGTCGGGGAGGAGGAGAGGAAGATGTGACGGCGGGACTCGTGGGGATGACGTTCATATTTGGTAGGGAGAGTGACCATTCACCATTTTTCACAATTTAAGTGACCAATATGCATATTATTCAAGTACTTTCGAACTTTACTTCTGTGATCAGTAGCTTTTAAACTTTTTATAGTCAAGGACAATGGGCTGTTTTGTAAAAATTCAAAAGTGAAGGACTGAATTTGAGATAAAAAGAAGCTGCAGAACAGCCATAAAAAGTTGATGAGCTGCAAAGGAGTTATTACTCCAATAAGGATTATTACTAATTATTCATATAATTATTTTTCTTTTATAACCAATTACATTTCATTTTAAATATAATCAATTATAAACACTTGTTATAACTAATTATAAGTTATAACCAATTAAATTTAATATAATTGGTTATATATTTTGATAACTAGTTATATTATAACCAATTATTTTTATAAGCAATTAATTTAAAGGGTTATAGTTAGTAATTATAATTAGTTATTATGAAATATAACTGGTTATAATTATGTCTAGTTATTAAGAAAATATAACTGGTTGTAATTTAAAATATAACTGGTTATAAAAAATTTTCACGAAAATCGTTGGAGAATTGCCAGAAAAGTAGTCGGCCAGTGATTAGAGACTGTCGGAAAAGTCATCGGCAAATGACCAGAGACTTCCCGGAAAAGTCGTCGGTCAGTGATCGGAGTCTCGCCGGAAAGTCTAACGGTCGGTCAACCGGAAAGTCAACGGCCGTTCAACTGAGACTCGAGGAAGCAATGTAGTGGCAGTGGTGTTTTCAAAAAAATAACAAAGTGAAAGATTTGTGTACCTTTTTATACAGATCGACCGTTAGATCAGCTAAAGGCAAAAAACTCTAAAATCTAACGATCCAAAATGATCTTTGACATCCTGGAAGTGTTATTCGCCTGGATGTCAAACCCGTCACATGCCCGAGCAAGATGATCTCAACTAATACCGGCCTTTTGGGTCTCTTAATTTCCACAACAACTTTGAAGAAATAGCATCAACCTCATTCAACACAAACTATGAGAGAATAAAAATTTACATCCAAACACCGTAGATTTAATGAGTGTATCTTACCATGTTGATTTGAATGCTAATACTGATCTAGTTATAATGTTGATCATGTTGTTTCAAATACTAATACTAATTATGTGAATGATGTGGATCAGGGGCGTAAAAAGAATGGAAGCCTACAACAAACTGGATTTAAATCAAAATGTTTTTTTTTTTGTAAACTATGGAAAGTCTTTAATAAATTGAAAATTCCATTTTACTAATCTAACCTAATACTAATTTTTTTGTGAAATCCGGCACTGAAACACCTAACCAAATACTATGTATACAAAAAAACATTTGTTCTTTTTTAGTTCAAACAAATTTCAATGTCTCACTGGCTGACTTATTTTTTTTCATCAAATTATTAGTTGATTATGAGTAATAATGTAATTGAATTTGATAAATCAATTAGTCTTACACAAAGAAGTGGGAAAATATAACTTCAGATATCACTGCACCAAATAATGAAAACGGCTAAAGTCTACACTTATAGTATTTGAGACTAGGAAAGGAGAGAGTCATAACTCTCGCTGACTCTTTGAAGTTCCGTATCTAGTCAAGTAGTGAAGCTGATGTGAACCTGGCCACGATTGCGACGAAACCCAACAACAATGTCGACACGGAACACTTGAATTCGAAATCTTCGACAAGGGTCGGAAGAAAGATTGATAACCGGCCATGAACGAGAGTGAATATCTCGCCGACATCCTAGGAGTCCCAGTTAAACTACTGGTTCAACCGAGGAATCCTACTCGAGCCTCAACTTGAACCACACTCCACCCTAGATTACTAACCAAAGCGTTAAAACAAGCATTACAAGCCAAACTGAAAATACTTAAATAACTGACCAACTAGGATCCCATTTCCCGAAACACAACAAGTCATAAGGAGATCCGACTTGATGACACTCGATTTGTCATGTTCATCGCCCTCGTTTAAACGACATTTTATGCATATTTGTATAGTTTCAGGCAGAGGTTTAGGATGTTTCGTGCATTTTTAGTTTCCATCTCGATTTAGTGTCTCGGACACGTTTGGGGTTCATTTGATTATGTTTCGTAGTGTGTTTTATCAATTTTAGGCACACATCGATGTCGGGGCATTATTCAGAACTGTATGATGTGCAAGGAGGACCTAAATGCATCAAAGAATAAAAAATCACGAAGTTCAGGCGATATACTAAATTTGGGGACAAGCGGAAACTAAGACGAATGATTTAAGTTGCTCAGAGCGGATGGTTGCTGAATTTCAAGGGGAATACAACCTGTCCTATAGAACACAGCGTGTTCCTCAAGGACACGACCGTGTCCTTTTTCAAAGAATAAGCCCGTGTCCTTTTCACTGGAACTCTTAGCTCCATAAGCGGTTTTTAGAGAACACGACGTGTCCTTCTAGAACACGACGTGTCCTTCTAGAACACGACATGTTCTGCCTCCAGACAAGTTTTCTCAAGAATTTTTCTTCTCCAATTGGGAATAGACGATATAAATACCTCGGTTCTCCCTCATTCAAAGACAGACTTCCTTGGACAAAATTGAGAGCTTTATTCAGAGATTTGAGAGTGACTTAGAGACAACTTCAAGGAGCTCGGAATCGGTGAAGTAATCAAGATCGGCGAAATTAGGTTTTTCTTAATTCTTTGTGTAAACCTAGATTCAATGTCTTCCTTTTCTGCTTTTGATTTGTCTCTCGTGATTATGAGAAACTAAACTTCTCTTTCTTAGATTTGAGCCCTAGGTTATTTCCTATGAACAAGTGATTCGATACGTTTGACGATTTATGCAAGTTGGGTGGGTTTCATTGCATATTTGATTTTGTTTTCGATTTGTTCGTGCCTGATCAGATTGAATGAATCTCTATTAGATCTATTTTAGAATCGTGCGAGCTTGCATATATATAACGTGAAATCAAATATCTAGGTTAGACGTCAACCCTCATCCGAGAGGGAACGAACTAGTACGTCATGTGAGCAATTCTAAATTGATAAATCACCTAGCGGATTTTAGATCTTTGTCTCGAACGAGCGGACTAGAATACTAGACGGTTAGCAAATTAGGATACCCAAACGGGCATGGTTTTATTAGAGAAGAATTGCGACAGTGTAATGCGTATATCCTGTTTCGTTTAAATCATGGAATTTATCTGTCATTTGTTAATTAGAATTTCCTATGGGGATTCAACATCTAATAAGTTTCATCTCTGTTTGTCTAAAACCTTATATCGTGCAGTCTTTCAACCGTTTTACTTTAAAGTAATTTTCATTTTCCACATTGATTGATTAATCCTCATGGCACCTAAACCACATTACTTGATATTTTCATTAATACTAATTACAACTTTGAGTAAGATACTTAAAGAGATTATAGGGAGATTTGACTCCGGTAAATTCATTAGCCGGATTATTTTGATATCGCCTAAAAACGTTCATCGAATTGCCGCCGTTGCCGGGGATTTCTTTATAGTATTTGAAAGTAGTTTGATTAGTATTAGTCATTCATTCTCGCTTTACATTTTTGATTTCACAGTTACTTTTCACGAGTGTTATTGTTTTTCCTTGCGCAGGTATGCATACGTTGCATGTCACCGGTAGTGAGACGGTCCAAATCAGGTCAAAATTCTCATCAGGACTCATGCTCATCAACTAAAGAAGGAGAGATTTTCGAATCTCTTAAGGCTCTATTTGGAAGTGATAAAGAATCTAGGCTCAAAGACTCTTCAGACTCATATTACTCTTCAGAGTTAGACCAGAATTACACTTCCAGAGTTACTGAACCAATGGCGGCAGCAAGAACCCTTGCCGATTACACCAAGCCTAGTGCTGAAAACTCAACATCAAGTGTGGTTCCTCCTGAGCACGATGATTCCAATTATGAGATCAAGGGGAATCTCATCTCCTTAATTCAACGGAACTTGAAGGTTGAAGGCAAGACAGATGAAAATCCATGTGCTCATCTAGTAGATTTCTATGCTTATTGTGAGACTGTCAAACTTCAAGGTTTGCCGGAAGAAGCTATGAAGCTCAATCTATTCAAGTGATCTCATTGAGGAGCAGCGAGAAGATGGCTGACTAGTCAACCTATAGGGACATTCAGAGATTGGGATACTCTAGCTCAAGCTTTTGTAGAGAAGTATTATCCACCAGTGAAGACTGCAATATTCGAGAATCAATTTCTCGAATTCATAAGAGAGAAGGAGAAAGATTATATGACTTGTGGAACAGATTGCAGGATCTATTATCTGACTGCCCTCACCACGATTATACAGATAGTCAGTTGGCAGATATGTTCAATAGATCCTTAGACTGAGCGACCTCAATGCTAGTACATCAACTAGGAAATTGAGATGTAACTACTCTCACTCCTGAGGCTGCCTTTGCAACATTTTGCTTCATGTGCTATCAAGTCTGGAAATTGGTCAAGGAATACAATTCAGCCAGCAAATGCAGTATCCTCCGATTATGCAGATAATATTGCCTTAAGAGCTCATGTCAAGGCATTAGAGAAGAGGATTGATAGTTTGAAGATTACAAACCCCCTACTGCTTCTTTGTACACTTGTGCTTGGTGTGGTATTTGTGATAGCTAGGGAGAATGTGAAAACCTCCTCACCAGCAAAACCATGATAGTGGAAGAGGTAGATTTTCTGCGAGGAGGCTATCCTTTCAGTCAGTAGGGATATCAAGACTTCAGACCAAAGAACGTCGAGGTCGACAATTCCAACATGCATACCCATTTGCTAATTTCTACAACCCTAGAGTGGAGGATTACAATGTCAACAACAACATAACTCCTCCATGCACAAGCAACAACAATCAAGGACCACCTGAATTTCTAGTCAAGCCGACTCATCAACAACAACAACATAATTATGCCCCAGTTGGAGGGATCAATCAAGATATCATCAAGATGATGAAGACCATGCAGGCACAATTAGCTACTCAGAATATTATTTTGTAGGGTCAACAAGCTATGATACAAAGTATAGAAGCATCATACACAACTTCATCACAAAAGGTTAATCTGAGGCCTCAAGGACAGCTCTTGAGGAACACCAAGAAGAATCCCAACAATCATTGACGTCCAGGAAAAGCACACATGGAGGGAGCACATGATGGAATTGAAGATGCCCACCATGTTTAATAGCTAAAGCAGGAAGCTCTGATCGAGATGAGCGCGCCACCGTGAAAGGAACGATTAATGGAAAACACAAACTTCATCCTCACACCAGATGAGATAGAGAGATATAGGCCAAAGCTGACTTACTCAACAACCCCTAGAAGAAAGTGCTTGCCGACAGACGATGAGAAATATGCGGAATTAGTCTGCAACCATGAATATTTTCTCCCTTTCTTGGAGGCCATCACCAAAATCACAACATATGCAACATATTTGAAGAAGTTACTACGTGGGAAGAAGAAAGAAGAGGTGGCCCCGACAGAAACACTTGGTGCAGAATGCTCCGCGATCTTGCAGCCTAAGGTGGCACCCAAGCAAAAGGACCCATGGAACTTTTCAATCTATTATGTTATTAATGATCATCATGTTGATAGAGCATTAGATGATTTAGGTTCTAGTATTAGCATCATGCCATATCCCTTGTTTTTAGCATTTAGGACTATCTAGTTTAATACCTATCGTTATGAATGTCCAATTTCTTAATAGGTCTGTTATGCGGCCTCTAAGGATGGTAGAGAATTGCTAGTGAATGTGCATGATAGCTATTGCCCTATTGAGTTTGTGGTAATGGATATCAAAGAGGATAATAAAACTCCTCTTATCCTTGGTCAACCGTTCTTAGCCACTCCTGGTGCCATCATAGATGTGCAGGCACGACGAATGACTTTGAGGATAGGAGAAGAGGAGAATGCCCTTGAGATATCGAGTCATACATAGAGCATGATTGCATCATCTAAACTTAAATTCAATGAAAAAAACCTTGCTAAAGTGAATATTGTTACTCTCGATTCAGCTTTGCCTACTGACCCATCTTTTAGCAGAAAGTGATCCCAAAAAAACAGGTTAATCGAGAGATGGTCTCCACCAACGAAAAGGGGAAGCCGAAACTGGGAGAGACAAGGCAACCAATCAAGCCTCCTGATGATAACGTAGTCAAAGATGAGTGGTTCGGCCCGTTTGAAGTAACCGGCATCATAGATGATGGTGTAGTGGAACCTCTTCTTAATTGAAAGAAAAAGTGGCTATTTCAAAGTGGAGCAGATAAGCTGTATGTAAAAAACAATGATGCTAGCCTCAATGAATTCTAAGTTGGGTTGCCTAACTTAATAATCCAACTATCGTTTAGCTCAAAGACGTTAAAGAAAGAGCGTTTCATGGGAGGGACCCATGTCTGGAGTCAGTATTTTTTTCAGTTTCTTTGAGTCAAATTGCATGTTTATGTGTTAATCGTTCTACTTTAGATTTTTCATTTGGTTTCTTTTCGGATCATAAATACATCTTGTTATGTGTAGGACTTGGACACTTATCCTATTTCCTTTTTACTTTTATTTTTGGTTTTATGTGTATTTGAGTGTGTTTTGGGAGTTAGTTGGCCACCGAGTTTGAGCTTCATGAATCATGTATCGAGCCTCTCGGGTTTCTCATGGCTTCCAGGTATTCCTATGCAACTTTTCCATTTATTTCAGTGAGGACACTGTCCAAACTAAGTGTGGAGGTGGGTTTGCATAGGATTCTTGTTATCTAGTCTGGTTGGGTAGTCATCTTGCATATTAGTCCAAATCTTAACCTTATTGGAACCATCTTTGAATCGATTACTTGTTATGCTCAGAAAATTTCCTAGTGATTTGTGCACTTGAATTGCTGACTTACTTGTGCACCTAGATTTGATAGGAGCACTGGCCAATAATCAAAGTCTATTGATTTGTTCTTTAGAGTTACTTTGATGTTTTTAAAGTAGCACAAACTCTCCAACTTTATGTGACAAGGCATGCATGTTATCGGATTACCATCTACAAAAACATGATGAGGTTTATAAGACCATTATGTAGTATAGATAATCTGCTTCATTAGTAGATTTTTTCATAAATTATTTTGAGTGACCTTCTCTGTTTGTTGTTAATCTGATACTTGCTTGATACCGCATTGAATTCACTCGGCACCGAGGCACTAAAATGATAAAGGCACTTAGAAAAGCTCCACCAAAAAATATCCATCTCGTCCTTATATTCCCCCTAGGTAACCCAATTATAGCCAAAAGACATTTTCATAACCCCCATAATATATACTGTATCCCCTTTCTTTAAAGCCTTCATCTAATCATGTATATATTAGTGGCATGTAACTCGGTCAAGTCTAGGAGTCATAGTTGTTAAGTTTTGAAGTATGCATGATTATATACTCGCCCTTGTCAAGTATATGTAGAATCTCTAAAAACTGAGAAAAACAGAAAACATTTACAAAATCTCAAAAAAGGAAGGAGACAAGTAAAACCCAGTCTCGACTGAAGAAAAATCGAAAAATCGAAAGAAGACCACAAAGACTCGAGTTAGTTAAATAAACGAGCAAAAAAGCTCGAAGTAGTAGTTTTTGGATAAGGGATGGACGAGCTACTTTGAAGCTCTTAGTAGAATTAGATCCTTACATAATGTTTTTTGTAAGTAGTAACTTAACTCCATATTAGAGTGGACTGAATCGTTTGCCACTGTGTACATCCACCACCAAAGTCATTCACCTTCTCTTCTCTATTATGTCCACATTAAAAACTAAATAAAAGAACACTGGATTAATGTTTGAAGTGCCTTGATGTGATGAGTAGATATGAAAGTATCGGAAGCACACTTCAGAGTTGATGATGAGCACATAAACACTATGACTGAGTTCATTATTGGCTTTGTCTTTAAGCCCATTTCCCTTGAGAGCAAGTGTAGATGGTTGATGTAACGTGTATGATGATGTGTGGAAAGTTGGAGAACTTCTTGTGAGGCCTTTACTTCCTATTTTGGTTTCATTTAATGGTTCACCTGTTTGTTAAGCAATTTAGGGATGGATTAAGGATTATGGATTTTCTTTGTTTTCTTAAGTAGTTTATTTTATTGCAGATGTGGTCCATCCTTTTATCAGCCTTTTGCTTGAGGACAAGTAAAGCTTAAGTGTGGGGGTGTTTGATGACATTCAATTTGTCGTGTTCACCACCCTCGTTTAAGCCACATTTCATACATATTCGTATAGTTTCGTGTAGAGGTTTAGGATGTTGTGTAGTGTTTTAGATCGATTTATTATCTCGGACCTATTCGGGGTCCATTTGAGTTATTTCGTAGTGTTTTTTATCAATTTCAGGCACACAACGATGTCAGAGCATTATTCGGAATTGTATGATGTGCAAGGAGGAGCTAAATACATTATAGAATGAAAAAATCACGAAGTTCAGATGATATACATTGTTTGGGGGGACAAGCGAGAACTAAGACGGATTTTAAGTTGCTCGAAGTGGATGATTGCTAAAAATTCAGGGGGGGGGGGACAAGACGTGCCCCTTGAGAACACGCGTGCCCTATGAAACATGAATTGTTCCTCAAGGACACGACCGTGTCCTTTTCTCTGGAATTTACGGCCGAGAAGTTATTTTCATAGAACACGG
This sequence comes from Linum usitatissimum, assembly GCA_030674075.2. NCBI lineage: Eukaryota > Viridiplantae > Streptophyta > Magnoliopsida > Malpighiales > Linaceae > Linum > Linum usitatissimum. The sequence goes on along the minus strand of JAUJYP020001078.1, from coordinate 10,554,165 downwards.
TGTGCCCTATGGAACACGACGTTTTTCTCAAGGACATGGTCGTGTCCTTTACCCTGGAACTCTCGAACCGAGAAGCATTTTTTAGAGAACAACCATGTGTCCTCTTAGGAACATGATGTGTCCTCCTACAACACGGCATGTTCTGCCTCCAAACGGTTTTTCTCAACAATTTTCCTTCTCCAATCGGGAATAGACGATATAAATATCCTAATTCTCCCTCATTCAAAGAAAGACTTTCTTGGAAAAAATTGAGAGCTTTATTGAGATATTTGAGAGCAACTTAGATGCAACTTCAAGGAGCTCAAAATTGGCGAAGTACTCAAAATGGCGAATCAAGATCGCAAAATTAGGATTTTCATAATTCGTTGTGTAAACCTAGATTCAATGTCTTCCTTTTTTGAGTTTGATTTTTCTGTCAAGATTATTAGTAACTAAACTTCTCTTTGATAGATTAGATGAACCCTAGGTTAATTCTTATGAATGAAAGATTTGATACGTTTGATGATTAGATGAATCTTAGGTTCATTGCATATTTGATTTCTTTTTCGATTTGTTCTTGCCTAGTCAACTTGAATGAATCTTTGTTAGATCTGTCTTAGACTTGTGAGAGCTTGCATTTCTAGAATGCCGAAATCAAATAACTAGTTTAGACGTCATCCGAGAGTGAATGAACTAGTCCGTCGTGTGAGCAATTCTAAATCGATAAATCACGTAGCGGGTTTTAGATCTTTGTCTCGAATGAGCGGACTAGAATACTAGATAGGTAGTAAACTAGTAGACACGAAAGGGCATGGTTTGATTAGTGAAGAATTGCGACAGTGTAATGCATCTATCATGTTTCGTTTAAATTGTGGAATTTGTCTGTCATTTGTTAATTAGAATTGCCCAGGGGGATTCGATATCTAAGCAGTTTTATCTCTCTTTGTCTACAACCTTATATCGTGCAATCTTGCCACCCTTGTACTTTAAAGTAATTTTCATTTTTCACTTTGATTAATTGAATAATCGTCGTGGCGGCTAAACCACATTACTTGAAATTTTAATTAATACTAATTTCAACTTTGAGTAAGATACTTGAAGAGACCCTAGGGAGATTCGACTCCGGTTAATTTAGTAGCCGGATTATTTTGATAACGCCTAAAAGCGTTCATCGCGATTCTAGTTCTGAGAATACAACCCAACTATATCCTCTGATATCAAAACACCGACCAGCTCTCTCCCACCATCAGCTCTAGTACATGTGACCAAACAAACAGATATGCCAAGGAAAACAAAATCCAATGGGGTTGGTGATAAGCACAAAGCGGCTAAACTGGCCTCGTGTAGAAATGTGACTATACTGAGAAGAATAATGGAAGAAAGTGTGACTAATCCTGAACTAATAATGTGACCTTATGGTCCTGTAGGCATCGGTCTAACATCAGTCACCCTTAGCTAATAGCTGATAGCCTCATGGTTGATCAGGCCACGAAACCAACCCTAAGTCGTAGATATCGTTTGAGCAAAGATTTGTACGCATACTCGACACGTCCTTCCGTAGACATAGAAACATCCTGGGGGATTGCACAATCCATGGATGGGTGACCAATGCATATCTGGAGCTAATCTACCTAAACCTGCATCATGTCCTAAACATAAAATGTGACTCACAGTTCAAAGTCATGAGCTTATGCTCGAATCATACATACCTATACAGAAGAAAATGAGCTAATGTACAGTCCTAGAGCCCTGCTTTGTAATCATAACATCAACACCTGTACAGTAGAGCACGAGCTACTATACAGTCCCAGAGCCCTGCTATGTCATAACATAACACTTGTACAGTCAAACACAAGCTACTCTACGGTCTCGAGAGCCCGGCTCTATTTCATGATGAAATCCAATCTTTGGATTGGTGATGACCTAATTACAGTTCTACGCTTTAAAGCAGAAAGTAATCCTAGACCCCGACCTGAGATATGCTTTCCTAGTAGACTCTGATATGTAGCAGCCTCCCTAAAGTCCAATCTCCTATTCCATAGACCTACAGAGATCAATCAAAGATCGAATCTCCCAAAACCCTGACTATCAGGTTTTCCTACTTGAGTTCAACCAATGAAATTATGGCAGGAATGAGAGGATTGATTAATCTTGGACCAACCTACATGAATCCCCTAGCCTCTCTAGTGTGTCACCCTTAATCCTGGACCGACCTGCTCTGTCCTCTCCCCTTAATCTCCTGTCCCTTCTAGAAGAAATTGTCATCTGAAATGTTTTTCTCTGCTCTTTATATTTCTGAGTTATTGGCCACGATTCTGACTTATATAATAAGTCCACCACACCCGTGGCTGACTTACCACTGCGCTCGTGGCTGCCAGATCGCCAGGCCCGTGATCTCTTGATGGTCACATTCGTGAGTGACTGCTGACCACGACCGTGGTAAGCCTGACAACAACGTACGTGGCAGACTATAGGTCACGCTCGTTATGGTCCATTAATCAGACCAAAGGCCAACCGGTTCAACCCTAAAACGCAACCCAATTGTTGACCTAAAATTGGGGAGTCACAAGCGATCCTCCAAGTACGAAGCAGAAAGCATTTAAATGAACTAACGATCCTTAAAGTAAGAATCACCACACACTCAAACGAATCAACCCAATATAAAACTCAAACTGACAAACTCAACTTTCATAATTCTCAATGGTTGTCGTTTACATATGATAACAATGCTTATATAGGCTAACTAAACTTGCATGGCAAGTCACTGCCATGATTAAAAAAAGAGCAAAACCTAATTAATTAGGTAGTGTTTAGTTCACGACTACAAGATAAAAACTAACCCCAAAATTAATAATAAAATAATCCTCCCAAATAATAAACCCAAACAAAACTCTGAAATTATAAATCCAAATTGTATTATGCACTCCCTCTTTAAGATGATTCGTATCGAATCATAAAAACTCTAACGTGAACCTCCCGGATCGAACACAATCCTTAAAAACAATTTCAGTGGTTGTTTGATAACTTGATCCATCTTGATGCACTCCACATAATACCGTAACTTTTGAACCTCACCAACACCTCGTGTCTTCCCTATGAGATGTAAATTCTATAAATTTGGTTGATGAAGTAAAATGTGGTTCAAACTCTAACCACTTAGGTATTATGGCTGATGTAATAGAAAGCACGAACTCAACATGGGTAAATATGAAGTGAGTGCGAGTGGCAAGATGGAGGAAGCGGGGGAATCCTTTGCTTACTTCTTCTCCGTCACTTGAATTAGTATTATCTTCATCGTTCTTTCCCTCAGCATCTTCTTCATCATTCTTTTCCTCAGCATCTTCTTCATCATCAGAATCGATCTCTCCATCTTCATGAAAATGACTCGCTTGTTTGGACAATGGATAGCTACGTGTCCTCGTCCTTGACATTTAAACCACATAATAACACTAGAACGAGTACTATCTAAATTAAACTTCTCATTAGCTCTTGTTACCGTGCCTTGTCAAGCTTTAACATTCGAGGAAGACCCTTCTGCCTTCATAGACATCCACTTGATGTTATCAGAAGTATATGGATTTGAGCGCTGTGTATAGTCACTCAGGACTTGTCTTTGCGCCTTGATTTCAAGTTGCACTAATCCATCCACAACTCTATCCCCTTGTAATAATCTTCAACTAATAAGGATCCTTGACGAAGAGCTTGTATCTTGTATTTCAAGTCCCGCTCATAATGTGTAGGGAAAACTCTTCGCCTCATGATTCGCTTCATCTCATCCAAACTTGTAATTGGATTATCTCTGATCTGCCTTCTTGATGTACAAATCTTATCCCACCATGTAATAATATGATCAGTAAATTCAACAACAATGAGCTTCACTATCTTGTTGTCGAAGTAGTTATGGCACTCGAACATCAATTCCATCCTTCGCTCCCAATCCAGGTAGGCTTTTGGATTAGTTTTCCTTGAAAGGATGGAACTTTAAGCTTGATACCGCTAAGGTTGTCCACTCTTTGCCAGCACACAATTCTTCGATCGTCATTGGGGATTTCTTCGATTTCCTCATCTGTCCACCCCCATTATCTTGTCTCATATGTAGCTCCTCAACTCACGCTACTCAAGTACGAATGGTAACCAATCCGGTTTCTAAAAATTGTTCTAACCTTTCGACCATCTCCGTCAATCATTCCACAACCTGTTCTGTCATCTTCATAATTTGATGAACCGATTAACAATAACATAAACTAATAAATAATAATAGGATCTAATACTAAATCACCTTTCCACTTTTTTCTACCACTAAAACCCTAAACGTTAACTAAGACACCACTACTTTCTTTTCCTTTTCTTTTAACTAACAATAACGAAAATTGATTTAACTAGTTATCGGAATACTAAAATCTAAGCTAACAATGCACACTTTTTGTCGTGCTTTTTTCAATTTTCTTAAAACCTAAAATAAAACAATAACACAATATGAATCTAAGATGAATCTGAAAACTAGATACGTGTGCCTCTGATTTGAACTGAGGCTCTGATGCCAAATTGATGTAAACCATGCTACGATTGTGACGAAACCCAACAACAATCTCGACATGGTACACTTCAATTCAAAATTTCAACAAGGGGTGGAAGCAAAATAGATAATCGACCACGAACGAGAGTGAATATATTGTTGATACGATTAGCGTTCCTCCAAGCACGAATCGACACACACTTAAACAAACCGACCATCCTCTATATGGGAATCACCACACACTTAAACGAATCAACCGAGTATAAAACTCAAACTCACAAACTCAATTTTCATAATTCTCAATGGTTTCTCGCTTACATATGATACGAATGATTATATAAGCTAACTAAACTTGCATGGCAAGTCACTGTCTTAATTAAAAAAAGAACAAAACCTAATTCACGTCTAATGAGATAAACACTAACCCCAAAATTAATAATGAAATAATCTTCTCAAATAAAAAATCTGTTATAAAACTAAAATGAAGAAGAGCAAGAATATGGGAGGAGAAGAGTATTCTTATTGATGTATAAAGATGGTACAAGAAAGCACTATTTATAGGCTCTACAACTCATAACCTATGCATCACTAGTATAACTACACTTAAATAGGATATTCATTCTCATGTTCGATGTATAGGAGTTACAAGGGTAGGAGTTACAAATGGGCAATACACATAATTATAATATTCGTAACACTCCCCCTTGAATGACCATTGGTTAAAAATATTCATTATCCTTCGAATACGCTTTTGATACTGCCTCATAAAAAACCTTATCTGGAAAACCCAGTGGGAAAAACCGTAGTTAAGGGAAAGAGAGTGCAGTTACGTATTGACTCCCCCTGATGATGACATCAGTTGAGATCATTCAAATCGACTCCCCTTGATGATAATATCAACTCGCCCTCATCATTATATCAATTGAGATTATTCAGTCACCAAACTACAAAATTTGTTTTTGACTAGCTTTCCAAAGTTGATGCAGAGAGAGGTTTGGTGAATAAATCACACAAGTTATCACTTGGGTGCACTTAGTTTACAAATATTTCAACTCATTGGAGTTCGTGCATAAAATGAGTGCATCACATGATCGATGGTCATTCATAATTCACATGACACTTCCCCTTGGATAACCATTATCTGAGAATATGCCTCATTAAAACCTTACTAGGAAAACCCTATGGGATAAAAAACTAGTGAAGGAAAAAGAGTACATAATCATCACATCACGTTGCAACATTTTCTTGCAACTCAAGGATATATGCAAAATAAATATCATGCATGATTTATAAAATCATCTCGTGAAATGGTGATGTAGCTTTATAAGTTGGTTTCACGGCCTGACCAAGTGGTAAAATTACCACATGAAACCAATTTATGGTCAACCTACACAAATATAACCAAGATTACTACTTCAAAACCGAGTAGTTCTTGTGTCTGAATAAAGGTCGATTAAAATCGGCATAGAGTCACATAGTGATCTTACTACCATCCAGGGATTGATAGCCATGTCATATCCATATAACTTTTTGTTGGATATAATTAGTATATCATTGATAATATACAAAAATCATGTTCGAGAGAGATGCACAATTGGCAAGTTAGTGGTAATCTTCCACATCTTTCATCTCGAACTCTATAGCTAATCAGTAATTGATTGCTTTGAGAAACTCTTTACGAGCTCAATAAAGTGTACGTCATCTATGTAACAAAAGATGATCACATCCAATTATGTCAAAATAAAAGAAACACATTTTAAAATATAAAATTAAATTAAGAAAATTTTGGTAAGAATTTTGAAACCATAAAATATGACAAAGATGATTTTTCAAAAAATCAACTTGAAATGAAGAAGAAATTATATGCATAAAGAAATGTATGATATGCTAATATACCATGTCTCTCAATCTTTCAATTCATATGACGTCAATTGGATATAATTGAATATTGTTCATGCGAACTTGAATTGTTTGCTTATAGCAAAATAAAACCTTGAGGGAATTTCATATACACATGTGTATTCTAATTATGCAAACCATACATATAGGTTGCAAGGACATCCACTAGGGGCAAACTCTTTCCCTTCATAAATTGCCAGACTAATCGAATAATAAAAAGTAGTTGCATCCACCACATGAGAATATATTTTCTCATAATCAAAATGTTATTAGTTTGTTGTTCAAAACCTTTCAAAAATGAGATGTTTCATAACTTCTCATACTCATAATTTACATCTCAATATATAAACACTTTATGTCTTAAAACTTTTCATTTCTCTGGGGAATTTGATTTTGAGGGGAATTTGATTTTGCCTCAAATTGAAATTTTTCAGCCAATCATTTCTTTCTTTGCATACATTTTGGCTCATGATCCTCATTTTCAACTATCATATTTTAGCGTGGCACTATACACAAAAAATTTGTCGATGTTGACTTCATTGCGGTTCCAGTATTTTCCATCCAAGATATAGATAATTGAGATATCTATTTTCATATGTTTCAGGTACCTGAGACTCTTATTGAGCATATTATTTGTTTCTCTTGGTGGCTTTGCGTAAATAATGTTAACCTCAATTTGACAATCTTGATATATAGCTCCATTCCACTTTGAGGATTTTTTTCCTTTGGAACCGAGTGGTCTACCACGCCTTTGTGGGTTTTAGACTCATTTGTGATGTCAGATTGCCCAATATTGGCATTATTGTTATTGGAGCATTTCGAGTTGGCACATGAAAACTTTACTCTAGTTGGGTCAGTAAAGTGTCTGACAGATAATGAATTATATATTTTTCAAACTTCACGTTCATATTGTTTAGTGCGAGGATCAAAATGATATGATGATTATTCATCTAATCTCAGTGCCAACCTTTGATTTTCTTCACATAATATTGAAAATTATGATTATATGAATGATAAACCTCCAAACGAGTCATCAAAATTTCCTGACAACGATGTAAATATATTACCATCGATGAACTCGTAATCAACATAATTTCCAAATCTTCATTGAGAACTCATCCTAATAAATTATGGTGGAGCAATTTAGATGTGTATATCACATCCATATATCCAATGATGGGAAGTCTAAGGTTTTGACCCAAAAACCACATATAATGGAGGAATTCATAATAATTTCTTGGCGTAAAGCGAATTTGTGTTGTTCATGTAAATGACATGTTCACAATAATATAAATGGAAAATGTTCGTCTCAACGACACATTTTTATTATTGGATAATCATGAAAATATGCTCATAACCAAAATGGTTGAGGTAGTAATCTCCCAAATTCAAGTTTGTTGTGATATACACATGTGACTATCTAATTGATGCATCAATTAAAATAATTGACTCACATGTTGAGTGTATGGATCCACAAATATCAGATTTGTTTTGTTGTGTGGAGGAGAAATGATCTTACTTTAGTTGATGATTATCCAAGAATCTACTCTAATTGAGAACAAGCAACCCAAATATTGGTTAAGGTTTGTTTGTGTTCCCAAGAAGTAGGGGAGTCACAAGGACTACTTAAATCCCTATAACCTTAGGAATAATTTCTTTAGAATACCCAAGTTGAGACCATCATGCACAACAATGTTCAAGAGAACATACTCTTTAGATTATGGAATCATCAAAATTGACCATAAAGGTACTTATCAATTCGCATCATGATTGAACCGGGATGGTCTCACTGGTTATGCCAAATAATAGTTGTCAGGACGAGTAAACTTATAGTTTACATTTATATATATGTATCTTAATCACAATAACCTGTGTAGTACGAATTGGAGGATAATATTATTGATTCAATAATTGTATAGCCATAGACCATATTATTATTCCTCTCTTAATCCTAAACAAATTGGAATAAAGATTTTGTTCCTTCGTGAACAATATAATAGCTTGAGCTAGAGCTTGAGAGAAATGTTGTACTACACCATATATATTGGTGCACTATCAATGTGATATATATCATAATTAATTATGGTGATTCTCATCATAAAATACTCATAATTTAAATGATAAATAGAGATATTTCTCAATCATCTATGTCACAAATTAATGGAACAATAATTCTCATATAACCACAATTGTTATGTCCATCCGAATAAAAGGGTTCCTTGTAGGGACAATGATCATATGATGTTACTTTTCAAGAATAATGTAACACATGTGTCTTTGCACAATCACTTTGAGGGCTAAATTAGTATGAGTTGGATATGATCAATCAAAATAAAATTGATGGTTGTATCACCTTTCATGTGATTGAAACTTTTCAACATCAACTCACAACACCCTTTCTTGGGTAAATATGTATTTCTCAAATTTCTTTCTCATGGCTAAAATAATAGGTTTGTTCCTCCATAATAGTATATATCCCATATTTTGTCACTTAGGGGACATATGATTATAACCATGCACTTCATGGAGTGACATTGTGTCTCATTGGACTACTAACATTTCACACATATTAGATAGCCCATTTCTCAAGATATGTGTCTCATGGAACATTCAACCATATCAGACTTTTATGAGTACAATAGTTGAGACAAAGAATATTACTTCAAAGCTTTGTCCTTTCGATAACTTGTGTCTCATGGTACTCATCTTTCAGCCTATCACTAAAATGATGGAGAGTAATGATAACTTGTGTCTCATAGTACTTGCATTTGTTACTATTATTTCGCAACTGCCTATCCACATAAAAAAACAACCTATATTATATATATAATGAGCTAAACGGGGATGTTTTGGCAATTAAATAATAAAAATATGATGGCTAACAATAAATTGGCTACACTAAATAGAATTTGATAAGAACAGGCCAACAGTACTATATATTTTAACCATTTTAAAGCAATAAGCATAATCTCCACCATTTAAAACGCTGATAACATTAATATGAATAATACTAAAATAATAATAAATGGTATGCATAATAAAAATAGTATAATATATAGAACTGGAGAATGATAACATAAGATTACTATGTGAAAACGTGAATAACAGAAAAGTTTGTTGCATGTATAAGTAAGAATTAGAAAAACGAGTTTGATTGCCAACAACAAATAAACACTAATATTACCAATGAAGAAAACATAATTTGAAACACATCACTTTGTAAACCTTTAAATAACTTGAAACACATCACATCTCACCCTCTATCCCGACCCTTTGACATCGACTCCCCTTAATGACGGCATGTCTTCGCTTTTAAAGGCTGCCACCGACCCTAACCCCACCGCACCTGCCAACTCGGAGTCAGAGATTTCTCTGTTGCAGATAATAACAATAAAGAACTAGTATGTGTGGAACAGGAGGGTCTGCCTACGAGAACCACTCATTGGCATAAATCCAACAGGGGGTTGCGGACTCCCACGTTCGGTAACGTGCAACCCAACTATGGGTTTGGTGCATACCGAAGTTTGGTTTTATTTTCATTGTTTTCTAGTTTACTTCGAATGATTGGTTTCCTTTTGTTTCTTTCAATTTCAGAATTATTTCGTTGAACTAGTTGGAATAGGGTCTGCTAGTTTTTGAGATGAAGTATTGGCACGGTATCTAGGAGCGTTAGATTGCAAAGTTAGATAACTAATTTGGTTACCTACTTCTCCCACTGTTTTTCGAATGTGGGTTGCACCTCCCATGTTACCATCGTATTTTGTATTTACCATTCATTCAGTCTTAATAATACAAGTATGTCTGGCTTAACAAAAGGATAAAAAGAGATTTATCTATCCAATATTGTATTAAGATAAGTTTTCTATAAGATTTTATGTATCTTATTATACTAGAGAGAAGTCATTTAGAATCGATATGACACTTACTTGTTACCGAAAAAAGAATTTTTTTTAAGTGGTAATTGTTAAAGTCCTTTATAACTATCAAACACCGTTGCATCTCAATAACTCGAGTTGTTAGGAGAAAAATGAATTTGAATAATATTTATATTAGAAATTCTATTATATTATTCACTATTGATAATGACATAGAAAAGGTTTAAGGGGTTAGTTATAGTGGTGATTGAGAATAATTTGTTGGTTAAGAGTTTGTTTCGGTCAAAATGCTATCATAAACTGTTTCATTTTTATGCAATATGAAAAAAGTCCGTTTAGAAAAATATTTTTTAGTTAAAAAATTTCTCAAATTCTTAATCGATTAACTAATTGATTTTTTTCAAATCCTTAATCGATTAATTAATGTATTTATTTTACTTAAATAAATTAGTTAATCAATTTAAATAGTTAGCTGTAACCGTTACGAAATTGCCCATACTGATCTAATCCTAATAGATTAGTGACCATAATGGATATAACCCTATTTGAACCTAAACGGGGTGAGGTTGAGGGCAGGTTTTTAGTTTTTTTGTCAAAAAGAAGAAGAAACAAAGGCTGAGGTCTGGTTTTTAGCTCCCGCCATTTGCTGAATGGCTTTATAGTTTCCCGCCTGCATCTATTATGAAAGCTTTGCCCTGAGGAATCCAATCGACCGCGGCCTCTCTTCCCTTCCACCATTGAGTTCAAAACTGCAGGAGCTTTGCTCGGCTTCTTTTTCATTTTAACCTTTTGATTTGACTTGAAAACCCTTTAGCACACCCATAATTTTAATCCTAGGGTTTAAGGTAGAGTAGAATGGGGGTTCTCAATTGGAGGCACCACACCCTCATCCAGGCTTTGATGGCTCATGGTCCGCTCATGGAGGACGACTTCCGACAAATCTATGCTGACCTTACTGGCAAAAACACTAGTAAGTTTATCTATTTCACAGGAGCATCGTTTCAACAATAAAGTTTTTATTCTATTTTTTTATGTATGGACTGGACGAAATCGGATTTGTTAGATCAATTTTATGCCAACTTGTGTTATTGTAATTGTTACGTGTGATGTACTAGTCAGTAGATTTTGGGGTTGATTTAGCTTATTATGTTGTGTTCTTTAAGCTATTTTGCTGATGCACATGGGAATAATAATGTCCTGTTGGTGCAGGAACTAATGCAAAGAATTTCAATGATTTTACGCTCAAGATAAATAAGGAACTTTCTCTTGTCCAGATGGAGTTGCGGTGCTGTAGGAACCAAAACGACGGACGAATCTGTTATGGACTGGTCAACATTGTTGCGGATGAACAGTCCAAGCTTGGGACCAAGTACTCCGTTCCCCAGATTGCTTTGTTTAAGGGAATTGTATGTTCTTTTTACATCCACTTGCTTTAACATGCCCTATCTGTGTGAAAAATTCCTTGTAATTTTCGTTGATGATAGTATGTATGTGTCTGCTACTTTGATACACTGTTAACCTCTAGCTAGCTGTGCTCCTTATCGTGTCTTTCGGACTTCAATGGCTGTTATCCATTCTTGTTTTTCCGCCTTCCACCTGATTCCATTTATGTTACTTTCCAGATAGAGGCAATTGCCCAAGATGACACAGCTCATGGTAGCATTTCGACAATAACAGCTCTCAACGTACGACTCGAGACTCAGGTTTTTGCTGCAACTATAGATCCCATACTGCACGAGTTTATTTTATGTAGGATGTGGTGCAATCAAGTTGGCAACATAATCACCCGAGTGGTTTTTGTCTTACCACTTCTGTTTTAATGCACATTTTATATCTTTCCCTGCTCTCCACCTGGCCATCGTTGTTATATATCGCACGTCTGAATCCATGAAACTCTTGCAAATTGTGGCCTTGGTAAAACCTCTACTCACGGAAACTGAATTAGCAATCTATATTGTAAGTGCCTATCCAGACAAGTTTTCCTCTCTTAGCCTTTTGTATTCCCTTGTACGGTCAATCTTTTTATTGTTACCTTCCTTTTTCAAACTATTAGCAGTAAATTCTTCTAAACACGACGATTGAATCCTCCTTGTCATAAGTTTGGTGTGGAATCGCATTTCAAGCATATTGTATTTCTCTGCGACATTAAAATTAGTTGATCTCCGTGCGACCACAGTTTGCAAATGTCAATTTCACTTGGGTTTAACAATGTTTACGTTGTTTACAGCTTCAATATGGATCAGGTATGCAGTCGCAAGGCAGTCCTGAAGTGCCGGCTGCAATAAGGAATTTCTCAATGTCCCAAAAGGAAAGAACTATTGATGAACTGGTAGAAGACAAATGGCTTTCTAAGACTCCAGATGGCGACATTGGGTTAGGGTTCAGATCCTACCTTGATCTGCGAAGTTGGTTCCATAATATGGGTATTCCTTCTTGTGAAATCTGCAATGAAGGTGCCGTTAAGGTTTGAATTTCTCTTCCCAAAACAATAGAAACCAACATAACAGATTGCAGGGGTTCTCAGGTCTAACTGTGAATCATCAATTAATTAGATAAGAGTTATATGTACTTAAATTAGTCGATAAGAAGCAAGTAAAGGAAATGGTGCATTCTTATAATCTCTGGGCTGGAATTGCTTCTGGATAGGGGTATGTTGATGGTATATATGTGGATATATAGGAACTGCTGTTATAGGAAGGAATTATCTTTGTTATAATGCTAGTAGTACATAGTTTAATGGAGCAATGAACTAGAATTCTGAAATGTTTTTTCATGTCTACCCTTATATTATAGTATTTTGGTTTACTTGATAGGCAAAAGTGTGCCCTACTGAAGGTTGCAATGTCAGAATCCACGAGTACTGCTTGAATAAGAAACGGCCAGAAAAAAAGGTATGTAGTTTCTTGTGAAGTGTTGATTTTACTTCAAGATGTGAACCATGAAAGCATGCGTGACGTTGGAGGTGTTTGTTTGCGTTGCGTAGGGGAAATTAGTATGTTCCAGCTGTGGAACTGGCTGGCCATATGGAATACCCAAGAATGAAGTCACAGAGGAAGCGGCTGTAGAAGAAAGTCAAACCACCGAAACGCAGAAAGGGACTGGATTGAAAAGGAAGCGGAACCAGTTGACTGGTAATGTTGGTGCAGAATCCGTATCTGGTTCAACTGAAGTCTCTCAACCATCTGACAGTGTGAGAAGAAGCACCCGGTTTTCTGGTAGACAAAGGTAGTATCCTACAGCCAAGGTTCCATATTACTAAATATTTTGTATTGCGAACTTGTATTGGGGTTTTGTTAATGAGAATTAATTCTGTAATTTCATTCTCCCTAATTAACCTAACATTCTAGTGTGGCGTGAATTCAATCACCTTGCTATCGTTCTCTCTTCACATAAGGGGTTAATTATGGTTTTTTTCACCGTTTTTGTCGGAGGCGATTTTGGACACAAGTTTTTAACAATGGGTCGCCCACTACCTTCTGTGGCGGATGCCCTGCCCCCAAAGCCAGCGGAAGTCATTAGTGGTGCCCGTCAACTGTCTCTGGCGCCGTCATCCCCCAACTCAAAGGGGGGATCGTGATTCACAACAGGCAAAAAAGAAAGTACGATCGATGGATCTGAATCAATCGACTGGTATGGAGGAGATTCATGTGGAGGATTTTACGCAACAGGAAATAATGGAGGATCTCATAGCTGAACAAATTACTAAACCTGATATTGCTTAGAAGGAGGGTACTGGTACCTCTGATTGATCTTTGAATTAGATGCCGACTCAAAACGTGTGGAATAATGGAACTGAAGGCCTGTTTAGGCGGACAGATGAATGGTATATTGCTGACTCTGACTCGGAGGATATCGCTGAATCATCGAGGGAGGAAGACGATGTCTTGGATGAGGATGATGATCCGCTATGCCCATCAGTTCTGTTTACCGCAACGGAAAAAATCAGTTTTCAAAGGGAGTGGCGGTCATCCCTTCTCCCCCCCCTCGCTCGTCGACTCAATTCCATATGGGCTAAACAAGGGAACATCCAAATCCTTGTCTGTTTTCGCGAGAAGTCAGACTATGAGGCTGCGACAAGAGGACCTTGGATGATGGGCGAAAGTTATTTAACAGTTACTGTTGCATAAGAAGTTTAATCCGTGGACCATTGAAGTCAAACCAACTTTGGTTTGGGTTCAGCTTCCATATCTGCCGGTCCAATACTACCATCCCATTGCGGTCATGAGGATTGCTAGTCAGATAGGTACGCCTGTCCGAACCGACCGTGCTACTGAGGAAGGAGCGCATAGAAAATACGCACGTGTTTGTATAGAAGTTGATCTGACAAAACCTCTTCTTTCAAAGTATAAGATTGAAGGAACATGTTACTTTATTGGCTATGAGGGATTATTTACAGCATGTGGAAAGTTTGGGGCTCCTACTGAGCAATGTAAGTGTTGTGACCCGCCTCCTCTAGTGGATCCCATGGTTGAGACTGTTATGAACGACAACATTGATAAGACTGCAGAAGTTGAGGATGTTTATGGGGGATGGATGCTACCTCGATCACACTTCAAGCGTCATGCTCAATATAGTAATGTTCACCATACGAAACCGGCCGCTCCATTCAAAATATGACGCCCACAATGTTTGCCAATCCATTTTTTGCCTTAAATGATGATGACGTTCGCTATTCTTAGACAGTCCAAAGGAGTGAACAAAAGACATCAAAGGAGGGAAATATTAATGTCAATAGCAGTTCTGATCTAAAGGAGAAAAAGAATGCATCGGAGGACCCTATCCGAACTTTGAAGGGAAAGGGGATTCAAAAGCTGACTGAAATGGGAGGAAAGAAATTGGGAGCTACTTAGCAACCGGGAAAGAACCCTCCCATTAGCCAACATCAGAAGAAGATTCCGGAGAATGTAAGGGTTTCTTAATTACCTCCAAATCTGGGGGATAAGAATAAGGATAGAGGAAGGTTTGAAAAAGCTGATGGTGCGGGGAACCCATTCCCTTCGGTGTCCAAATGAGGATCCTTTGTTTTAACTGCCGCGTGTTGTAAGTAAGCGAGCAGTTAAATTCCTTCGATCGTTGTTACAAATTTCTTCACCAATAGTTGTGTTTCTTATGGAAACGCGGCAAACTGCAGATGAGAACAAAACGTTACAACAGGAGTTGAGTTTTGTGCATGGTCACTATTGGCATGCGTTGGTTTCACCACATGGTCGTTCAAGAGAGGTATGTATCTGGTGGGGTGATAAAATAACCATTTACCTGATGTCTATTTCCATGCATAATGTGGACGTGAAGGTGATGGGAGAGAATGATGTTGTTTGGCGGTTTTCTAGAATTTATGGATGGTGGAATGCTGTAGAGAAGAGTCTCACTTGGGATCTGCTTCGTCGATTAGCGAGTGAGTGGGATGGGTCGTGGGTTTTTGGTGGCGACTTCAACCACATTGTGTCATCATCGGAAAAATTAGGAAGTCCTCTATCTTCGGAGGGCAATATTGGGGAGTTTAATTCTTGTTTGACCCAGTGTGGCATGCAAGACTTGGGCTTTACTAGGTATCCTTATACTTGGGATAATAATCGACGAGGAGATGACTTTATTGAGGAGCGTTGGGACAGAATCATGGGGAACCAATAGTGGATTACTTTGTTTGGGGATGCGAGTGTTAAGCATTGGGATAGGCTTCATTGGGATCATAGACCGGCCCTTTGTGATGCTCAACAGGAGGAGGACATTGATATCAAATAGGGATGGTCATTTCGTTTCGAGGCGCATTGGACAAAATATATTGATTGCTCGAAGGTTAGTAATGAAGCATGGGGACATTCTAGTAGTTTGGACATATTCGGTAAGCTAGCAAGATGTAGCGAACAACTTGATGTGTGGAGTCGTCATACCTACCAAAGTTTTGCAAAACAAAGAGCCAAAATTACTACAGCTATGCGAGCTCTAGAAAGGAGAGCAAAAACATAAATGGTTCTCTCTCAACGACGTCAACTTGATAGTGAATTGGCGGAGTTTGAAGCGAATGAGGAGTCTTATTGGGTTCAACGAGCAAAAACCAGTGTTTTAAAAACCGTACCTGACTGGCCAGTCGAATCGGTTAAACCACGAACCGGTCCAGTACTCTACAAATTCACTAAATATGCATACCAGCCGAATCAAACGATTGAATTGTTGAGCGTTGAGTGTTGTTACCTTACTTTTAAAAATTAAATGAAGTTGGCACGGGATTTGAACCCATGCTATCTAAAGAAAAGGACACTCTTTTACCAGCTCTGCCATCTCCATTTTATGTTTAATTATTACTGTTAATTTATTACATTATATACACTCGTAAATAACCTTTTGTATCCAAATCTAAATTAATTTCAAGATAAAAATAATAAAAGATCAACACACGAACTAAGCTAAAATCAATATACTTATGCATACATCATATTTTTTATCAATTTTGAACTTTAGTTAATGTTAAATACGATTTGAATAATTATTGTGGAATTTGTAAAATTCCTTAAATCACAAAACTTTGAATTTTATTTATTTATTTTAAATTATGATATGAAATTGTATATAATTTGATATATTACATATGGGTGTATTTCTAAACATTAATAATGAATT
Source organism: Linum usitatissimum (assembly GCA_030674075.2). Lineage (NCBI taxonomy): Eukaryota > Viridiplantae > Streptophyta > Magnoliopsida > Malpighiales > Linaceae > Linum > Linum usitatissimum. Next base: position 10,537,278 of record JAUJYP020001078.1, on the reverse strand, counting down.
TAATTTATTGACTTATAGACATTTCTTGAATTGTTAACTTTTTTTTAACTCTATGTACTACCGGTATAATCTGGTTTTATTTTCACAAATTATTTGAGGCCGGAACCTTCCCAAATGTTACACCGATCCTTGACGCGATTAATGTTCGGGTTTCTATTGAGGATAATGCTTCTTTACTTTAGCCTTTCACTCGTGATGATGTCATTGTGGCCCTTAAGCAGGTGGGTGCCCGAAAAGCCCCAAGTACATATGGGATGTCAGTTATTTTCTTTCGAAAATACTGGGAGATTATTGGTGATGATGTGGTTGCTTTTGTCCTATGTTGGAATGGGGAACGATTCCATAAAATCTTAATTACACTCTGATGGCGCTAATTCCCAAGGTGAAGTGCCCTACTACTCCTAAAGAACTCCATCCTATCAGTCTGTGTTATGTACTTTATAAGTTGATTGTCAAACTGTTGGCTAACCGACTCAAAATTATTCTTAATAAGATCATCTCTCCAGAACAAAGCGCCTTTGTGTCGGGACATATCATCATTAATAATGTGATGCCTGCGTTAGAAAGTTTTCATACTATGAAAAAGATTACAAAAGCTAAGAAATGTTACCTGGCAGTAAGGTTGACATGGCTAAAGCTTACGATCGGGTTGAGTGGTTGTTTCTTGAGAAAATGATGCGGCAGTTTGGTTTTTGATGACGCTAGATTTGTCACACCTATCCCCCTCATTTAAGTCATATTTCATGTATAATTGTATTGCTTTAGGTAGAAGTTTACGATGTCTTATACATTTTAAGCTTTTATCTCGATTTAGTGTCTCGGACCCGATCGGGGTCCATTTGATGTCGTTTTGGAGTGTTTTGATAGATTTCAGGTACATGACGACATCAAGGCATTAATCGGAGTGATACAGCATGCATGGATGATCTAGGACAAGCAATGAGAAGCATTTTGACAAATTTAAGGAACTTGGACCTCGACTTGGTCGGAAAACATTGTAGTTTTTTATTTTGGACATATCTCCTAGCTAAAAATTCGATTAATAGAAGGCCGGCGGCGTTGGAAAGATAGTTGCATTTTCTACAACTTTCAAGTTGAAATGTTTCTCTAAATTAGACCAATGTGCGCTGTAAAAAGACCAAAAGTGCACGACGCACTTTTGGTAGCCCGTCAGGTTTAAGGAATCCTTCTCTATAAAAACTCAGCTCTCCCTCATAATTCAGAGACCTTGGGGGTTGAAAATTAGAGAGAAGACAAGAAGGCATCGAATTCAAGATTGACGGATTGATTTCTTCGACTGTTCTCTGCGAAATTAGGTTTTTCGGATTTCTTCTTGTAAACCTAATTTCAATGCGTTCCTCTATTGATTTTGATTTTTTTTTTTGAAGTTATGAGTAGCTTAACTCCTTGTGCTTAGATTAGATGAGCCCTAGATAATTCTTTATGAACGGATGATTGTTTGACTTTGACGATTTATGCGAGTTGGTTGGATTTTGGTTTATGTTTAATTTTGTTTCCATTCTTATTCTTGCTTGACCGTCTTGAATAGAACCTGTTAGATTTTTCTTCATCTTGAAAGATCTTGTATATCTAGAACATCTAAATTAACTAACTAGGTCAGGCGTTAACCCTCATTTGGAATCGAATAAACTAGTTCGCCGTGTGAGCATTTCTCGTTTGCGTTGTCGCCTAGCAGATTTCAGATCGTTGCCTTGAAAGAGCGGACTGGGATAGTACACAGGTAGCAGATTAGCATACCCGAAAGGGCGTGATTTGATTGGAGAAGAACTGCGACGGTGAATTGAATCTATCTTATTTTTTCAAATCGTTGAATTTGTCTGTCATTTGTGAAATTGGATAGTCTAGATGGATTCGAAGTCTAAGCCGTGGTCTCCCATTTGGTTCAAACCATATATCATGTAGTCTTATAGCCTTGGGTTATTTTCCCTTTCATTTGGATTATTAGAATAATTGATAGATTTAGAAATTTGTGGAACCTACAACACATAACCTATTTAATCGATTAGCAATTTTCATAACTTTGAGTAGTCACGAGATTGAGACCCTAGGGAGATTCGACTCTAGTTAATTCATTAACTAGGATTATTTTGATAACGCCTAAAAACGTTCATTTGTTTTGTAGAACGATGGAATAAGTTTATTATGATGTGTGTACCATCTGTTTCGTTTACGATTTTGGTTAATGGTCATTGTTCAAATCAGTTCAAGCCGAGTCGAAGTCTCGATAAGGGGACCCTCTTTCTCTGTATTTATTCTTACTTTGCAGAAGGTCTTTCGACTGCGATCTCGAACGCTGCAAATGAGAAACAGATCCATGGACTTAAAGCCGCTCGGGGAGCACCAACTGTTTCACACCTTTTTCTTTGTTGATGACAGTATCTTCTTTGTTCGTGCTAATGTGCAGGAATGTATGGTTCTCAAGTCTATCCTGAAAGGTTATGAAAGAGAATCAGGATAGCTTGCGAACTTCCAAAAATCAGAGGTTTCATTTAGTAGGAATGTCCGCATGCATACCCAACTGGTAATAGGATCGGGTTTGGAGATGAGAAGGGTTGAGAAGCATGAAAAGTACCTTGGATTTACTACAATGGTTGGGCACTCCAAGAAACAACTCTTCGCTTACCTTAAAGAGAGAGTATGGGGTAAGCTTAAAGGGTGTAACGAGAAGACAATGTCGGTGGTGGCTAGGGAAGTTATGATTAAATCGGTGGCTCAAGCTCAATTGACTTATGCTATTTCGGTATTCAAAATCCCTGATGGAATTATTGATGACATTCACAGTTTAATTACGAACTTTTGGTGGGGTCAAAAGAAGACAGAGCGGCAAATTTTTTGGCTCCGGCGAGAAGATATGGTTTGCTCTATAGGTGAAGGGGGTATGGGTTTTTGGGACCTAAGAGGTTTTAATATGCATATGGCTCTGCTTGCAAAACAACTGTTGAATCTGCATCAAAGGCCGGATACGCTTATTGGCTGAATTATGAAAGCCAAATACTAGAAAAATTCCTCACCTCTTGAGCCAGTGATTGGATATAAACCAAGTTTTGTATAACGAAGTTTATTGAGCGCTCAAGACCTGATTTGGCAGGTGATCTCGATGGAGAATTGAAAATGGTACATTGGTGCGAGTTTGGGGGGGAAATGGGTGCCAACCTCCCTGATTTTTACATCCCATCGGTGCCACACAGACTGCTTTTTGATGCTAGGGTCTGCAAGTTGATCGACCCAGTTTCCAATGATTGGAATCATGCAATAGCTAAAACTTGTTTTACTGTAACAATTAAGAAAGCTATAGTGAAATTGATTGTCAGGTATGGCATATAAGCAAGGATGGTGTCTATACTACTCGAGGGGGTTATGACAAGTGGCTTCGAGGTTTTAAGGAGAATAATAATGTTCAAACGGTGGAAGGAGTCGATATTTGAAAGCGAATTTGGGCGATAAACACCCCTCCTAAGATTCGACACTTTATGTGGAAATTCATCCGGCAGGTTCTTCCAACAAGTATTCGTGCCCTTTCTGTGGCTTGATCAAATCTTAATGTCATATGTTTGGAGAGTGTCAATGGACTTTTCGGATTTGGGGTGCGTTGAGCTTGGCTTATTGTTTTTGATTGCGGTCAGGAGCTAACTGTTTAGAGTGGGTACAGTCAATGATGGGAGCGGTTGGTGCACGTTCTTATGGTTCCTTTGGAAAAAACAAAATGCACATATCTTTAACGGTCATCGACTTGAGGAGAATGAGATTTCTCAATGGGCTAGTTGTTATTTTGAGGAGTACAAGGCTAATAAAGAGAAATATTCTACTGGGGCGACAACTTCTATGTTTCGCTGATGGAGGAAACCGTTGATGGGTGCTGTCAAGATTAACACATATGCGGGGATTGTCCCAAATGGCGGGATGGAAGCTGGCGTTGTAATTCGAGATGCTGCAGGTATTTTTAAACTTGCTAGCGTGTACAAGATAAATGGAGAATGGAAGCCGGAGCTTGCTGAGGCTATTGCAATCGAGTTTAGGTTGAAGACTGCCAAACGTCATCAATTTTGGAACATTATTACCGAGAGTTATTGCATGAATGTAGTCCGGCGTGTGAATGAGGTTTGTGATGATTTATCTGAGCTTGGTGTGCTATGTACGAGTAGTTGCAGATTATTGGGAGAGTATGATTCAGCGTCCCAGTAGCATTGTTGTCAAGAAGCTAATATGGTCGCCCATATTATTGCCCCTAGTGACGCAAGGTGGAATAACCAGATGATTTGGATTGATGGACCTTCTATTTTTATAGTGTATCAGTTTATACCGGATGATGTAACAGTTTCCTCTGATCAATACGATTTTAGTAGATTTCGATTAAAAAACATTATAGGGTGGCGAGCGATTATCCTAAATTCATAATTAGCATTATTTGGTTTTCATCGATTTTTGCACCTCATCATTTGGTCAGAAATAATGTTATATCCTTGTCTTATTATGTATTATTATGATTATACTGTCTAACTTGCTTGCAGAGCATGTCACTTCATCCTTGTTTGATCTGACTGAATTTGTATTCGTTGCAACGACAAGAATTATACTTTGTAGGAATTCTCATGTCCAACTCTATTGAAGGAAAATTATTGATTTCATATATGGATAGATCCAGTAAGTTGTTAATGACAACTATCTCGGAGGTCTCCCGTTTAGGAACGCATTTCGCCGGCGCTCGGCCCTCTTCTGCCACAGGGAAGGAGGGTGATTGGCTCGCGTTGGCGGCGCAAGGTTGAAGATATGAGTTGGACTCACCCTGCTCATCCTTCTAAACCATCGTGGCTCAAGACGGACGCTTTGACTCGGTCTGTGAAATAGAGAATCTAGACAAGGGAGTCTGTTACAAAACGAAAGCAACTTATTGCTTCCATTCCACCCGGCTCAACACCGGTTCTGCTAGACAACAAGTTTATATGGGTTTGGGGTTTGGTTACCGCACGTTTTAGAATATAAGATTTAAGAGGGTTTTTGGATTTTTAGGGAGAGACTGACTTGGATAAATTGAATGAACCTGGTTTGGTTTGCAATCCATTTATACTCTGGTCCAATTGATGCAAGGTCAGCGGCGTTTGAAAGATAATTCGATTGTCTACAACTTTTATGTCGACACTATGGTCAAATTCCATATAATGAAGGAACACGGTGTGTTCCTCCGCTGGAATTGCCCGAGAAAGTTACAGGGGCGGAACACGGTCGCGAACACGGCGTGTTCCATATGGAGCACGGTGTGTCCCACCCCCATACGGGTTTTCAAGTCCTTTTCCTTCTCCAACTTGGTCTGAATTTGAATACATTTTGACACACAAAAATATAGTTTATATCGAGAAAAGGTGTGTCAAAAATACCGTGCGTCAAATCACCCCACACGTAAATGCTTGCTTGTCCTCAAGCAAATCTACTAATCGCTCTCTATAAAGAACTCAACATATCGTGATCGGAAGACAAAGCTCAGGTCCTTAATTCTATCATGGTGTTTAGGAATGCAAGTCAATCAACAAACCATACAATTAGGCATGAGACACTGGATTCCTTAAATTAGTTAAAGATAGACTCATGCATATGATATAAATGATTTGACACCTAACCACCGCAATGTATCCATATCCCCCAAACACTTATACCTTTTAGTTGTCAGCATAAGTAACAGACTGACGGCTCGTCCTGGCCGGGATTTCTCTTCCGTCCTGAGGGAGGAGGTTCTTCAATTTTTAATAGCACTCAATTTATGCTAGAACCTCCCTCTTATTTTGAGTTGCTTACTTGACTATCGAACTCTACAAATTACTGGAAACAAACCTTGAATATTTCAATGTTGCTTTTCATTTTTTTCTTTGTTTTTCTTTCTTTATTGCTCTTTTAGATAGCGGCTTTTTCCGAATGAGGGAATTAATCACAACTTCAACCGGACTCCAAAGTAACCAGTCTCCGACCCACACCCCAAGCCTCATAAAGGTATGGAAGACGGCAAACCACTAGGGTCGCCCTACGTGTTTTGATTACATCCAAACCCCCACAACAATTTTTACTTATCAACCTCATTCAGACTCCTCCCTCCTGTTTTAAGCTTCATAACAACCTAGGCAAATTCGTTGGGTGGATACACATACATTCTCCTAGGACTTAGAACAAAACAGAGGAAGGTCACAATTCATTTTTTTAAGATATACATGAGTCTCTAGTATACTGATTTCAGGAACACGAAAGGTTGTCCAAAAATGATATCCTCACATCCAAGAAATCCAAAAAATAGAATGAGAACACTAAGCATGCATTCACTAATATCCACAAACTAAGCTCAAGAGGGAGTTTCAAAAAGTAGGATAGCCATTCAACAATATTACTCACAAGTTATGTACCCATCAATTAAGAAGCACCCTAATTCACCCCACACTTAAACAGGATATTGTCTTCAATGGACCAAACAATCAAGTGAGATAGGGCCAGAAAATATGATACTAACTTGGAGATCATGATAGTGAGCACATGTAGAGTCTGGACAAGGACCAAGGCTCTATTCAGACAGTAAGTAAGAAAAACTTCCTTAGGATGTGGAAAGAGTCCTACAGCCACAGAGACCGAAAAAAGCAAAAGAAGAAAGGCTAATGCCAATCTGTTACATCAATCCACAGAAAACAAACAATAAAAACACAAATTCTGGATGTGAAAAGCTGAAATCCTAGTGAAACAACAGATATGGCAACAATCCGACAAGTTTATGGTATAGGAAAATCATAAAATATCATGAATCACAAACCATAACCAAGTCAAAGTGCTCAAAAATTATGACATGGTGAGAACCCCACACTTAATTAGCACAATATAGGAAAAGTAACCAACTGGATCCAAAGTAGGAACAAGACATGCAAGATAAGTGTCTTTATCACATAACAAGTCTTAACAAAGCAATTTCAGCAAAAATGAATCCTATAAGAGCTAATCCATTAAAAACCCAGATTGAGAGGTGGAGAAAACTGAAGAGTCATTAAGCACAATTAACTTGGAAATCAATACGCAACTCATAACACATTCGATCTATGGTCCTATCATAAACTTAATCTCATGAATGTAAGTTTAATTTCACAACATAACAAACTTCAACATCCAGACTTGACAGACTCGACACAAGAACACCACGAGACTCAAAATATTCAAAATGAAATAAAATAAAACACTCAATGCTCGGGTTGCGTCCCGAGAAGCACTCTTTCTTTTATGTCTTTGAGCTAAACGATACCTGGATTAAGCTGTCTAACTTAGAACCTCCTTGAATTCCATTAGTTTCTTCAAGGATTGGTGTTGACTCCCAAGTAGCACCCTAAGAGATTGATGGAGAAGCCGGTGAAGTGGTTGTAAACTTCAGTCCATGCCTTGAAGTGGCATTCTCATCTTAAATGTCACTGATTGAGGAGGGAAGAGGTAGTATGGTGTATCGACACTTGTATCCTCAATTATCCATGATCCGGTAGTGTATCTGGAGAAGTCCTCTAACGCCGGCAGGTTTGATCTCGAGATAGTGTCCTCTTGAATCTTGTTTGTGAAGCACTTATTATCAGTTTCCTAACATAAGTAATTCATAATCAAGCAAGAATCAAGAAGGGTCTCAGTTTCTCTTGGTGGGACGACAATAGGAGGGGGTGCCAAATGATGGAATGCTCAACGGTAGCTTGAATGTCATTATGGAGAGGCACTTCATCTTCCAACATCTCTTCCACAAACTCTTCATCATCTTTTTATTCAAATTTTTCTAACTCATCGTGGAAAATTAGGTTGTCTCCTAGGAAGGGTAATTTCCTCCCTTTCAAACTCTTCTAACTTGCCATCCTGGACAGCTAAATTATGTTCAAAGAAAGATAAATCTTCCACCACTTCATCTACTACTTCAGCTGATACTTCCATATCATATTCATCTTCATAATCAACCTCTTCTTGTGGTTTAGGATGAGAATTTTGTTCTTCAAGGCGTGCCATTAGCTGATCAAGCTCCTTTACGATTTCACTTAGTTGTAGCGTAGTCAGCCTGGTCTCTTCGTTCTTGGCTATGACATTTTCCAAAAGCTCATATATGTATGTATTTTCAGGATCGGAGGTTGATATGAATCAGCACTTAAATATTGATTGTGAAATTGTGGACCGTCTTCATGGTAGTTTTGGTGGTAAAAAGTTGGTGATGAGTCTTGGAAAAAATGTGTTGGAGGTTGATCCTGATTCCAATATGAATCTGAATCCTGTCCAAAGTTGCTACTTTGTTGTTGTCCCCCTTCATGATTAGGTTGGTAGTCGCTTGGTGTACCTTGGTTTTCACAATATTGATTGGATGAAGAACCCCAATCTTCATTACAGTTACCTTCAGCATAGGAACGTTGCCAATATCCTTCTTAACTGTAATCCTGCATAATGTAACTCAAAAGAAACAACCCCAGTAAACCATGTGGGAGGAAATAGATATGATAAGATTAATGAATAGCTAACAATCAAAATTTTCCTAGAAATAGAAAAGCTCCCGACAACGGTGCCAGTTTGAAGTGTGAATTTTATCCCGCTTTCAAATACCCAATAGATTGCTCTAATGGAATCATTTATTTCCCTAGGGTCTTTCTACTTAAATTACTCAAATTGATTATCTAACTAAACTAAGTAACAGGGAATGATTGGTTGTTTGATTGTTTATGTATCCAATTATAAACTAATGACTGAAATAAAACAAATCAAAATGTAAGAAATTGAGTTTCAAAGATAAGACGAAGGTTGTTCGGAGTCGAATCCACAATAGCGAGCAATGCATGGATGAACGATATGCAATATAAATTATTCAAGTTTTAATGTCTTGGCGATTTCCTACGATAGTCTTAGATCACTCTCGCGCCTCTAAGGATCTATTCCACTCGACCGTAGAGTCCTCTCTCGAGCTAATCTACACCCAAGAAGAACACATTAAATGTGTTCAATGAAATGCCACAACGATAAACGAGTAATCTAAACTTCTTCCTAAGCGACCTATCAATCTATGTTCCTCTCCGACCCATAAATCAATCACGATGATTCAATCAAGATGATCAGACGAGAATGAATCTGAAATTAGGTTTAGCAAGAACACACAATAATCCTAAATAACATCAATAGCAATATCAAAGGTGTAGAAACCCATCATCCATTCAAAAGCTAAGCTAAAGTTTCATCTTATCCAAACAACACAAAAGGATTAACTGCTCATGGTTTCGGAAAATAAATCACAAGGGAAGAGAACAAAAACCGGTGAAGACGACATGTTCTTCATGGAAATCCCAATCCTCGACTTGATGATTTGCCCTTCGCCAATCGTGGTTGATCCTCTCACTTCAATCGTCTCTCTGGAACTCTAGCTCTCTCCAAGAGCTCAAAAAGTATGTGTCTATTTAGTATATCTCGTCCATAGGGGGTATCAGAGGTATTTATAGGCTTCTGGACCAAGTTGGAGAAGGATGAGGACTTAAAAACCCGTCTGGGGATGGAACACGCCGTGTTCCCGGTTGTGTTCCGCCCCTGTACCTTTCTCGGGCAATTCCACCGGAGGAGCATACCGTGTTCCATTTGAACACACCGTGTTCTTTCATTATATGGAATTTGACCATAGTTTCAATATAAAAGTTGTAGAAAATCGAATTATCTTTTTAACGCCACTGACCATGCATCAATTGGACTTCCAAGGGATGAGTTATGCTAAAAAAACTAAATAGTAATGCTTTCTTCCCAAGTCGAATGCTTTGAGTTGTTCCGGCCTCCCCGTCATGTCTTGGTTCATCTCTAACTTCATATGACACCTGAAATGCACCAAAAGCATACCAAACACCATAAAACGGCCCCAAGGGGCAAGAGAACCAAACTTGTACTCAAAACCCCGAATTTGAATACATTTCCACACACAAAAATATAGTTTATAACGAGAAAAGGTGTGTGGAAAATACAGTGCATCAGTGCTCGAGTTGGATTCTTTTGATATTTGGGGTGAAATTGAACGTTGACTGAACGACAAACATCGAGATTCACTTTGGGGGATGATACTTTCCGTATACTCAATGGAAAATATCAAATGAATTTTCGATCTAATGAAAGGATGGGTGGACTCGAGACGAAATGACTACCTACGTACCCGGAAATCAGAAGTCTGCATACTTCGCAATTGAATCATTTGGTTTGGTTTGCAATCCATTTATACTCTTGTGCTCAAGTTGAATCTTTTGATATTTGGGGTGATATTAACTGTTGACTTAACAAAAACATCGAGATTGACTTTTTGGGGATGATACTTCTGTAGACTGAACGAAAAACATCGAATGAAATTTGGATGAAATGAATAGATGGGTGGACTCGAGTCGAAATGACTGCCTACGTACCCGAAAATCGGGAACAATGTCCGCGTAGTTCGGAATTGATAAATTTGGTTTGATTTTTGAGGTGTTGGGTTGCACACGGGGTTCCGATGTTTATCAACGCGACTTGCGAGGAATCAACACCTAATAATCTTTGGATATTTTAGGAGAGGGAACAATTATCTAGTAAATAATTAACTGACGGACATTAATTATTAAGGGGTAACTAGACATACTTTCTTTTTAGGGATTTTTAGAATTTCCTAGACTTATTCTATTTTGAGAAGTTATTTAGGAGTTTGAATAATACTAAAGAGAGCCAAGTCGTGGGAGGCCTATTTGAAGTAATTATACAAATAAATATTTATTTTCTTATTATTATTTATTTTTATAGGGGTTTTCCTAAATAGGAGGAAGAAGTCCTAATAGAAAGTAGGAGTTTTAATGATTATTCGGAATAGGTAACTCGAGGAGATAACCCTTAAAAGACTTGTTGTTTGGCACTTATTAACTATCCTATACTTTATTAAGAGAGGTTTTTAAGGATTTTTGTTTATTCATCATCATCATCATTATTATTATTATTAAGAAGAATTTCGGGTTTTCTCGATGATTATTCAGAATATTTGATTCTTGAGAATTAACCATTTCAAAATAATCATAGAGACAACATTTTAAGGTATTTGTTATAAAACTAAAATGAAGAAGAGCAAGAATATGGGAGGAGAAGAGTGTTCTTATTGATATGTAAAGATGGTACAAGAGAGCACTATTTATAGGCTCTAGAATTCATAACCTATACATCACTAGTATAACTACACTTAAATAGGATATTCATTCTCATGTTCAATGTATAGGAGTAACAAAGGTAGGAGTTACAAATGGGTATTCATACACATAATTATAATATTCATAACACTCCCCCTTGAATGACCATTGGTTACAAATATTCATTATTCTTTGAATACGCTTTTGATACGGCTCATTAAAAACCTTATCAGGAAAACCGAGTGGGAAAACCTATAGTTAAGTAAAAAAGAGTGCAGTTACCTATTGACTCCCCCTGATGATGACATCGGTTAAGATCATTCAAATCGACCTCCCCCTGATGATGATATCAACTCGTCCTCATCATTATATCAGTTGAGATTATTCACTCACCAAACTCCAAAAAAAATTTATTGACTAGCTTTCCAACAGTTGATGTAGAGAGAGGTCTGGTGAATAAATCACCCAAGTTATCACTTAGGTGCACTTAGTTGACAAATATTTCAAATCATTGGAGTTCGTGCATAAAATGTATGCGTCACATGATCGATGGTCATTCATAATTCACATGACACTTCCCCTTGGATGACCATTAGGTGAGAATATGCCTCATTAAAACCTTACTAGGAAAACCCTATGGGATAAAAACCTAGTGAAGGAAAGAGAGTACATAATCATCACATCACGTTGCAACATTTTCTTGCAACTCAAGGATATATGCAAAATAAATATCATGCATGATTTATAAAATCATCTCGTGAAATGGTGATGTAGCTTTATAAGTTGGTTTCACGGCCTGACCAAGTGGTAAAATTACCACATGATACCAATTTATGGTCAACCAACATAAATATGACCAAGATTACTACTTCAAAACCGAGTAGTTCTTGTGTTTGAATAAAGGTCGATTAAAATCGACATAGAGTCACATAGTGATCTTACTACCATCCAGACATTGATAGCCATGTCATATCCATATAACTTTTTGTTGGATATAATTAGTATATCATTGATGATATACGAAAATCATGTTCGAGAGAGATGCACAATTGGCAAGTTAGTGGTAATCTTCCACATCTTTCATCTCGAACTCTATAGCTAATCAATAGTTGATTGCTTTGAGAAACTCTTTACGAGCTCAATAAAGTGTATGTCATCTATGTAACAAAAGATGATCACATCCAATTATGTCAAAATAAAAGAAACACATTTCAAAATATAAATTTTAAATTAAGAAAATTTTGGTAAGAATTTTAAAACCATAAAATATGACAAAGATGATTAATCAACTTGAAATGAAGAAGAAATTATATGCATAAAGAAATATATGATATGCTAAATGTACCATTTCTCTCAATCTTTCAATTCATATGACATCAATTGGAAATAATTAAATATTGTTCACGCGAACTTGAATTGTTTGCTTATAGAGAAATAAATCCCCGAGGGAATTTCATATACACATGTGTATTCTAATTATGCAAACCATACATATAGGTTGCAAGGACTTCCATTAGGGGAAAACTCTTTCCCTTCACAAATTGCCAGACTAATCTAATAATAAAAAGTAGTTCCATCCACCACATGCGAATATGTTTCCCATAATCAAAATATTATAGATTTGTTGTACAAAACCTTTCAAAAATGAAATGTTCATAACTTCTCATACTCATACTTTACATCTCAATGTATAAAGACTTCATGTCTTAAAACTTTTCATTTCTCTGGGAATTTGATTTTGCCTCAAATTGAAATTTTTCAGCCAATCATTTCTTTCTTTCCATGCATTTTGGCTCATGATCCTCATTTTCAAATATCATATTTTTGTGTGGCACTATATGCAAAAATTTCATCGACGTTGACTTCATTGCGGTTCCAGTATTTTCCATCTAAGATATAGATAATTGAGATATCTATTGTCATATCTTTCAGGTACCTGAGACTCTTCTTGATCACATTATTTATTTCTCTTGGTGGCTTTGCTTAAATAATATTAACCTCAATTTGACCATCTTGATATATAACTCTATTCCACTTTGAGGATTTTTTCCTTTCGAACCGAGTAGTCTACCATGCTTTTTCTGGTTTTAGACTCATTTGTGATGTTAGATTACCCAATATTGACATTATTGTTATTGGAGGATTTCGAGTTGGCACATGAAAACTTTACTCTGCTTGGGTCAGTAATGTGTACGCAGATAATGAATTATATATTTTTGAACTTCACGTTCATATTGTTTAGTGCAAGGATCAAAATGATATGATGATTATTCATCTAATCTCTATGCCAACCTTTGATTTTCTTCACATTATGTTGAGAATTATGATTATATGAATGATAAACCTCCAAACGATTCATCAAAATTTCCTGACAACGATGTAAATATTTTATCATCGATGAACTCGTCATCAACATAATTTCAAAATCTTCATTGAGAACCCATCCTAATAAATTATGGTGGAGCAATTTAGATGTGTATATCACATCCATATATCCATAGATGGGAAGTATAAAGTTTTGACCCAAAAACCACATATAATGGAGGAATTCATAATAATTTTTTTTGGCGTAATGCAAATTTGCGTTGTTCATGTAAATGAAATGTTTACAATAATATAAATGGAAAATGTTTGTCTCAATGACAATTTTCTTTATTGGATAATCATGAAAATATGCTCATAACCAAAATGGTTGAGCTAGTAATCTCCCAAAGTCAAGTTTGATGTCATATACACATGTGACTATCTTATTGATGCATCAATTAAAATAATTGGCGCACATGTTGGGTGTATGGATCCATAAATATCACACTTCTTTTGTTGTGTGGAAAAGAAACAATCTTACTTTAGTTGATGATTATCCAACAATCTACTCTGTTTTAAAACAAGCAACCCAAATATTAGTTAAGGTTTGTTGGAGATTTCACTCAACAATGGGTAATGGAGAGGCGGTGAGACTCCCCTAGAAACGAAAAGACTACTTAAATCCCAGGAAGTAGGGGAGTCACAAGGACTACTTAAATCCCTATAATCTTAGGAATCATTTCTTTAGAATATCCAAGTTGAGACCATCATGCACATCATGTTCAAGAGAACATACTCTTTAGATTATGGAATCATCGAAATTGACCATAGAGGTACTTATCGATTCGCATCATGATTGAACCGGAATGGTCTCACCGGTTATGCCAAATAATAGTTGTTAGGATGAGTAAACTTATAGTTTACATTTATATATATGTATCTCAATCACAATAACATGTGTAGTACAAATTGGAGGATAATATTATTGATTCAATAATTGTATAGTCATAGACCATATTATTATTCCTCTCTTGATCTTAAACAAATTGGAATAAGGATTTTGTTCCTTCGTGAACAATATAATAGCTCGATCTAGAGCTTGAGAGAAATGTTGTACTACACTATATATCTTGGTGCACTATCAATGTGATATATATGACAATTAATTATGGTGATTCTCATCATAAAATACTCATTTTTGTCATGAGAGTTGTACATAGTTTAAATGAAAAATAGAGATATGTCTCAATCATCTATGTCACAAATTAATGGACCAACAGTTCTCGTAGAACCACAATTGTTTTGTCCATCCCAATAAAAGGCTTCCTTATATGGACAATGATCGTATGATGTTACTTGTGCTTTCAAGAATAATGTAACACATGTGTCTTTCCACAATCACTTTGAGGGCTAAATTAGTATCAGTTGGATATGATCATCAAAATAAAATTGATGGTTGTATCATCTTTAATGTGATTGGGACTTTTCAACATCAACTCACAACACCCTTTCTTGGGGAAATATGTATTTCTCAAAAAAAATTTCCATGACTAAAATAATAGGTATTCCTCCATAATGGTGTATTGTTGTATTGACTTTCTGGGAATATATATTGTCACTATGGGCATAGTATAATTATCATCCATTTCTATTGAGTCATCACTATTGGAGACATATTAGCTAGATAGCTTTGGATAACATGCGTCTCTTGGTACCCATTTTTAGCCCTTCACCGAGATAATGTCGATTAAAGATCAAAGTTATGGCTTTGTCTTAATAAGACATTCCATTCTCGTCATTGATAGTTTCACCAAGACCATTTATAAATGGATTTTAACTCGCAATGCCCATGAAAAGTAATTCCTGCCCGAAATATCAAAGGCCAAAAACTCAAGTTTCAAAAGTTGGATATATTATAAGGATAAATAAATTTAATTAGATCATATAATAATTAAATCTAATAGATTATATCATAAACTTAATAATGAACACATGTATATAATAATTGTCAAAATCATTACCCACATAAAAATTATATAAATGAGACAATTAAAAATTTAATAATTTCAATAAAGATATTGTCAGATTTTGAACTTTACATTTTGAAACGATGCTAAACACAAGATAATATGCATAAATAAATAATCCTATTAATATTGGGTTAGCAATATAAAAGTTAAAACATGATTTTACTTTAAATAGTAATACATGTTTGAAAACATAACATATATAGATAATAGTCATATCAACAGTTATATTAACAAACTTATGGTCATAAAAACTAGAATATGCACATAAAACCTATTTTGCAAGCTTTAACGATCCCTCTATTCTTATCTCCAAAGAATTATATCTTGTGAAGAAATGAAAAAAACATAAAATTATAACATTATAATGAATCATAATATGACATAGAAATTTATATACAAATGAAATACAATCAATCAATTTAAAAAACGGTGATGATGAAATATGTCATCAAGCTCAAACAAACAAATTAAAGAAATCAACACAGAATAACGAAGTTATAGCTAGTAAGAGTCTAATGATTATAAACAATACTAATATTATCATGCTACGAAGAGAAAAAAAAAACACTAGCCGAGAAATTAGACTATAAGATCAATAAATTTCAAAAGAATAATCTTCAAACAAACAGTAAGATAAGTTTGTTGATATGGTACTAAGCCATGAAATATATATGCTAATGCAACCATGATACTATGCCATTGAAATCACATATAAATCAAAACGGGCATGAGGAGAATAATCTCACTGGCCATATCACGGGCATCAAAAGCGTAAATCTTCCTAGCCATATGGCGGGCGGAATTGTATTGTTCCGCATACACCGGCTCATCCCACAATTAAAAGTAATCTCTCATTGTATGATTACAAGAGATTGCTCGACGGAAGAACTTCGTGCTGATAACGTGTTATAACTAAAATGAAGAAGAACAAGAATATGGGAGGAGAAGAGTGTTCTTATTGATATGTAAAGATGGTACAAGAGAGCACTATTTATAGGCTCTAGAATTCATAATCTATACATCACTAGTATAACTACACTGATATTCATTCTCATGTTCAATGTATAGGAGTTACAAAGGTAGGAGTTACAAATGGGCATTCATACACA
The DNA here is from genome assembly GCA_030674075.2 of Linum usitatissimum. Lineage (NCBI taxonomy): Eukaryota > Viridiplantae > Streptophyta > Magnoliopsida > Malpighiales > Linaceae > Linum > Linum usitatissimum. The sequence continues at coordinate 10,520,673 of JAUJYP020001078.1, read as the reverse complement.
TAATTATAATATTCATAACAATTTTTACAATTTTTATGATTTATTTAGTGATTTATTAGGGCTGGATTAATTAAAATAGCTAAGTTGTAAAAACATAACTAGGGAGGGATTCAAAACCTAGACTTACGTGTTATAAGATGAGAACTTACTTTTAGGCCGAATTGAGTTTGCTATTTGATTTTCACTCTTACTAATCAATACTTACATAGCTACGAGAGATAGCCCCAAGCCCAAGCCCGAAGCCCCCACCCTTGTGTTTTCTATCCCAGCTTTTGAACATTCAACAAGGCACAAACACGAGGACAGAATAATAAGAATTATCATTAAGGTCATAGCTTAACTCGATAACCGTTTTGGAAACCCTAGGGAAACTTGCTTAAGCTTAGTATTGCTTTACTTTGTCTGAGTTGACAAGATTTGGCAGTCTCTCTCCATCGGCATTTACTAATATAAGGGCACCTCCTGAGAATGCTCGTTTGACCACAATAGTCCTTCGTAGTTGGGGGTCCATTTTCCGCTAGGATCTCCATATTTTCGAGGTAAATGGTCTTAATCACCATTTCTCCCTCTCATAATTTCCTAGGCTGTACTTTCCTTTCGAAGGCCCGTATTAATCATCTTTGATATAAATGACCGCGATGGACCGCAACCAACCTCTTTTTCTCAATTAGGTTCAGCTGGTCATATCGAGCCTATATCCACTCAACTTCATCTACCTTTTCATCCACCAATACTCTAAGCGAAAGAATTTCTACTTCCGCAGAGAGTACTGCCTCCATTATGTACACCAGCTAGTAAGGCGTCGTTGTGGTTGAAGTACTAACAGAGATGCGGTATCCGTGAAGTGCAAACGATAACATCTCGTACCTCGGTATGTGATGACCATTTTCTGCATTGTCTTTTTTATGTTTTTGTCAGTGGTTTCCACTGCCCCATTCATTTTTAGTCTATAAGGGATCGAGTTGTGGTGTTTGATTTTAAACTCCTCAATGCACTCACTCACCATCTTATTATTGAGATTCTTGGCATTATCTGTGATGATTCTCTCGGGAAGTCCATAAATGCAGATGATTTCCTTCTTGATGAATTTGATCAACACACTCCTGGTTATACTGACATATGAGGCTGCTTCTACCCATTTGGTAAAATAGTCAATGGCGATCGGGATGAAGCGATGACCATTAGATGCTTTTGGTTCAATCATTCTTATTACGTTGATGCCCCAGATGGAGAATGGCCAAGGTGACAACATCACATTCAAGGAGGTTGGTGGTACATAAAGTTCATCACCGTAGATCTGGCATTTGTGAGACTTGCAAATGTAGGAGATGCAGTCGGATTCCATGTGGGTCCAATAATATCCGGTTCTCGGGATCTTCCGGTCCATGGCATGTCCTCGAGAGTGAGTGCCACAAACACCCTCATGAAGCTCCTCGAGTATGTATCTGGCTTCTTTAGCGTATATACATCAGAGGAGGGTAAGATCGTAATTTTTTTATAGAGGGTTGATCCATGAATGTAGATTCCTAGAGCGAGTCTCTAAATCGCACTTTTATCATTTTCGGATCCCCCAGACAGGTATTTCTTCTTCGCAATGTAGGTGGTTATGTCGTGGTACCAGGGTTTATCGTCTGACTCCTCCTTCATACTAGCTGCGTGGGATGAGTCCTCTTGCTTTTGGATCTGGATTTGGGGAATGGCTTCCAGCTCTCTCAACGTGTGCATGGATGACAGGGTAGCCAAGGCATCAGCGATTTGATTATCAGCTCTCGGTATATGCTCTAATTTGATGCTATCAAAGTTTTCCATCATTTCTTTGATATACTTGTGGTAAGGGATACGTTTTTCATTGCACATTTCCCAGTCTCCCCTCAGCTGATAGATGACGAGTGAGGAATCTCCATAAAATTTTAGGTTCTTAATCCCATTTCAATGGCTGGTCAGATACCGAGCGAACACGATTCGTACTTGGCGACATTGTTAGTACAGTAGAATCTCAACTTGGCAGTGATGGGGTACATTTTTTCATCGGGAGATAGGAATACTACGCCTATATCGTACCCGAGGGCATTGGATGCTTCGTCAAACTTCATAATCATGGGTTGTTCTTATCCTTGACATCCTCCTCTTCTTCGGTGTTTAAAATTCTCTCGTTGGGGAACTGTGCGACTAATGGGTCAGAGTCAGATATCGGGTGCTCCGCTAAATAGTCGGGAATTAGATTTCCTTTGATTACTTTCTTTGTCACGTATAGGATGTTGTACTCGGCTAGCTGAACCTGCCACCAAGCTAGGCGACCGGTAAGGCTGCATGAATAATGATGGAGAAACACTAATGGATACAACTGTTTAGATTTCGAATCGCTCTAGTCTAACAAACGATAATCAATCAACTCAATTTATGCTGTACAAGCTGTAAGCAATTAACTGTCGAAGAAGAAGAACAAGAAGAAGAACAAGAAAAAGAAGTAGAACAAGACTCCTGTTATTGTAAATGGAGGAATAGAAAGTAATCTGAAGATGGTTGGGAGGTGGCGATTAACTTGTTTTGCCTTATGTACTATTAATAGTATTGATAAGGGAGGAAGAAGAAGGTGGAGGACGCGAAGGCGATGAATTGATTTTTATTTTCACCTAAGTTATTATTATTTAATGAGAGGAGGCAAAAAAAATTTTACTTAACTGTTAGCTAATTTTCCCTTGTATGTATATGAAGAGTATTTGTTTTAATATTTGGCCAGCAAAGTATTCACACCAAATGATAAAGTTTGAGTTGTTTATACGATGCAGCACAAACAATTCGGTTACAAGCAATCCATGGTATCTTAATTCTACAACATATATAATAACATTTCGATACTTATCGGGTATTAGTATTCTCTATACCGTATTTTTATCATATTTTTCTTAAAATGAAGAGTTTGAAGGTTATAGGTTTATATTTAGAGTTTAGGATATACTGTTAGATGTTTAGATTTTAAGTTTTGAGGTTTAGGATTTATTAATTTTGATATAAGGTCAAAAGTTACTTTTTATATAATTTAGAGTTTGAGTTTATGATGTAGTGTTTGAAGGTTAGAATTTTTTGTTTTGGGGGTTCATCATACCGTAGTATTATATGATTTATTGTTAGGAGTTTAGGATTTATTTTGTGGATTTCAAAATTTTGATATGTGAAATTTTTAATATAGAGAGTATGAATACCCTGAGATCCAAAGTGTTCACTATATATATATTTATAACTAATTAATCAATGTAAATGACAAATCATTTTAAAAAATTACCCCATCGGAGAAAATCTTTGGCTCAATGTGAAATTTCGTCGTAGTTTGTTGTAGATGATGTGTGTCGAATTTATGTTATGAATGTTAATTATTAAATGGTGATGCTATATAGTCCGTATTTTACTTTGTGCAGGCCGTATTTTACCTTCAATGGACTATTATACCCTTTATGAAAAAATTACAAACTTAGTCCGTTTTTATTTTAAGCAATTCGTTCTTACTAAAAGCAATCCAGTTTTATTTTTTTGCAGACCATTTTTACTTCGTGCAGTCCGTTTTTATTAATCCAGTCCTTTTTTATAAATAAATATTATGAAATTTATAAATAAAAAATGGAGCTAAATAAATATTACTTATCAAGTACTCTTAAAAACTTAATATATTTTTTAAAAATAATTACAAACATTATAAATATAAATAAAAAATAAAAAAATATATATCTCTTCTATATATTCAAAAAGTAATAGGTATTTCTTTTGAAGTTTTATATATAATTTTTATTTTAAAAAAATTATAAATATTAAATATTAAATAAATATATCCCGCGATATTATAAAAACTTAATTGTGATTTATAAAAACGGACTACATGAAGTAAAAATGGACTGACGTAGTAAAAATAGATTGTATTTGTAGAAACGGACTGCCTGAAGTAAATTTTTTAAAAGAGTATTTTAATCTATTTACGAACTAAATAAAAGATGGAATGTATAGAACATTGAACTTATTAAATTATTGACATTAATTTCCGTTTAAAGTTAAAAAAAAAATTATCAATACCTTTACTAGATTTTTTGGCTCTCCCACTAAATATCATGTATTCTTTTTAACAAGATTCATATAATGGGCGACATGCTGAATATAGATTACATCATCTATAATCAATGGGATTGCCCTGTTAGGTATGGGGTTTATTGCTAGGATCATTTAGTAGAGGGATCAAAAGTACTAATTTGATTTTTTTCTATTGGTCCTTTAAAAAATGAAAAATAATTTGAATATTTTACATTGTTATACAATCCGATAATTTATATGGTTGTGCTATTGCACTATACAAGAAGCTCACTATGTACACAGAATTCCCTTATATAAGCATTGTAATTCTCTGTTTTTCTTAAACTACAAATGAATGCAAAAAAATTTAAGATAGAAGGAATGAAGCTCTAATTATAAAGTCAAAATGACCTAATAAGAGTACTTATGTGGTAATCTTGTATAGATTAAGTTTTCCATCTTATCTAGGACAACACATAATAAAAAAAAAACTGAAATTTTTTTACAAATTAAATTTAAGCATCGTCGTCCTCAACCCGTGAGGTAGCGTCTAGATTGTAACTCCACAAATCTTTCAATTCGCCTCTTATTAGGCCCAACACCACACAAACACCTACATTCACACAGATGTTTTTTTACTTTTCATTTTAGAAAAGAAATGAAATTTAGAGGTTGTAACATGGGTCCGGAATGGGAGTCATGGAAATGGCTTATTGACTCGATTCAAAAACACTGTACAAATTACCCGTTTAAAAATTATAATTTAGATTTAATAGTTGAAAATATTCGTTAAAAATTAACATTTCATAGTCATACATATATTTATATTAAGTATTTTTACTAATTTGTAGTATGATACTTACCATAATACTTAGTATTATATTTTGTATAAAAATCATACAAATGTGTATACACTTTTGTACAGGTTTGTACAAATTTGGTACAAAATTGTACGATTCGTAGAATTCTTGATACAAAATTGTACGATTCGTAGAATTCTTGGTACAAAATTGTACGGTTGTTTGTCGGAAATATTTCCAGAAAAATAATTTTTTTCCTAAAATGTAGAGCCAATAACGGTGATCACGTAGATGCAAAACAATTTGTTAACGGAGGTCGGAATCACCGGGAAATTGTCGGGAAAACATTTAAGTGACCAGAGATGGTGGTCCTGTCACTGGAGACTGTCTGGTGATCGGTGATGGTGGTCCGGTCACCGGAGACGGTTCTCTTGGCGATCAAAGATGTTGGTTAGGTCACCGGAGACTATTTTCTGGCGATCGGAGATGGTGGTCGGGTCACCGAAGACTGTTGTTTGGCGATCGAAAATGGTGTTCTGGTCACCAGAGATGGTTGTCTGACGATCGGAAATGGTTGGGTTCTAGTCTAACAAAAATATTTAAACCAATATAACAATATTACCTTTAATTAATTTTGACCTCTAAATCATGTGGAGATCCAAAAATATAAATTATTCCTGAGTCGAATCCAAAAAGCAATGTACCTCCATAATCAGACCACTAGTTTTATCTCAATTTCCTATGTCTTCTTAATGATTTTGAGATTAAATATTAGAAAAACACTCATGACATCATGTATACATGTAAGGAAAATGATGCAAGTTACCTAGTGTGCAAGGGACCAAATAAAGCAATGCTGGTTGGCCATGACCGTTCATTAAATATAACCCAAGGTACGTCAAGAAAAGACCTAAAATGTAGAAAATATCACAATTACAAGCTTATATATATAATATATATATATATATATATATATATATGACAGGCAATATATTTACAAAAAAGGGCAAGTTTTGAAAATGGTTAATTACCAGTTGCGTAGCCAACCATTAACCAAAAGAAATATCCATTTATTCCGCTTTTTTTGTATGCTTTGTCGAATCTGACATATTTATGAAGATATTATATTTATATCACATTTAATATATTGCGAGGTTTACAAATTTAATTGTCAAATATCCAGATCAAAATTAATTTTCCATATCATGTGCTATGTTTTAATATCTTTTAAATACAAATATGCGTATATTATATGAAAAGGCGATTAAGAATAAATAAAATATTGTAATAGTGATACCTTAAAGAAAATGAAACCAACAGACCCGGGAAAAGGATGTCACCAAATCCAATCATATCATAACCACCCCAAGGATCAGTTAATCGAGGGAATCTCAAAAGCATTGGGATTGATTCTCCTCCGCTATTGTTTCCTTTAGCAACCTACAGTACGTATGGTTAATTAGTTAGTTGACATTAACATTTAAGCTTTTCATGAATTTCAATTTGAACTAATATTATACAATTAAACAAGTTCCATAATCTTTTTTGTATAAGAAATTTGAGTCTTCTTATTAATGTATAAAATAACTTAAATGACTTACAGCAATCATAACACTCTGGTGAAATATGATTGGTGATAGAAATACCCAAAAGATGTCATACACAAATGCACAACAAAGAAGTACGTTAGCAACCTAAATTCAAAAATAAAAAGAGAGTTAATATGACAAACTAAAATTATAATGTAAAACCATATATGGTGACCCCACTTAATTACAGGTACCCTCATTTGATTTTTTTGTACGGATATACAAGGTTTAAATTTCTTGTTTTCAAAGAATATATGACTCTACATATATCATCAACTAATAAATTGTTTTAGCTAAAAAAATACACTTTTATAATGATATTTGAAGAACATCATATATAGTTTTATACTATAATGGTTAAAAAATTTTAACAAAATTTATTTTAGACTTTAATATGATTCCATTCATTGTAGGTACGTTTATTCTACCACTTTAGATAACATAAACACAACAATGATTGTAACAAAAGTGAGGACACTAATTGTAATGAGATTACATTAATATATACTGGGTGAGAAACAAAGATTAAAACTATATATCAGAATTAGTTAGTACCTTAATATTAGGCAACCTTGCAGTTTGTAAAATTGTTATCATTAAGGAAATGCCCTGCAGAGAAATAATAAGTTGCGTTAGAACAACTATCGATTTGCAGGTCACTATTCTCTAATGATCATTAGCCAATAATATTTTAGCTGAGATCTATTTGAAAGTTTGAAGTGAATATGAATGGTAAAAGCTTACAAGAATATCTTGCCCAATCCATGAGTAAGACTCCCTCCGAGTAGTAGCCCAAAAAATAGCAAATGCTAAGCAAAATAACAGGACAGCCAGAGAAAGTAGGGTGGTTTCACCAAAATAGGGTAAAGTTACTTTCTTTTGGGTACAACTGCAAAACCTGCAAAATTCCCTATTTAATTTTTAGCCAAGCTAGCTAGAATAATCCATGAAAAAAGGAATTACAAATAGGATTAAAAAGCATATATTAAATACCTTGAAACTAGAGTTACTATACACGAATGCATTCCCTGCAGTAGTGCACACAAAACTATTTGAGTTATGTTAATTTTGTTTGCAGCAGAATTAATATAACAACTATACATAGCATATATTGATATATATATACCTCAACACCACCGATGCAGAAGAGCACAATGAGGAGCCAGACGAACCAAGTGGACATAAAGAAGAAGAGTAAAACCAAAAAAGTAGATGCGCTGAACACAAACACAATTGCACTTTTCACATCAATGTTTATTATTTCTTCCTCGTTCCCATCTTTCCTTGTTGACCCATTTTCACCATTACTCTAATTAATACATGATCAATTGAATTGAATATATATATATATATATATATATATAATGTTCAAATATTATATATAAAATGTTCAAATTAATTAAAGATACCACCGTACGTACCTTTGGAGAAAAGTCAGCATCACAAGTAGTCTGGTTATTATCATTAGTATCTTTAAGCTCTTGCCAAAGTGAAGCTGCGGCAACTGTTGATGTAGCCATCAACCATAAGAACATAACCGATATGTCCACTACTGGACGATTCGGTGCATACACTCCAACTTCCACTACAATAATAATTCACAATCATTTAATTTAATCTTGTAAGTATACTATATATGCTGAAATCCATTACAGTACTATTAAAAGCTGAAATAATAATCTCTTACTACTAACTACATACATTTTTTCCCATTCAGTATTGATTTTTTGAAACTTTCACCAGTTGATTTTGGTACCATCACTATTGGAATCGTTATATTTGTAGCTGAAGTATCTTCATCGCAACCCATCTCCAAAAATCCTTTTACAAATTATAACTTGTTATTAATTAGCACTTTATATCATATATATTAAAAAATTAACAACTTTTACTTTATAGTAAATTACTTGTATAAAAAAGCCACTAAATTATTAAACCTACGAACCTTCTTCTTCATTTATCACTAACAAGGTTTTTGCTCCATTTGCTTGTGCAATGTTTGCTTTTGTATTGAAAGAACAATCTCCTCGTGCCGATATTACAAAAGAGTTGGATAACTACAAATTCACAAGAGAGATATTAAATATAATATAATGAACCAAATTTAAACCTATATATAATATATTAAATGTTAAACCTTTGAAGAAGGTTTCGAACAACATGTCAATGGATTTGAGAGAACAGCTGATAATTTCACACTTTTATCACTCTCGTAAGGTAGCACTGCACCAAATCTTGCAGTCACCCCACTATAAGTTTCACCTTCGACGCCATTAACCCAATTTTCAACCTTCACCTGTCAAATTCCATATATATATGTTAATTAAACAATATCTCACATCTTCAAGGATAAAATCTAAAGCCATATATAATCGTCATGGTCTTGCATGTATGCCTCAACCAATTTCAAAAAAAAGTAATAAATTATCGGGAAGTAGATGCAAAAAAATTACGAGGATTCGTTACCAATTTATAAGGATTGTTACAACCAGGAGGAGTGTTGGCAGCAACACCATTGTTAACAGTAGCATCCGCTCCAAAGGAACCAACAAAAATGGAAAACCACAACAATATACACAAAGTGATTTTACTGCTTGAAAATGAAATAGTCATGGATGAAGAAAATAGTTCTATATCACGATGACGACCTCTGATCCGATCCCTCTCTTAAAGCAAAAATTTGAGATGGATGGTAAGAATTACGATCGACCAAAAGAGATCGATGAATCACGGGACATGAATGAGAATAAAGTTTTGTTTATTTTGAATTTTGATCTTTTTTTTTTGTACTTTTGGTTTTGTTTTTTATAAGCTGATCTTTTGTATTCTTACTCTTCTTTCTCGTATGGAAAAAGAGAGAAAAACAAAAACAATTAAAAAAAAAAACTATAATTGTCAAACGGTTGTTGAAAATAAAATTACAATTTCTTATTTATGTTGAACTTTTGCTTTCTCTGAGAATAGATTAATGGAAATGTTCCTGTAGTTTTTTTTTTCTTAAAATAGAAACCAAACCATGACAATTAATTTTCTTTAATATCTTGGGCCGCTTTCATTCACATTGAAACAATTATATAGACCATCGAGTATATCAAAACTTGACAAATAGGGAAAATTGATATATGAAATGAGAAAATTGTATGCAACTAAGGGCATCTCATAGATAATAATGGTGTGACCAAATAATTAGCATGCATGATTGTCTTCTCTAAACATTAATAAAATTGATCTATCATGCCTTCTACATCAGATTTTTAATCTAGCATAGTTCGCATGTGTCTTCACCTCGTCACGTCTTGGGATTAGCCGAGGCAAAAATGGCCTATTTGTTTCAATCCTCCTCCCCCAGGAAGGAGAGTGGCCTTGTAGTGTTAATTTCGAACAATTATTGGTATCTCAAGAAAGAAGCTCGGGGGGGGGGGGGGAATAATATCGACTTGATCCCTTATTATATATATGGGGTCACATAGCTTCCTATATGTGGGATGAGTATGGTTTGGAGCATTGTAACAAGTCCAACTTTAGGTTCAAATTTCACTATAAAGCATTGGAGGAATTGAAGACGAAGCTCAAGAAATTGTCCCTAAATGGGCAAATGATAGTTTGTGCATTAGGATTGTCCCAGTTGGCATGTTGTATGTCATGCAATCTAGATTATGGTCTACTTGAGGTATTTATAATGGCAGCCGAACACTAACACTTTGAACTTGCCATTCAGAGAGATCACTGATCGCCAGAATAACAGTTAAGTTATCTTAACGACGTAAGTTCGTTTGTGTCCAAGAATCCTCTCATTATGCTTTTACTCAAACTTTGCAACATGGTTTAGACTAAGCAAATTGAGTTTGATTTCAAGTTATAATACTATCATATCACCACTAGCAATGAAAACTAAATCAAACTGAGAAAAATGTTTGAACAGAAGGAGAAACCAAGTTCTTGGACGGGATGTTGATCATGCTCAACTTCTTATCAATATGCACTTCAGACAAATGTTGGACTAGGAATGAATATCAAGATTCCTCTAATCAATCATAGGAATCCACGACACGATCATTCACATGGATTACCACTACTAGCTTTCCCAATCAAGGTTAGAATCACCCTAACTAGGCTAACTAGTTTGAACACCAAGATGTTCTATTACGAGATAAGGTGTTCCCTTGACATAAAGGATCTCATAAACAATCGGAAATGGTGTTAACTTGATCCATTAACACCTAAGATACTGATAACTACACCTAAGTTGGCCCATTAGGTGCAAATCAGAGCACCTGCGAAATGCTCAATAAAATACCTTTAAACCCAATTGAAACACAAAAGGTAGAATTGAGTTATGGCTTGGTCCACCAATAACTTCCTTCTATATTAGAATGTTAACATAAGAATTCAAAGACTCGGTCAAGCACAAGGAGTTCACATATTTGATCTAATTCAAATTGTGACAAGAACTAGGTTTAAAGAACAACAATCAAGCAATCATTTATTCAAATCCAATTATCCAACAAATCGGCGACCCTGTACTTTTACGAAGAGTATCATAGCTCAATTCTTATATAGAATCTAAAAACTCTATGAGATTTAGCTGCTCATGTCACAAGAAGAAGAGAAAATGAAGAAAGACCTTACCATCATCTTGTTGAAGAGATAATGAATCAAAGTCGCTCCAATCTTCACTTTCGGTCTTCTAGTTCCAATCCAAGCTTCGATCTTCAATTGAGCCTCCATCGGTTCTTCAATAAAACGTATATGGATGAAAAGATGATGATTTATGTAGAGGAAATTGGGGAAAAATTTGCTGGAAATAGTTGAAGAAGAAGTCTCTTTCTCTTTCTTCAAATCGCTCTTTTTATATTGAAATTTCCGGAACAGGGAGGTGCACAACGTGATAACATGCTTAGCAGTTCAAGCCTACTTCATGGTGCCAAAAATATACTTTAGATCACCAAACCACACAGTTGCTGTAAAACCCCACCCTAGGAGTTCCGGTCGAACCCCTGGTTCAACCAAGGAATCCTACCCGGGTTCTAAAACTGAACCAACTCAACCCACAATTAACGAGATACAACATAAAGTAAGCATTACAAAGTGAACTGGAATACTTAGATAAACTTACCAACTAGGATCCCGGATCCAAAACATAACAAGTCAAAAGGAGATACAACATCAATTCTAAAAATACATAAAAAAAATGATATCATCTGATATCAATGCCCGACCAGCTCTCTCTCCACCATCAGCTCCAGTATCTGTGACTGATCAGATAGATACACCAAGGAAAATAATATCTAACGGGGTGAGTGATAAGCACTGAGTGGCTAAACTAGTCTTGCGAAAAATTGAAACTGAATTGAGATTTTACAGCGCCTGTAGTGAGACTTTACTGAGACTTTACAGTACCGGTACTGAGACTTCACTAAGGATAGAAGAAGAATTCTATATACACACTGAAACTAATAATGTGACCTTGTGGTCCTGTAGGTATCATCATAACGTCAGTCACCCCTAGCTATGAGCGGACAACCTCATGGTGGATCAGACCATGAACCACCTTGAAAGGCCGTGGGAGCAACACCGAAGGTTAACTGATCACGTCCTGTCTGAACCTGAATGAATTCTGTTTGATTGTGCAATCCATGGTGGGTGACTAAAGCATAAACGGGAGCTAATCTAATAAATCCCGATCATGTCCTAATCTGAACTGTGAATCACATGCCACTGTTCAATCGCCATGAGCTTATGCTAGAAAAAATATAACTATATGTACAATAGATCAAATGCTACTGTACAAACTGAGAGTCCTGCTATGAAATATAATACATGTACTGTAGATCACACGCTACTGTACAATCATTGGATTCCTAACCGCTTAATTACAGTTATACGCTTAAAGCAGAAAAGTAGTCCTAAACCCCCCACCTGATATGAAGAGATGACATCTCTGATCCTAACTTTACATGATTCCTCTCGCTGCCACGAGCCCGTAGCTTCTAACCGTGCATCGTTTGGAGTCCAAATGATCGAGTTATGCCCCATGTACTTCTTTGCAACAATTTTTAAACTTGCTAATCCTCTAACTGCCTCTGTTACTATAACTAATCCAGAACTTCCACTTGCTGACAAAACATACCCAATTCCATAACTGTAAACCATCCATAAGTTTCGAACTACGGAAGCAAGACTTAAGAATAACCAATTACAAACAGCCACTTATCTTTCTGGCTTTGCAGTTTGGTCACTAGACTCCTCACCATGACCATGACCATCGGCGACCTCCAACATTCTTGGAACGTGGTCCTACCGCCGGTGCCATTTCCTCCTTTGTCACCGCATCCCTCCATCCGATCTCTGCCGCCAGAAGACACGCCTCTAACCTTCATCCGCCACCGCCGCTAAATGCCACAGGCCACCGTCTCTTTAATCCTTGAATCCCGATGACGCCACCTACTCGCTTCCTCCATCGATCGCCAATGATTATCATCGAGCTGAATCCCTCAGTAGCTAATCGCCAGCGAGGTTGGAAGATAACCTTCGTGCCATCAGCATCAATTTGGGATGGGGAGATGACCTCCTCCATGTTTAGGATTTAGGTTTAGGGATTAATGACCAACACCCTACACCTCCATCTCTTGAATGGTTACGGGCCCAACCCATCCACATGTTCAATCTAATGGCCCAGGCCCAATCCCGACATCATAACTCACATTTGAGCCCAAGGCCCACAACTACATTTGCATTCTTTTCAAATGACAACCCACTTTCCTTCTCTTGAATGGATCAAGATCTGTACTCACCGTTGGATCTATCTAACGGCCCAAACTCCTCAAAGCTCACAACTTTACAAACAAAAGACTTAACTCCTCAACTTAGCCAACCCGATAATTACCTCGAGCCTTGCAAGCATTTAATACTTGGTGAACTGCTGAGACAACACGTCAAATTAATTAAATTAATTCGGTTTTTTTACTCCCGACTTCTACTCTACGAGTAAAATTTTAATGAAACCAAAAGTTAAACTGAACCGAAAATCGGGGTGTCACAACTCTCCCCTGCTACAAAAGGTTTCGTCCTAAAACCTAAACCTCACTCCACTTAGTGGAGGAGAATCGGCGCAACAAAGTCCAACCCTGGCGCTTGCACACCTGTTTGGTAGAAGACGGTCCCAATATGTTGTCCTTCTCAAGGACTCAACCGGTCCACTCTTCTGAATTGACCCAAGGTCAAATTACAACCTTATCCTAATAGACCAATCGTGGTCCACCCCTCAGATTGTCTGACCATAACTCATCCAACTTAAGCGGAACTACGAGCTAATTTCTTGCTCCTATAGAACTCCTTCGAGCTCAACCCTCAGAAATCGCTCCCGACCAAGCTGAGATTCCCAGGCTAAGCTGGACACACTTTCCCAACTTAAACTTACCCCTCTTTCCTTAGAACAGTGTCGACCATGCTCCATATAGAGCCGACTCATCAAGCTTGCTACCCATCAAGCACCACTATCTGACAGCCTCCTCTAAAGCTACTAAACGACTAAGGTCAGAGCCTCACTTTCACTATTCCAGGTTCCACTCAACTATGAGTCATCCCATGATCAACTATGTGCATCCTCTAGCAGTCAACATGAGACTAAGCCTAAAAAAAGGACTACAGTTGATCTGCATGTCTAATCGTGTGCTCTATCTAGCTCACTGCAGTACTGTCCAGGTGCGTAGCCCCTCGGCACAACACGCCCATCACCAAAAGGTCTGCCACGCCTATGGCTAGGACACTCATCGCTCGTGGCCAGCATAGCACTACACTTGTGGCTTGGGTATGGATCATACTCTAGCCACTGAGGTGGTGGTGGATATGCTGGCCACGGGGGAGGGTAGGAAGCTCTAGTGAAGTAGCTGTCCTCATAGTAGGACATGTGGCCAGTCTGCCATTGCTCCAGCTAATGGATATAATTTATTTCCTCCCTCTGGTATTGTATCCATTGTCCCTTCTGAGCCTGAGTCTAGCTAAACTGCTTGACTCTCTGAACCTGGTGTGCCCATTTGTCCCTGCTATCATTAGCATACTGTTGAAAATCCTGATGAAGCCCCTGCTCCTCATCCTCAGCTCCCTCGGCCCTCTACTCTAGGCGTGTCAAAACATCCTTTATGTCTCTGTCCAGGTGCTGGAAATCATTCTTGAGTCCTCTCTGAGTGTCTTGCAGATTGCTCATGGTCATCTGCAAGTGCCCCAAACTGGCTGCGAGCGTCTCAACTATCTATGGAGGGAAGTCTTTCCTATCATACTCTAGGACCTCTGGTCCCTCTAGACACTGATCAGCTAGCAAATCTAGAACTGAATGAGCTTGAAGCCCCCAAACAGTGATGGCGTACTCGTGGTTAAACAACAGGTCATCTCCAAAGGTGCCCAAAACACCAAGTTATTGTTAGCCGCCTTCGTACAGAACTCTCGAACCTGTCAGGTCTAGGACACGCCTTAACAACCTGACTAGCGAATCGCCGAGGTGCACCATCACTCCATTCTAGAGGCAATAGTGGAGCCATAAGGTAGTGGCACTCACTACTCCCCTATTGCTAGACTGCCTCCTAGCAGTGATGGAGCGCCAAAACAGCAAGTGAAGAAGCCTCAACATCGGTTTCTTTATCTGCTTCACCTTCATCGCGCGAGCAGAAAAGGTGCTACCCCGCACCGAGATGGTCTTCCAGAACTCATTCGAGTTCGGAATTGGGTTCTTTTATGGATGAAAAGATGATGATTTTCGCAGAGGAAATCGGGAAAAAATTCGCTACAAATTGTTGAAGAAGAAGTCCCTTTCTATTTCCTCAAATAGCTCCTTTTATATGGAAATTTTTGAAATAGGGAGTTGCATGGCGTGCAGGCTTGCACGCATGGACCCTTAACCTTGCCGAAGGCTAATTCAAGGTTAGGGCATGCACAGTGTGCAACGTTTTTCTGCGGCAAGGTAATTCAAACTCAGGGTAAGCACGCAGTGCAACCCTTTCTCTTCACCAACTTTTCCATTGTTGTCCAATTTGAGCTCCAACTGTGCTCTAATCCGTGTCCATAGCCTCATAGTCTTACAACCTATCTCCAAAGTACCATTGGATAACAAATATTACAAGAAAACAAATCAAACAGACTAAACCAAGTGAAAGGGTCTAGGCGATTCAATGTCAACACGCAAAACCACATGGAATTGAAGCACAAATGAGCTAGTATTCACTGAAAAAACATGCAGATAGGGTGCGTAGACACTATAAATCCTAACTTTATCAATCATGCTACACGATGTTTGGTACATACTCCAGATAAAGATTGATGGAGAGGCCCTTAGGGTTGAAATTTAGTTTAAAAACTCAACCTAATATTCGTCAAATATATTTCTCATCAATCAAAGCAACAAACGTTTATCGTACTACTCACGATGATTCTGTTTGTGCACTCTTGTGACAATACTATGTCTATTAGCAACTTCAACAATTACAACAATTATAAACAAAGTTGATCATTTCATCAAAATGGCTAATAAGCGAAAACCCATTTCTCTAAGATTGTCCTTAAGAGGTGGATCAAACGGATGTTATTGCATTTCCACTCCATTTGAAATATAGGTGAGGTATGATTGGAAAAACTTTCCAACAACTTGAAATTTGAATTCAACACCATTTGTAAGCTCATATTATATCTCTCATTTCTTTCATTTGTAAAAAATACTATTTCCACCTTTTCTATTCTATTTTTTCTCTCCTCTTGCTAACCCACAATCCAAAAGCAAACCAAAGAATTATGGCATGGAATCTCTCAAATTACAAATAATCAGATCTAGAGTTATTATTGTAGAGGACGAAGTAGAAGCGAAGGAGTGTCCGAATTGGGGTATGGGCATATGGAAAGATGGAGCTTCAGTAAGAATACGTTCTCCTTCTCCGTCTTTTTTTACTTCTATTTCTATTTGAATTTTCTAAACGTTTTCAGCAGACGAGTCTTACTAAAAATCATGTTTTGATATAAGAGAGATATGTTCATCTTTTTCTCTTAAGTAGCTAAACTATTCATCTTTTTCTCTTGATTTTTTAGTTTGATCTTCAGATGTTGAGTTTATCTATTTTTATTATTGTGATTTGCTCCAATTTTATTTTGTGGTTGTTATGGATTAGATTCTTATAAGGGTTTCTTCTACACTTTTCAATTTTAGGTGATTGTTATGTTTGGATGTACCATGTGATACTCAAATTTGGTATTTTTTTAGTGTGGTGTTTGACTTTGGCAGGCGCTTGAAGTCTTTGGGATGGCGGTTGCATTAATCTATTTTCTGTACAAGTTAGCGAGAAGAAAATTACAACAGGATTAACCAGAGACATAATCGAAATTCTATTGTCAATCTTTTACTCTTTATTTATGAGAGATAGGTTTTATTTTTTGTATATCAATGCAAAGGTTCGAACAAATAAGAATATGTGGATCAGTAGAGTGTTGTCACCATGCATGAGAATTATGAGAGATTTGTTTTGGTTTTCTTTGAGAGTCTTCTTCTTGTTTATTTAAGTTGATATTTTGAAATTATTAATGACTTCAAATAGTTAGTGATTTCATAAATATCTTATTTGCATTTTAAAATTACAAGTGATTCTAGTATTTGAAACAAAAAAAGGTAAATTAACTTATTTAAGAAAATACTAAATTGAGAGTGATTTTAGTTTTATTAATAGCCTTTCACTTTTTTCATATTTCTAGTGGCATTTGTTCTAATTTAAGAGTTTTAATTAGATTAATATGTCATTTTTTATCCAAACTCATGGTGATTTCATATCAAAATCACCATGAGACCACATGTGGTGATTTCAAAACTCTATCATTTTTAAAAATGAAACAAGGGATTTTGTCCAAATCACTTGAGCTCACCGATTCTCTTTCAAATCCCCCTCTAAATACAAAAATCAAACGGCCGTGCTGTTTTGTTATCAAATTGATTTTGCTGTAAAAAATTTATTCATAGGTTTTTTTTAACACAATTGACTTAATTGATCAATAAATCAAACATAATCCTAACAATGTTAACTTATAATTGAGAATAAAATTGAAGGATTTTTTCCCTAACATCTAAGGGTTTTTTTCCCTAAATCCTTACGAGTGTTGAAACTGTTTGAACGCCGCCGTCTTCAAAGTTCCTCTTCATCAACTCTTGTTGCCTGCCTCCATCACCACAAATCCATCACCATCTCCTCGAAATCTACCGCCAAAAAGCCTCTTCATTAGCTTGCAATCCGCCGTCATACATTCCCTTGCTCATCGCCTCCGACTCTCCTTCATCTTTAAGGGTTCTCCATTGCCGTCGCTTATCACCCGAATCACTCGTCGGTTTCCATCACCCGCTCTATAGTTCCTTCATCATTGTTTCGGACTCTGCCGCCAAAGGATCACATCACCAGCTCGCTTCCCGCTACCAAACTATTGAGGGCCATCATCACCAGCTTGGTTCTCAGCCGCCAAACATCCTCTTTGCTCGCCTACACCATCTACATATATCACCACAACCAAACACCCTCAGTGCTCACCATTCTTTAGCTAAGCTCTGCATAATAGAAGCCCAGATGCAAGGGCTATTGCTAGTGGCGATCGAAAGGGGCTAGACAAACCAGAAGCGGTTGTCGAAGACTATTCCATGTATGTGGTGGGAGAGTTCCTCACCGATCGCTCCTTCAATTACGACTCTACCATCACAACCGTAGTACAGGCAGGTTAGCCTTCGGCGGCCTTCCCATCGGCATAAATCACAACGACACTGCGGAGGCTGGTCACCTTGCGCAGAGACAACGACTGACGGCCATTGTTTTTTCCGGCACTCATTTTCTTTCGCTCTATTAGACTACCTTTTTAAATTTTGTTTTTGATTTTGGTTGCATTGTCTTTTCGGATGATTTCAAGTTGTTTTTGTTTGATTTTGGGTTTTGTCAAGTGTCTGGGTTTGCTGGTTTGGTACTAATTTGCCAGGAGAATAAGGAAATAGGTCATGTCATCTTTTTTGTGACGATCGCGGGTCCATGTATTACTGGTGTGGGTTTACATGTCCCAACTAGACTTGTAATGATTTGAACTCTTTGTAATCGCAGCGTCAGCATTAATAAGATTGATCAGACTATTACTTTTTTCGTAAAAAAAACAAACCAGTGGATTGCAAATTGGATCAACCCATCCAAAAAAACATGAGACGATATAATGTGATAATTATCATAACATTGACAAACTAATAAAGTGAACATAAAAATGACATATTACACTAATAAAGTGCACTCATAAGCATTCCTATGACATATTTACAAACTCTTAATGTAGACATAAAAATGACATTATCGTTTCATAATGTAGACATAGTTGTGACATAACCTTTTCATAAGAAGGACATAAGGATCATGTAATTTAATTGACTCGTAAAACGGACATATCAGTGACATAATCACTACAAAAAAACAAACATATAAGTGACATAATCAGTACAAAGAATTAGATACCTAACAATGACATAAATAACACCTAACAACGGGTGTGTACGCTACTAGGAATATTAACCGCAGACACTAATTTATTGTTAGAATATTCAATGCTAGGCCCATCTAACAGCGACCCATAAACCGTGGTTAGAATGAATATCCTAACTGCAGATAAGTGACCGCCTGTTAGAATTTTGCCTAAGAGTAGCTGTTTGGCCGCTGCTAGATTATGACCCATCGTTAAAAAAAAAAACCAACAAACACGAAAACTTCATATGACTACACCAAATCAAAAAATCATCTGCTATACTCATACCTAAACTGTTCCTGGATGAGAAACAAATGGCAGACCTGGTGATATTAAGCACATCTGTTACGAAAAATTTACACAAAAAATTAAATCTATATATCTTCTTCTATACGATCTTCTTCTTTTCTCTTTGTTCCTCATCTTCAAATCCTACCTTCATCTTCATTCAATCTCAGTAACTTATCCATAAAAAAACTGAATCAGAAAACCAGATCTTTATTTGAAGGAAACAAACAGAAAATCAAAGGCAGTTAAAAGATTGAATCTACTACAAACCTTGTTTTATTATCGTTCCCACACCCAATCGACATGCTTTCAATCATCTGACCCCTATTGAAATCGATAGGGCCATAGATGATAAAGGAGATTAAGAACTCAAGAATGGAGAGATCTTGAAATTAGATTGGTCCATTACCCCGTCAGCGCGGTTCTATCCAGATGTCCGATCGAAGAGAAATAAACCATCTAACTACTTCTACTCTACCATTCATCGCCATTGCAAAGTTATGAAGAGAGAGGAAAGGAAAGTAATAAAAAAACTGAACTGTTATAAAACGTCATAGATTTTACTGTCAAACGTCCTATTATTTAAATTTCATACGTCAAATTACGTGAATGCCCTTCGAAAGGCCTCTTTAAATACACATAACAGCGGTCGAATCAAACACACTTCCTAGTTTTCGTAAACTTTCTACTCTCTAAAATTAATCCCCGAAACCACCCACCCACCGCTGCCGCCGCGCCGCCGCTGCCGCCCGCCGGCCCCGACGCCCGAACCGCCGGCCCCGCCACCAGTCCTGCCGCCTGCCGCCGCCGCTGCCGCCTGCCGCCGCCGCTGCCGCTCACCGCTCCCCGCCGCCACTCCCTCGCCGCTCCCCTCCTGCTGTCCGTCTAGGTACCGTAAAAAAAATTGGAAGTTGGTACTATCAAAAATTTTATTATTATTATTATTTAAATTGGATTAGCATTTATATTTAGTTAGTGAATTAGCAATGAAATAGGTAATAATTAATACTTGATAATTAAATAATTAATCGTTTAGTTTTTCAAAATTAATAATTAAGGTTAATTTACTAATTAATCGTTTAGTTATGATTCCGACGGCAATGACGAGCAGATCCCGTCGGGCGGTGATGGCGATGATGATGACGATTGTGATGCCTCGTTTCACCCTTTCTTGCTGGATAGTGCACGCTCGCGGAAGAGACCTACTGAGAGAGGTGCAACCGCTCTATTTGGTTCTGGAGCGGGTATTAGATCATCTCGTGGGTCGCAGGGCTCGTCTACTATGGGCCTTAGACGTGGGAGAGGAGCACGTTCTGCAGTGGTCCACTCTAGCAGCACCGTTGTACCAGTGTGATGGATGGGACGAGTTCGTTGACCGGGCGAGGGAATACTACGAGGTCGTTGAGAGCATGCGAGGGTTGAGTCTCAGTATGCTTCGTAGCGGCTCGTTTTCCATTGTACTACTATATTGTACTTTCATTCAGATATTATCGTAACTTGTACTTATGTTGGGATTGTATTTTCGTAACGCTAACAATATCGTAACTATTAGTTATGTTGCACTATGATTGCGGGAATTATCTAGTGGACATTCATGTTTTTTTAACTTCTGTTAGTGGTTCAATACATCACTTCATTCATCCCAACATTTGCATCCTTAGTGAGTCAAGAGTTTTCATAAATATATATTCAATACATAATTCAAATGCGTACAAAGAAACATAGACACTGTAAGTCCCTTAATCTGAAACATCGAATACATCCTCAACTCCGAGGTTGGGGGAGTTCGGTTTATGCACCACACGCCCCCAAGATCGCGGAACAACTACAGTTCATCCTTGTATATGTCATGCCACAATGCTGTGAGAGTCCCCCCCCGCCCCTTCCCAAACCGGATGGAAAGACGGCATCGACCTGACCCCGTCCACCTCGGCCAACTGGATCAATCCTGGCCGTCGCCGTTGACTGCCGACGACGTAGTCGGGCTGTCGGCGTTGACCGCAGAAGCCGTTGTCGAGCGGTCGGCACACTGTCCATAGTTTTAATACCTCGGCGGCGGTACGGCGGCGGAGGGGTCCGACGGCGCCGATGGTTTTTTAATGTTCGTTTGAATGAGATGTGAAAGTTTTTTGAATTTTCGCGTCTTACAAAGAATTTCATTCTACTATTGAAGGGGCGTTCATGTTATTTTCATTATCGAACTTAAATATTGCGACAAAAAAAAGATAAGTCATGGGAGGAAAGGGGAAGAAACGTTAAATGAAAAGAAAGATGGACGAGAACCACAAATAGGTGTGTTTCTTTGAATTTCAATCTAATGGTTGTGACTAAATGAGATGCAATCCACGTCTTCAATTGAGAGCCAATGAAAAAAAGTATTTAGTTAAATAAAAGAGTAAATGTTGGCCAGCTGTAATATGCGCTTGAACATTAATTCTAAGAGCAGCAACACATACAGCCGCGATGAAATGGAAAAGTTTATGAGCGGGAAAACGGGCCACTGTTAGGAGTTGTTAAAATATTTTAATTGCGATTTGTGTGGCCGCTATTAGAATGCTGCTGTGAGGTGGGCTTCTTTTAGTGAATGAACATATAAGAGAGACACAATAATGATTTAACAGATTCATTAAATGGATATAATAAAAAAGAACTGGTCTAATAATAACATAAATGGTCATAGCACCCAATTAGAACCGATATTTCCTTTCATTTAAGACTTTACTTATGTGGATTATTTTATAATATTAAAATTTTAATTTTTTATAAAATTATATCAAAATTATTTTCGTTAGATTTGAAAGATTAAAATAAACAACATTTATGGAGTAAACATTATTTTTGAACATTTTGTTAATAATTAGAGTGATTGAATTAAGATTAGGAAGAAGGGAGAGAGGGAGAGAGAAAGTGACATAAACTAAAAGAAATAAAAAAATAAATATTCATTTCCCGTACATTTTAGTTTTGAAAAGTTTTGCTGTATAGATACGATTAAATAAAAAATTATGTGAACAGTCAAGTTGAAATTTAAATTTCACAACATGGCAATTATGAGAACATATAATGTGCGTCGCACCCCAAAATGTGTGACGCTTCTTAGGGTTGATTCAACGGCTATATTATAACGGTTGTTTCCCTCACCGTTAGAATTTAGCCGTTGGATCTCCCCTGGGAAGCGACGCGCATCCTATAGAGCGCCGTGCATTGTAAGGGGGAGATCCAACAGATCTTTTCCCACCCTATATAATCTGTGCAGTTTGGGTGAAACAACTCTCCTACCAATTTCTATATTTCTACCAGTTTGGGGTGAAAGAACTCACCCCTCCTATAAAATGTCTTCAAGTCGTCATTCTCACAACATTATGCACAAGTTACGCCGCCACAATGAGTCAAAAGACTTGTTCATCTATAACAGAGAAGAAGTGAAATGCGATTGCGGGTTACGTGCATCGAGATTTATGACGCCGAGGTTCGAGAAACCTATTCGACGTTATAAAATAGTCACTATGTAAGTACTAATAAGTAAGGAATCTAAAACACTATGCAATTATTATTATTCTCTAACATAATACTAAACAAGTACTAATATTATCTAACACTAGATAATTATTAATATTATCTAACTAGGAAATTATGATAATGGTACCTTCCTGATTATTGAATATATCACCGACACGATGTCGGTTGCAATTTGCCCCAAAGTAGTTCTCCATCTATCGGCTCAGGCTCGACACACGGGGTGTTGGTCTATAAAAGTAATCCACCCTACAACAAAACAAAATATTAGTATGCAACAAAAGTAAAAAATTACAAATTAAAAAAAAAAGAGAATTACCGACTAGTTGGTTGCGGAACGTGTACTCGTTGTCGGTATCGGAAACCTAAGGAAGGAAGGGATGAGAAAGAGTGAGTTGGTGTGGAATGAAGAGGAGGGGATGGGGTATTTATAGATCCGCTGGAGGCATACTATAGCATGCCGCGCATCCTAGGATGCAACACGTGTTATAGGGTGCCTCCAATGGCTATATTGTAATGATCATGTGGTAACACCTTAGGAAACTCTCATATCAACAAAGCACATGAAATATGCATGGGCTATAAGTAACAATCCGTCTCTAACTAACAACATCCATTTTCAAGGTGAAATGGAGGAGTTCTTGTAAGAACTCTGAAGTTAATCGTGCTCGGGTAGGAGCACTGTTGAATGAGTGACCTCCTGGAAAGTCATTGTTATGCACCCGAAAGAAAATTTGTGAGGACCTAGACCGTAAGTGGACAATATCTTGTCGAAAAGGTCGGGGTGTTACAAGTGGTATTAGACCCTCTTCGTGTATGGAAAACCTCAGCAAGGACGTTGAGTCCCAAGGGGGGGGGGGGGTGTAATGTAACACCTTAGGAAAATCCCACATCAACAAACCACGAGAGAGATTCATGGGCTATAAGTAACAATACGTCCCTAACTGACAAGACGCATTTTCGAGGTGAAATAGAGGAGTTCTTGTAAGAAGTCTGATGTTAATCATGCGCAGTTGGGAGTACTGCAAAATGGGTGACCTCCTAGGAAGTCACAATTATGCACTTAAAAGAAAATCCGTGAGGATGTAGACTTAAAACGGACAATATCTTGTAGGAAAAGGTCGGGGTGTTACACATGTAACAACCGTTATAATATAGTCGTTGGATCAACCGTAGAACGCGTCGCGCATCCTACGGTGCGTCGTGCGTTGTAGGGGGTCCTTATGACCATTTGGTGTAACTTAGGTTTCAACTTGATGATATACATAATATTTTATTTAATCGTGCCTAAAAAAACTTACTTTTATTTTTTCGCCTACCAATTTTAGCCACTCTTTTTACATTCCAAACTACCCCAATCAATAATAGCCAAGGAATGAAAATATTTCAGATTGTCAGTTATAGGATGTTCCCATAGAATCTGCCTCTCAGCTGAATAGACGAGTTGTCAATTTATAGATACAGCAAAAGTTGAGAGATGTGTACAATGGTTTTTTTGAGAGGCATTTCCTAATACATGTCACAAGAGAAACAAGTAACTTGAGTAGTTAATATGCTTCGCATCCTCAATCTTGATGACTAAAGTTAGCTACTTATCTAGAAACGTCTAGAAAGGTCACCAACTAAAACTTCTCTATAACTTGATAATATCTCTATAACACGATCGTGGCGTGCAACAAGTCACGCCCGTGATTGACAACCCATCCACTACTCTCCTTAGTATTCCATAACTTGAACCAGTCATTAAATCAAAAATCAGGGTGTCACACAAACACCTAAAAAAATAAAAAACGAGATAGTTAGGTTTACAGAAAATCGAACATGACATATCTGTATATACTACTAAAGACATACTCTTCCATCTACAAAAGTAACAAACAGAAACCATGCCAAATTTCCAAAAATGCTAACAAACACATATCCAAACATAAAAAGTTTTTTGATGGATTGTTTCTATAAAAAGATCCTTACTAATTTTTAATATATTGATTATGTTTTATAATATTTAATACTAAATTTTTTTTTAGGATTTTGCTCCTCAGTCATCTAACTTACATAAAAACCCTCAATTTCTAACATCTAACCTAATTTTAACTTAACTTACTTGATTGAGTAGGAAATTCAAGTGCAGGAGTTTGATGGAGGAGCACAAACGACCAACGACCGGCGGAAAGGAGAAAGAGGAAGGATGGTTCGACACTACAACTTATAAGGTTTAGTGTTTAGTGTTGTGATTAGGATTTCTAATAGAGATTTGTGGTTTCAATTTAGGGGTTATTAATTAGGGTTCTTAGAAATTTAGGGGTTATTAGTGTTAGGGTTCTTAGAATTGCTAGAGTGATAATAATGCATTGTGCATGAGTTATTCTAAAGAAATTGAGCACACATAGACTTGCATTGGGAGGATGTAATTCAAGGTTGGTATATGTTGAAATTTGGGGCTTTGTGTTTTGTGTTAAATTTGGGAAATCTTGTTTAGGTGATTTGAAAAGGAAGTTTGTCTAAATTCATCCTTCAAACTTTGATTTTCTTCTACTTAGAGGTTGGTAGTCCTTAAACCATGTATGGAAATGTGTTAATGTGGTGTGCTTAGAGATAAGTTTGCTTTAAAATTTAGTATAATGCTTTACTAATTAACTTATCTGTTATAATTGTGTAATTGATATCTAAACTAGAATTTGGTAGCTTGATAATGTAATGTGCTTAGCAATGAGTTTGCTTACAAACGTAGTAGTATGTGGTGTGCTTGATTAGAAATGAGTTTTCTTTATGCATACATTTTATCTATAGTCATTAGTTTTTTATTGTATTATATGAATTCAGTCATGGCAGACGTTATGGGAGGTAGTAGTGCCAGAGCGAATGGAGGTAATGATGATCACGAGCGTGAAACGGAGAAGGAGGCTTCAGAGTGGTATGTGTGTTGCATGTACGACATGTATACTTGCTCTCTAAACTATTTTACATCTAAACTATTTTCCATCTAATGTATTATGTATATGTGTGTGTTTTTAAAATGATGTATTGATTGTTTCAATGAAGATGGTAACCCATCTAAGGAAACGTGGACAGTTAAAGAGTGGAGAAATGTTGGGCAGGATGGGAGGAGGATTTTCATCGAGTTGGATGTGGTTTGAGTGCCTTACAAATGATCGGGCCAGTACCTACGATAGGTGCTTGAGAAGATCATCAAACTGGAATGCTTCCCATTCAGCCACGACAATTAGCGATATGTGAGCAATTTGGAAACGGCATATTGTAGGTAGCAACTCATACTGGTAAATAGAGTATTTTGTATCTCTTATTTAGGATGTAGGGTAAGTTCTATATCATAATTGGAGTATTTTCTATTCTTAATAATGGCTTGTTGTAAATTCTATATCGTTGTAGCCTAAGTTCTATTGGAGGCCCGAGGATGATAAAGATATATGCAAATATATCTCCCAAGATCTAGGGAAGAATTGGAGAGAGCACCAAAGGGTGGTTTGGAAAAAAATCCGTGACCCAAAAAACCCTAGGAGTGTAGCTGAGTATGTAGCAGCGAAACCTAATCCCAATTATGAAATCCACAATCGGGATAGGTTTTTGAAGTACAAGACGATAACGAAAGGAGTGAAGAGATCAACAACTAATAAAAACAACAGAAAGAAACAGTCAGTTTATCAAGCAACGGGATCGAAGCCATTCAACATAACGCAGCAACAGTTGGTATGGGAGACCTCTTCCTAGATTAGCAAGTTAATTAGTTTCTAAATTTTAAAGCTAAAATTCATGTGTACACGGTTTCATACGACAAAAAAAAAGAGCCAATTAGTAGGGGAGATCTCTTCATAGAAACTCACAAGCCGGGTAGGAAGAAAACTTTGTAAGTATTCCTAGACTTTGTACAAACTTTTTATGTTCTTTCTATATATATGCATTGTGGAAGTACATTCTTAATCATGTATGTTTCTTTCTTTGTGCATGCAGAAACAAGTGGAAAGGAATATCAATGATCCAATAATTGATAATTCTCATATTGGCCAGAATGATGCTGTGCCACCCCAATTTCGGGTTAGTGTCTGACTCAGGATTTAATTACGGTTTTTGTAAGTCTCTATGATTAGATGTCAGATAGTCCATCATGGGCGTGATAGACAGTCTGTCACAGGCGTGATCATCAAGTAGATCACGGTCATGGTTAGTGAAAGTCACGTTTGTGCCTGAGAGAAGGATCACGGTCATGACCATCAGTAGGCCACGGGCGTGGTGGACAGCTTATAAAAATAGAGTCGCAATTCTAGAGTTCAAAATTATAGAAACCTAATTTCTTTTGCAATCACTAACGAGCGGCGATTAGTTCCAGGCAAGGGAGGGGAACTTGTTGATCGATCCCATATCAGCAAAAGAAAGTTAGACATCGTCAAAGAAGCTTCAGAAGGTAATCTACCTTCTTCCTCCTTTCTCAATCCTTTATTTTGAATCCTACGTAGGAAAGTCCTGACGGGTTTGGATTTGGGGTTTTGGGATTTCAATCCTACGTTTGATCTCATCCGATCATACAGATCAGGCAATCAAACTCTAAGGAGACATCTTTAGATCTGACTCTTAAGAGGAAAGATTTCGGAGGTAGGGGTTAGGATAATTATGTGCGTTAGGAATCATTGCTTGAATTTTCAGGACTGTACACTAGTGTACAATCTACTATACACATGATTATGATATGCAGTTGAGTATTTTAGGTTGTGCAATAGCGTGTGATCTACTCACAGATAGTAGTTCATCTTGAGCCTAAGCTCACAACAAGGAATGTGCGTGTGATTCACAGTTCATGATTCAGATAAGAATCAGGACTAGATAGATTAGCTCCCATTATACGTCGGTCACCCACCCCATGGATTTTGCGATCCCCCAGGTTACAGTCAGACTTCAGATAGACGTGACGAGCAAGCCTTGAGTTGCTCTCATAGTATTACAAGGTGATTTCATGGACTGATCCACCGTGAAGTTTTCCACTCATAGCTAGGGGTGGCTAACGTTAGGATGATGCCTACAGGTCCAAATGGTCACATTACTATATACTAGTTTAGTTCTTCACCTTTAGGCTTAGCTACTTAGTGTTTATCGATGACCCCCGTTACGTTTCTTCACACATGACCAACCTTGGGACTTCATGAGCCATTGCTGCCTATGAAGGGAGCACGGGCAGCGACACCACCTTTGAGTGACTATGAGAGTTGCAAAGAGAGGTACCATGGAGGACCTGAGCTATCTCTTTCATTGTTTTTACAGTTTCAGACAGTCTTTCATGTTTTTCAGTTATTTTGAAACTCTTATTTACAGTGGTGGTTTCCATGTTTGGGATGTTTTTCGAGTGATGTTTTGTTGATGATTTCGAGCATTTGATGCTCTGTTTATATCCGCTGTCATTTCACTTATGTATTGAGGATATTTCATATTAGTTATTATATGTCAATTATCATGTTTATGTGTTGAGTAAACCTATGAGCATTGCATGGATCAAACCGCATGGTTCGATTGGGTCGTCTCGGGGCGGACTTCATAGATGCTGTGGGGAGATGCTATAAAGGAAAAGAGAAGCCGTGACGAGTGCCCTATGTGGGATTTTCCAAGAAGCCTTCGGTGGTAAGTTTACTAAAACCATATATGTATGTAGTTAGAAGAAAAATGCAGTCTAGTGAACTTGACATGGTTTCTTAGTTGTGTTAGTGAACATGTTATGTGATTGTTAGCCTATTTGTGACGTTGGCATGGTTTTCATTTGCTAATTTTGCAGTTGGAAGAGTATGTGCTAGTATTATATACAGATATGTCATGTCCAATTTTCTGTAAAATTAATTATCTTGTGCTCATTTTTAAGGTGTTTGGTTCGAGTTCAAGGAACACCAAAGTACTTTCCGTCCTAGAGTTCAAGTCGAGGACCTAGTCATGCGACTATTTGCAAAACTTATGCTTTCGGGCTATTTGCAAAACTTAATCTAGGCTTTTTGCATCATTTATCGTTGTTGAATTTCATCGAACACCTGTAGTGTGTTCTGCTTGGGTGAAGAATAGCTCGAGAGAGGAGTCTTTGGTCAAGCAGAATAGATCCTTTTATTCATGGGAGCAGTCTAAGGTTATGTGAGAAAATTCCAAGCCATTATAACTTGTTTTATTGAGATTGCATATCATTCATTCTTTCATACATTGCTACATTGCTCGCTTTTCTGGATTGCATATCATTCTTTATATGTTTTAATTAGTTCTTAGTTTATAATTGGTTGCATTGACATTTAAAACAAATAAACCTAAATTGTTACTTGGTCTAGTTAGTAAATTAAAGTTGAGTAATAGAGTTAGGAAGACTCTAGGGAAAATATGATTCCATTAGTTGATTCTAGTGGGTATTTGGTGCAGGGTGAAATTAGCTTATCAAATTTGCGTCTTTGTCGGGGAGGTTTTCAAATTCTAGGAAAGACATAGATTGTTAGCTTTTTCTTCACTTTTCTTTTCATATATTTACTCCCACATCGTTTACTGGGATTGTTTGCTTTGAATTTCATTATGCAGGATTACAACTAGGATGGAAGTGGCAAGGTTTACGAAGCTACTACCAAACTAATAATGGAGGAGAGCAACAAAAATGGAGCAACTTTGGGCATGGACCAGAGTCATATTGAATTGAGGACCAATATTCTCCACCTTTGTTCCAAGACTCATCAACAACATACTACCACCAAAGCTTCAATGAAGACTGACCATCCTTTCATAATCAATATGCAAGTTCTGATTCATATCTACCTCCGCCTCCTGAGAATACATATAAAGATATGCTTTTGGAGAAATTTCTTGCACAAATGGATAAGAATAATGAATAGATGAAGTTTTCTGACCATATGGTACAACAAAGAGAGAAATTTGTCTATCAACAAAGTGAAGTCTCAAAGATGACCTGTGAATTCTTACCACGACTAATTAAAGAAGAATATTCCACAAGTAGAGGTTGATTACGAAGATGAATATGATTTGGGAGTATCAGTTGAAGTAGTAGATGAAGTGAAGGAAGATTTACCTTTATTTGAGGATGATCTAGTTGTTCAGGATGGCAAGTTAGAAGAGTTTGAAAGAGAGAAAGTATGTTTCCTTCATAACAACCAAAATTTCTATGATAGGAAGTTTAGAAAAATTTGAAGAGGAGGATGATGAAGAGTTTGTGGAAGAGATATGAGAAGATGTAGAGCCTCTCCATAATGAAATTCAAGATACCATTGAGCACTCCATCATTTGGCGCTTCCCTCTAATTGTGGTCCCACCAAGAGAAACTGAGAGCATTATTGATTCTTGTTTGATTATGAAGTACTTATGTCAGGAAATTTACAATAAGTGCTTCACACATAAGATTAGAAAGTCGTTGTCCTAGAACTAGATCTACATTCCCCAGAGGACTTCTCAAGCTACACCATTGGGTCATGGATAGGTGTCAACACAACATACTACCTCTTCCCTCCACATTTAGTGGTGGTCAAGAAGAGAATGCCACTTCAAGCCATGAACTAGAACTTACAACCACTTCACCGGCTTCTTCATCAATTTTTAAGGGTGCTACTTGGCATTCAACTGCAATCCTTGGAGAAACTAATGGAATTTTAAGGAAGATCTAAGTTGGACGGTGATGAATGCTTTTTACGCATCTCAAAATAATCTGATTAATAAATTAACCAAAGTCAAATCTCCATAGGGTCTCTTTAAGTATCTTACTAAAAGTTGCAACAAGTATCAATCGATCTAATAAGACATATGGTTGAGGTGCCATGAGAACCAATCAAACAATCAAATTGAAAAATGATAACTGCTTTGAAAGTAAGGTTTGTAAGACTGCACGAATATGGTTTAGACAATCAAAGATGAAGCTGCTTAGATTTCAAATCCCCCAAGGCAATTCAAATTCACAAATGACAGCCAAATTTCACGAATTAAAACAAATAAGATAAATTCAAAAGATAATCACAATTATTCTCTACTCAAATCACGCCCTTTAAGGTCCACTAATTTGCTACCTATCTAGTATCCTAGTCCGCTCTTTTGAGACAAAGATCTGAAACATGTCTAGCGATTAATCGAATAAGAATTGCTCACACAACAGACTAGTTCATTTGCTCCCGGATGAGGGTTATCGTCTAACCTAGTTGTTTTGATTTTGACTTTCTAGATATACAAGCTCTCACGAGTCTAAGAAAAATCTAAAAAAAATTCATTCAAGTTGATTAGGCAAGAACATATCGAAAACGAAATCAGACATATACAGAAATTCATCCAACTTGCATAAATCGACAAACGTCATCAAATCATTCGTTCATAAGAATTAACCTAGGGTTCATCTAATCTAAGCAAGAGAAGTTTAACAGCTCATAATCTTGATGGAAAAATCAAAATCAGAAGCAGAAGACATTGATTCTAGGTTTACACGAAGAATTATGAAAACCTTACTTCGCCAATTTTGAGCTCCTTAAAGTTGCTTCTAAGTCGCTCTTAAATCTCTCACTATAGCTCTCAATTTCATCCGGGGAAGTAGTTTTTGAATGAGGGGTGAAATGCCTTTAAATAGAAGCAAAAATTATTGTTCCTATCGGCCGTCACACTATGCACCTTAACTGGTATGTTTTAGGCGCA
Source organism: Linum usitatissimum (assembly GCA_030674075.2). Classification (NCBI taxonomy): domain Eukaryota; kingdom Viridiplantae; phylum Streptophyta; class Magnoliopsida; order Malpighiales; family Linaceae; genus Linum; species Linum usitatissimum. Next base: position 10,489,265 of record JAUJYP020001078.1, on the reverse strand, counting down.
TAGTGTGAAAAACTTCCAGAGAATCCATGCGCCCAGCCATCACACAATGCGCCTAAACTTAGGCGCATAGTGTGAAAGTTTTAGGCGTATAGTGTGACAAACTTCCAGGACTAGAGTTGTAGGAAATTGAACAAGCCTTCCAACGCCGCCAGCCTTGCACCAATCAGACTTCTGAGCTAGGATATATGGCCAAAATACAAAATTGCGATGTTTTCCAACCAAGTTAAGATCCACACTCCTTGGCGATATAGAAATGCACCCCATTGCTTGTCTTAGATCATTCATGCATGCGGTATCACTCCGATTAATGCCTCGATGTCATCATGTACCTGAAATCTAACAAATGGACCTGGACAGGGTCCGAGAAAATAAATCGAGATAAAAGCTTAAAAAGCATAAAATATCCTAAACTTCTACCTAAAACAATACAATTATGCATGAAATATCACTTGAAAATGAGGGTGATAAATGTGAAAAATCTAGCGTCATCAAATAACCCCACACTTAAACTTTGCTTGTCCTCAAGGAAAAAGCTTATAAAAGCCATAGAACACACCTACAATCAAATCAAATCAACTACTAGCATAGCAAAGAAAATTCATATTCCTCAAAGCATCCCTAACACTTGCTTGACAAACAAGTGAACATTTAAAAAAAATGAAATAGGTAGTAAAGGCTTCACAACAAATTATCCAACTTGCCATACATCATCATGACATGTTATACCACCCATCTAGACTTACTCTCAGCGGAATTTCAGCTCAAATATGAATCCAATAATGAACTCACTCAAAGTGTATAAGGAGATTGTTTATGCACTCATCATCAACTCTGAGGTGCGCTTCGAACACTTGCACATCATCCTACTTTTACTCATCACATCAAGGGACATCAAGCACTAGTCAAGAGGTCTTTTATTCAGGTTGTAATGTGGAAAGAAAAAAAAGAAGAGAAGGTGAAATGGAAAAGCTGTGAGAAATCGGAGGGGCAAGATGCATGATTCATTAAGTCTGTGCTTGACGTTGACACTAACTCTTGAAAAGACACAAAACACACACAAACTAAAAATAAAAGTAAAAATGAACCAGGACAAGTGTCCAAATCCCACACGTAACAAAATGGATTTATGATTGGAAAAGAAAGAAAATAAAAAGCTTAAAGTAGAACGATTAACACTTAAACATGCGATTTGACTCAAATAAAATGAAAATACTGGCTCCGGACATGAGCTACCTCTCATGAAGCGCTCTTTCTTTAACGTCTTTGAGCTATACAAAACCTGGATGATTAAGTTGGGGCAACCCAACTCAGAACTTATTTAAGGCTAGCATCGTTGGTTTTGACATACAGCTTATCCGATCCACTCTGAAGTAGCCACTTCCACTTACCACCATAAAGAAGCTCCATTACACCATCATCTATGACGCCGATAACTTCAAACAGTCTGAACAACTCATTCTTATCTACTTTATCATCAAGGGGCTTGATCGGCTGCTTCGTCTCTTTCAATTTAGGCTTCCCCTTTTTGTTGGTGGACACCATCTCTCGATTAACCTACTTCTTTGGGATCAATTTCTGCTCTAAAGATGGGTTGATAGGTAAAGCATAATCAAGAGTGACAACATGCACTTGCGCAAGGTGTTTTTCCTATGATTTAAACTTAGAGGATGCAATCATACTCGAGGTGGAACTAGGTATCTGAAGGAAAATCCTCTCTTCTCCCAACCTCAAAGTCATCCGTCCTGCCTACACATCTATAATGGTACCAACAGTGGCTAAAACAGTCGACCAAGGATGAGAGGAGTTTGATTGTCCTCTCTGATATCCCTTACCACAAAATGAACCAGATAATAGGTATCATACAGATTCACTAGCACATTCTCTACCATCCCTAGAGGACACTTAATAGACCTATCATCGAATTGGACATTCATATCGATAGGCATTAAACTAGAAAGTCCTAAGCGCTTAAACAAGGGATATGGAATGATATTTAAATGGCTTGAAAAGAAATAACACTAAGAATCAATAAATATTTTCCATTTCCAATCCTCTCACCAAAAGCTTCTTTGAGCGACGAGTGTGTGGTGCATAAAACACAGCTCTGTTTGCAACATTCTTCTCAGCTTTTGGTTGCACATATGAACAACCAATTATAAGAAGATGTACATAATACAAAGAAAATCTAAATATTTCATTTGCTTACTAAAACATCATGTCTCAACTTGTAGTCCACAAATTGCGTTCATATCTGTTGAGGAATCTACTCAGGCTTGGCTGTAATACAAGCTGCTCTAAAAGCTTGTGCAGAGAGTGGTTTTGGGATGTGTTTATTTTTCAGCACCTGGTCTTTCCATATCCGAACTCGATAGTCTCTCCATTTCTTCACAATGTCATCCATGATATACATTTTAGCCGCTTCAAATGTTGTATCTGATTCAATTATGATCCGGTTCGGCAATTAAACACAAATTTAAGTTAGTAAAAAGTGTAATGTAAATGACAAATTCATAAAAAAACTATTACTTACCATAACCTTCGCTAGTGCTACTTCCTTCTGTGTCACACACATGGCCATCCATCATAGTACACGAGAATAATGTGTTGATCCGTTACAATCATCCCACGAAACTGAAGAAAAAGACCAGCAACATCCGTCGCGTGGGGCAAACCACCTTGAAATGGAATGATGACCTTCATTCCAACATCAAGGGAGAGCATCCGCGCGCTATCAATAAACCTCCTCTCCCTGCCATCCTCAGGAGTAATTACTTCAACATCCCAAGTCTTCCAGTTTTCTGCCATCCTATCTGGAAAAATAATTAACAAGTAATGTATACAATAATATGATACAAATACACATGAATATGCATTATATCATTACAACAACCCATTATAAAATACAATCCTCAAACTCTGAAATAACACCAACGCTACATAATGAAAAAGAACTGGAATCAAAAGACAAAAAGTCTTGCGTTTCAAAAACCTCGACTTCAGACATAGTACTCCCTTATCTATCACGTATATCATATTAATATCTTGGTTTCATATGTACTGGGATGCACCATCCATTGTGTCCTTTATCTTGGACATAATATACCATTTTGCCTCGTTTGCTTCAATAAATGGCTCATTGCCTGCATGTTCGCCAGTGTACAGAATGTGTGAGAAGTTAATGGAAGTTAAGCCAAACACATCTTTCTTCGCAAATCTAGAATTCTGAGTGTTGGCCCATTGACACTTGAATAACACTACATAAAATTCTTCATAGTAATTTAGCTCCATAATATCAACCAACTTGCCATAATATGACATTTCTCCTGCTACAGGTCGATTATCCACCGAACATGCATAGCATTGGGTTCCATAGTTTCCAAACACACCACTATTTTGAGTCTTTTATAACTTTTCTTGTGTAAGTGTTCGAAATCGATAACCATTAACATCATAAGCACTAGATTCCACAAATTGATTAGGATTCTAATCGAATCATTTTAACCGCTAGCCTACAGCTTATCTCATGAACCAATTCCGACTAGTATCCTTAAATCACAATCTAGCAGCCAATTTATCTAAGTAATCTACTAGGTACTGATAAGTCAATCAGTTTTAAAAATAATTTGACTAAAAAACTAATACTTAAAGTAGGTGATAACTAACAAATGGAATAATAGTAATAATAATATTCATAATAATACCAATAGTTCTTCCAAACAATTTATTGTTAGGATTGGGGTGTAACAGACTTCACAAAGTTCTTTCCTTTTTTTTGTTCAAGTCGAGGACCCGGTCGTGCGATAGTTTGCAAAACTTATACTTGCGGAGTTTGAGAAGCCGAGTGGTACTCTCTCCCCCACTTTGTAGGAGATGGCTAAAGTGTTGAAGCTTCTAGAATTGTACCGAGATCATCCTGATTTGTACCTCAGTCATCAAGATCATCGATAACTTACAGAGGAAAGCGTTATCCAAATAGTAGCCCACCCACTGAGAAGGAGGAGGATGATGATGATGATGAAGACGAGTAGCCCAATAGATCGATTGGTGGCTATATCATGTAGGTACTGTTCAATTGACAAACCTATGCTATGTTATTAGTTTTTTCCTTTCAAATGATGTAGTTATGGTTAAATTTGGATGATATAAAACTATGTTTGTTATTTCTACGTCTTTATTATCAATTTTCCCAAACAAGAAATCTCCACTACGTTTTAGGACTGAATGTACTAAAAATATAGCTGTTGTAGTTTGTAACCACTGTTAATTTAACCAATAAGGGTTAAATGCGTATTTTAATTTCTTAAATATTTTTGGGATATTATAAGTGAAAGCATCCTTCATTCGGTGATTAAAAACTAAACTGAAATAACTTTACCAATAAGGTTCGAAATCCCAATCATAACACAACAAAAGGAGATGCAACTCTAGTTCTGAAATACATCGAAAACATATATCATCTAGTATCAAAACCCCGAACAGCTCTCTCCCCACCATCAACTCGAGTACATGTGTCTGAAAATACACAGATACACCAAGGAAACTAATATCTAATGGGGTCTGTGATAAGCACACGAGTGGCTATCTAGATTCACGTAGAACTGAGACTGAAACTCAACAATGATGAGAGTGAACTGAGGATAGAACATAGGACTCTATCTAAACATACATCTAGTAAAGTGACTATGTGGTCCCGATATGAATCTACCTACCATCAACAACCCCTAACTGTGTGTGAATGGGCTCATGGTGGATCCGACCATGAAACCTCCCTAAAATATCGCGTGAGTAACATCAGTAGGCGTACTCAACATGTCCTTCCTGAGCCTGATTATAACCTGGGCGGTTGCGCAATCCAAGGGTGGGTGACTAATGCATCATAATCATGAACTAGTATATATATGCCTATCTTGTCCTATCATGAAATGTGAATCAATTGCCACAGTTCGAACGCCAAGAGCTTATGCTCAAAATTTAATTAATGTATAGTAGATCAAACACTACTATACAGTTCTGAGAGCCCTCGCATCAAATCACACTGGGAATCCAATCATTAGATTTCTGCAATCTATTACAGTTCTACGCTTATAAGGAGAAAAGTAACCCTAAACCCCCACCTCTAATTAGCTTTCCCAGTTGAGTCTGATCTGAAGCTGCCTTCCCAGAGCTCAAGCCTCCCGTCCTGATTTACCTAAAGAGATCAATCATAGGATTGACATCCCAAAATCCTGGCTGTCAAGTTTTCCTACGTGGGTTTCAAACTATAGAATTAAGAGAGAAAGAAGAAGATTGATTACCTTCCCATGCGTCCCCTAGCCTCTCTTACCCTCTATCCTTGATCCTGGCTGATCAGCTCTATCTTCTCCTCTTTCATCGATCGCCTTCATCTCCTGGGAGAGACTCGCCGCCCGTAGGTTTCTTTTTGTTTTTGAATTCTGAGTTGCATGTCGTGATTTTGGCTTTTATAATAACTCCACCATGCCCATGATGAACTTACCACAACACCTATGACTGCTTGACAGCTACGCCCGCAACCTAGTGATGGTCACAACTATGATCTCCTGATGATCACGCCCTTAACTGACTGCTAACTAGGGTGATGGTCTATCTAGCAAATATATCATGTGACAGACTGACGGTCATGCCCGTGATTGTCCACTTGTCTAACCACAACTCAGCTTATTAAACCCTGAAATTAGGTTGGGGGTTAGGATTACTTTTCTGTTTTAAACGTAGAACTATACTAGGTTTTCAGGTATTCAATGATTGGATCTCATTATGTTTCATAGCAAGGGATCTCAAGACTGTATAGTAGCGTGTGATCTACTGCACAGGTGTTGTGATGTGATTAGAGCGAGGACTCTAGCGCTGTACAATAGTGTGATCTACTGTACATGCAGTTATTAAATTTTGAGCATAAGTTCATAGCATTTGAACTGTTACGTGCAATTCACAGTTCATGTTAGGACATGATTAGGCTTAGCTAAATTAGCTCCCGATTATGATTTGTTGGTCACCCACCCATGAATTGCGCAATCCTTTAGGTTATAATAAGGTTCAGACAGGACGTGTTGAATATGCATATAGATGTTGGTCGCATGATATTTAGGGTGGTTTCATGGTCTGATCCACCATGAGGTTGTCCGCTCACAGCTAGGGGTGGCTGATGTTAGGTTGGTGCCTATAAGACCACAGGGTTTACTAGATATCTTCAGTTCGACAGACGCGTCATGAACCTCAAAGCGACCAGTGCTCATAGTAGCTCAATATTGAATAATTTGGGCAGATGCTTCTATTCGGTGTTAGGCGTATGTAAGTTGTGCTTCTAACGGAGGAGTTAGCCATGGGCTTGGAGGAAATTACATCAAAGGCGTGATGGATAGACCACTATGAGCGTGGCTAATAGTGGGTAACTTCTGTGACATAGTAACGACCACATGCATGATTAGTCATTGGCCACGGGCATAAGGGGATGTGTACCACATGTGTGGTCATATGTACACCAAAGGTGTGGTGATGTTAGTAACGGGCGTGGTCAGATGTATACCACGAGCATAACCGAGGATACAGCACTGGCGTGGCATGTCTGCCAGAGTGAGTGCCACAAATACCTTCGTAAACCTCTTCGAGTATGTGTCGGGCCCCTTTTGCGTTCACACACCGGAAAAGGGTAATACCATGGTTTCGTTTGTAGAGGGTGGACCAATTGATATAGAATTCTAGGGCGAGTCTCTCTTATGTCTTTTTGAAGTTTTTGTTATACTCCTGGTGGGTATTCCTTGCTTTGTATATAAGTTTTTATGTCATGGTACCAAGGTTTATCGTCCGACTCTTCTTTCACGTTAGCACGTGAGAGGGATCATCTTATGTTTTATCTGAATTTGAGGAATGGAGTCAAGCTTTCACAATGCGTATATCGAGGATAGGATAGCCAGAGCATCAACGATATGTTTGTGGTAAGGGATAATCTTTCGGATGTGTTCCAACTTGGTGTTATTGAAGCTTTCCATCATTTTCATGATGAGTTTATGGTAAGGGAAAAGATTTTCGTTTCTTGTCTCCCACTCTCCTCTTAGTTTGTAGATGACGAGTGAAGAATCTATGTATACCTTCAAGTTCTTAATCCCCATCTTTATGGATGATCGGATACCAAGCGAGCATGCCTCGTACTTTTTTTTATAAAAACATGCCTCGTACTCAGAGACGTTGTTGGTGCAATAAAAGGTCAAATTAGTTGTAATGGGGTACATTTTCCCTTTAGGAGATAGGAACACTACACCTATACCGTATCCAAAGGCAATAGATGCCTCGCCAAATTTCATAATCCAAGGTCATTCTTCACCCTCGATGTCTTCGTCTTCATCATCATTCAAAACAGTATCGTCGGGGAATTCCAATACTAATGGGTTTTAGTTTGATATAGGACGGTCCGCCTAGGTTGTCAGCGATCAGATTTCCCTTGGTTTCTTTCTTTGTCGTATACAGGATGTCTTACTCGGTTAGTTAGACCGGCACTTTGCTAAACGACCAGTGAGAGTGGGCTTCTCAAAGATGTGCTTCATGGGGTCGACTTTTGAGACAAGGTATGTGGTGTAGTACAACTTCTAGCGTCTCAACCTTTTAATCATTCATGTTAATGCTCCACATTTCCTTTGTAGGTCCGAGTATCGAGATTCATAGTCGGTGAACTTCTTGATGGTATAATACATGGTGTGTTCCTTCTTTCCTGATAAGTCTCTTTCGGCTAGCATAGGCCCTAGTGAGTTCTCAAACACCTTTAAGTAAAAAAGTAGCATTCTCCCGGGTGTGGGAGGGACTAATACCGTTGGGCTTTGGAAAGTATTCCTTAATATTTTCAAATGCCAACTGGCAATTATCATTCCACTTTACTGGTTGGTTATCTCTGAGAAGTTTGAGTATAGGCTAGCACGTCGGGGTTAGATGCGAGATGAAGCAACCAATGTAATTTAATCTTCCTAAGAACCCACGTGCTTATTTCAGCGTTTGAGGCAGCGAAATCTTGATGATGGATTATATTGGGTCCACCTTAATTTCTCTCTCGCTTACTATGAATATGAGAAGTTTCCCTCACATGATCCTGAAGGTTCATTTCTCAGGGTTCGGCCTTAGTTCTTGTTTCTTTAACCTTTTGAACATTTTCAGGAGCACTTCTTTGTGATCTTCATAACTTTTGGACTTGGTGATCATTTCATGACTTTATGTATCATATCATGAAAACAGTGACAATTCCCCTTCAATAGGTACGTCGCCCTGAAAATATAGCTAAACGACCCCTAAAGTGTTGTAAATGTTGTCTTTTCTCTATCCTTGGGGCACATCTTTATCCAATTGTAGCCGGAGAAGCCATCAATGAATGACAACATTTGGTGTCTTGCCGTATTATCTACTAGCATGTCAATGTGGGGTAGAGAAAAGTTATCTTTTGGGCTTGCTCTATTTAGATCTTAATAGTTGACACATTTGCACCTTTCCATTTATTTGGGAGATGAGTACTATGTTAGCCACCCATTCCAAATATCAAAATACTTGGATAAACCCGCCACATACTGCTTCTGCACTTCCTCGTTGATTTTGAGAAGCCACTCCATTTTCATGCTTCCAAGTTTTCGCTTCCCGTGTTTTCACCCCTCCATGGTTGGCAAGCAATGTGTAACAATACTTTTGTCTAGACCCGGCATATTCTGGTATCATCATGCAAAGATCTCTTGATATTCTATTAACAGCTCTATTAGCTCCGCTAGAAAGCCTGCAGACTCCTTTCCTCTTATTCCAAAATCCAATCTATATCTTACTGCATCTCTTTCTCGTTCTCTTCTTCATCCCCGATTTCCATTTCGCAAATTGGGTTATCAAAGTTAGTTTAGATATCATGATAATAGTTATTTCTCCTACCCGTATCTGTTACCCAGTTAAAGTTTGCGTGGAGAAGTTAATAAGAGGATAAAGGAATGCAGTTTTAACACTAAGTGATGGAAAGAACATGATTTTTATTTAGGGTGTTTTATGTAGAACACTGATTTTCAAGTAGAAACTCAAATACAAACACACGAAGGGAAATTCTTAAATCAAAATGCATGAAGACTTTTATTATTTTAAAATGTGCTCGTGTTTATTACTTTCCATGCGGCCCCGGGAGTTTGATGGTCGTCCAGTTGTTCAGGTCTTCACCCAGTTGTAGCTGTCACAGAAGATCCTATTACTGATCCTTGTCGAGATCAATTGTGTTGATATTGAAATTATAGAGAGCCATCCTTGAGTCTTTTTAGGTGGAAGGATCGCTCTTTGTCTGGTTAATAACCCCAGCGCTAAAAAAGGTATGGGAGATGGGTGGGAAGGCCATCACCCTCTTTCCTAAGCTCTGTTGGTGGGTCATTTTTCCATTGATGAATCTACCGTGAGTGGGTGTATATCCCAATCCCTCTTGACCCTTATTTTTCTTTAGTTGCACTGGTTCTTTCAATAGAATTCCCACTTTGATGGGTCCAAATGACGAGTGAGACATTGGACCGCCATAAGACTAACATGGGAAAGTGATATTTGACCTTTCCATAATCAGGACCGTGCCTACTAACCCATCTATAGTTAGGACAGCGGCTACTAACCCATCTATTATATCCATAGTAGTATTATAGTGAACATGCACTTGACTCAATATTTTGAGCAGGGCCAGTCGGTGAGTCTTTGAAGATGTTATCATATCTAGCTGGGAGACTCATGCGAGGGTTTTTTTAAGTTGTTTCATGACTTCGTATTCGATGTGCTTCATCATACCCTTAAGAACTCATGGGCGGTGTCGCGGAGGTCTCTCATCCAAGAACACATTCTGTTGGTGCTCTACCCTATCCCGCTTGAGGAAGGGGGTTTGGCGCGCTGGCGTCACAAGGTTGTAGCACTTGGTGGAGTCGCCATCGATCAGAAGAACATTTAGGGTGAATGTAACATCCTGCCCGTCCTTCCAAATCAATGTGGCTTGGGACACAATTTTGACTTGATCTATGAAATTGAGAATTGTGGGTACGGGGTGATGTTACGATTTATGGTTGTCGGGTTGACCCCATGTTGACTGGTTTTTACTCGGTTTGACCGATTATTTACTCTTATGTCGTGATTGGTTGATGAAAATAAGGGATTTATGAAGTGTTATCGAACGGAACATTTAGGTCTTTTTAACATGTCTTCTCATGTTTTATTAGGCTTTCAGGTATCCGTTGGATAGAAGACGACAAAAATAATCCAACGGGACCAATCGGAGCTCAATCGGATGTCGGTCGAGGGAGATACTAGCAAAAGAAAGAAAATTACCCAGGCTGGAATCAGGGCCACACGGCATGTGGAGGCCATGTGGGTGTGCTGACAAATGATATTTATGCCCAATTTTGAGGAGAGAGGTGGCATTCTTTGGCTTACACACATTTTCAATCATCCACTACTCTCCCAAGAATCCTAGTCCAAAAAGCACCATCCATCCACCAATTATTTGAGGCCATTAAAGACCATTTGGAGCTCTTGAAGATCTAGGATTGGAGATCAAGCATTGTTAGAGGTTGAAGCAAGGATTTGCATTCATGATCACCTCCTCCATTCTTGTAGATTATGGTGATTATTGTATTCCTTCCTCTTTGTTAGTTTCATCATGAGTGGCTAAGCGATTAGAATTGTTCGATTAGAGTGTTTGTAAGTGCTAGGATGATCCCCTCATGATGAGGGGTTGGACATGTTCGGATTCTAGTTATGATTATGGTTGTGCTTGGATTATGGAGCTATTCAATCTATCTTACGCCATGGCTTGATTTAGGTCAAATTAACTCTTTCCTTTGCTTAATTGTGAATGAATTGAGTTAGATTGTAATCCAAGATTCAAGCAAGGTGTATGTGGAACAAGACACACCCCAATTTAACCTTTAGTGCTTCTTTAGGGACATTTCATCGAACACTAGAGTGCATTCTATAAATCATCTAAGTAGTGACAAACTTGAGTGATTGGGATGTTTGGGGTGTCAATTGGTGATTAGCACCCATTCCTAGGTGATTGTGGTGTCCTTAAGGATTTCTAAGTACCAACGTATTTCATCGAACACCTTCTGTTCACTACTATTTTTGCTTGATCTCTTGTGAATTAGTAGTGGTATTCCATTGTAAGACTTTATTCTGAATTTCTTCACATGCCTAGAGACTAATCGTACCATAAATAGTGTCCATTATGTCTGAAGTCCTCTAATGAGTCAAATTTGAGTATTTCCAACACTCGACGTCTAGCAACCTTACTCTCTTCGTTTGATCTTTATACTCTTTTGCAACATTTAATCTCTTTAATCGCTTTGCATACTTTGCAGTGATTGGATAGTAAACCTAGTTAGTAACTTAGAAAAACCCTTTTACAAACTTTCTTTGGCTTAAACCGTGAACGAAGTGTTGAGTAGAGATTTGTGAACAGACCTCGTGGGATACGACACTCGTGTCAGTTAGGATTTGGGTTTCATAGCCTCTGTTCTATCCTATCAAATTTTTGACGCTGTTGCCGGGGAATGTTCACACCTTTAAAAGACAGCATTCACCCTCTCCAATTTACTTCGTGCTCCCCTTGTTTTGGTATATCCCCCTGTCTGTGTATTACTTTGGTTTGCTCGTTTTGGTGTGTAGGACTCTCTTGTACATCCTCATTGTATACTAGACATTTAAATATAAATAGATGTGCACCAAGGTGGCTCCTAGGGACTCCACCTCACCCTCTATCACGCATAGCGACTCCATCCCGTTTTCCATCAGTTGCATCATCATCTACACTTCCATCAATCCTAGAATCTTCTACACCAACATCTTTACAGGCTTCACTAGTTGACTTGAGCTCCAAAGCAGAACTAGAGTCGTTGAGAACATGTTCGAAATGGCTCCACCACCACCTAGAACTCTTGAGGGAACTTCATCAAGTGTCCTTCGTCCACGAGTCGACAACCGCCAAAATTCCAATACATTCAAATGGTGCAACAAAATGTCTATCATGGCCATGAAAATGGATGTCCGAGTAGCCCCCTTCGAAGCTTCTTAGAGATTGTGGACCTCACGAAGTCCAACAATGTCCCTCAAGAGGCCACCAACTTCGACTCTTTCTTTTCTCACTCCAAAGTTAGGTGAATCAATGGCTAGATAACCAACCCAACAACACCTTGCAAACTTGGGACGAATTGGCGAAGACTTTCTCGGAAGAGTTCTTCCCCCCTACAAGACGGATGAGATTAGGGGAAGGATCTCTCACTTCCAACAAATTAATGGTGAGCCTTTCTTTGAAGCATGGGATCGATTTCAAGACGGATGAGATTAAGGGAAGGCTTTACCCATGCCCTCACCATAACTTTGGAGAGTGACAACTTGCGGAGACATTTGCTAGAGGGCTTACTTATGAGGATACGAAGATGATCAACCAAGCGACGAAAGGAGATTTAAGATCATTCCTCCTCGAGCGTTGCCTTCAAATCTTCAGAAAGATGACCGTGATGACAAAGAGTTGGTCAAGGCCACAATGTCTTAAAGACATCAAAGCGATGACCTGGGATGCTTATATCTCCACCAACACTACTGCTCCCAAAACTCTCAAGGATATGCCCAAACTTTGAGAGAAGGATGAAGAGCAACCAGGCCACTTAATTGTATCAAGGATGGATACAATGGATGCTCTGCTTTTTCCTTAGCTCAAGCAATTGCCAAGCCTCAAGAAGTACAAGCACTTCTTCCCAAGCCGACAATCAAGCCTCCTATCGCACAAATCTTTGTATCCAAGAGTTGTGGCAGTGAAGGGCATGATGCTTCGACTTGCTAATCTTTTGCTCCCAACTTTGCACTGAAAGAGGATTGCATTGAAGAAGTGGACTATGTACAAGGAAGCTACCACAGAGGCAACCAAAGTGGATCAACCACAGAAGGCGAACAAGAAAGAGATCAACCACAGACAACAAGAAGATGATGCGGTGGTGATGTTGATGTCTGGTAGAACCTTCCAATTATGTATTATTCAATTCAGTTGTTGATGGTCATCCGAGTAGTATTTTTACTGAGCAAACATACTGGGCATTGGAGCTGGCTATTGGCTAATGTAGACGCAAGAAACATTCTCTAAACCCTCAGCAAGTAATGTAGACGTAGTCCCTTTCTCCAGTATTTCTCTGTGTTTCAATGATGTAAGAAGTTAAAACTCTTAACATTTTAATACACCAGCCGCGTAAGATATTATTTTCCAGTTAACCAAAGTCTGTATAGAATATTACCTTATATTGATAAGGAAACATCCTAAATTCTTACTATTTATTAAATGATTAAAATACCTCAATCAGAGAACTTTAAAATAAAGAAAATAAAATAATAAAATAAAAATCTTTAAAACAAGAGGAACTTAAGAAGAATCTCGAACACTAATTCTTACGATTCACTCTCCTATAATAACTTTCAAATATCTTGGTGGGTGGTTCGGGGTCAGTCTTTCGTGCTCTAATCTTAACAATCAATAATTATTAAAAGCGTTAGCCAACATATTATACAATTTCATCTAATCATATAGAGCTATTTTCATCTCTAGAACTATTCCACCGTTATTAAGGTTCTCTAACTTCTACTAACTTCTACTAACTTCATACATTTAGGATATCATGATCTGAAATCATTTACTAACTCAAAACTAACTAGTCTTAATATCCATTTGACGGACTACTCTAATGGCCCAATATTTAATCGTAGGAGTCCCTAGTGGCCCAATTATAAGTATTGGATTTATATTGGTCTGAGACCATAAGCTGCCAATATGGATCAGAGGTCTAATAAGAGAGGTATATATTACTAGATCATCTATTAATCATCTAGACTTAGAGTAGCTCTTGTTGTTCGCTAGTTATCTAATCACATCATACTCTAGTTTAATCATATAGGCACGTCATATGAGTATCATAACTGAACATAGGAAAATAAGGACACATATAGATTCATAAGTACTAACTAAGTAACCATATTACATAAAGTAGTCCTCTTTATGTAATCCTATCATAAGTAAGAACTTAACATGATAAGTATTTAATCATCAACAAGGAATCATCAACAAAGAATCGTCAACAAGAAATCATCAACAACTAATCATCATGAAAGATTGAAACTAAAGTCAATCATGTTAGGTGCATTATGAATCATGGAATTATAGTTCTTGTAACTTGTCATATCATCAACATCATTGAGGAAGTCAATTTACAAGACTCTGATTCATGCACTATCATTGACATTATCTAAGGTATCTTATTCCTCGTGGGGCGTCCCCCAACTCAACCAACTAACCCACCGCCCTAGCGCGGAGGTCTGGGAGTACATATCCATCAGACGGTATCATAAATCATAGAAGGAAAACTGTGACCGTAAATCATAGTGGGTATATGCCCAAATCATAGGGGCAACTGTGGCCCGAAACATAAGGGGCGGTGGTCTAACTAGTAAGTTTCATGTTTTAAATCCACCTATTACACATCTAAGTGAAGTGTTCATGTTTCTTATCACTGGTTATGTCTAAACTTATCATCGTCTAACATTAATATTAGTCTAACCTTATCATAGTGTTAACATTATCATTAGTCTAACCTTATAGTTATATAGGAGGTATAACTTGTACAACATCAAAGTAATAACATGTCACAAATAAACACTCAAGCATGGAATCATGGCATAAACTAAAATGCATCAAATTAACTAACTTAATCTACCCCCTTAAACCAACCCACCTCATTGGCGAGCTGACGTCTCAGAAATATATCCGAGATGATTCCCTTTGCTGCCACGAAACCACAACCTCATACGGTGCTTCGTTCTGAGCTCAAACGACCAAGTTATTCTCTGTTTACTTCTTTGCAACTTGTTGAAACTTGAACGGCAGAATTTTCATTTCCCTGTCTAACTTGGCAAACTTCAGAATCAGTTCCCCAACTTCTGGTCCTTGCAGTTCACTCCATATCATACAGAGAACTACAATCCAGTCATCCTAATTTCCAGGAAGAACAGTTCAGTCTAACACCCCAACTTTACAGGTATTGCAAATTGGTCACTTATCTTCCATAATTCGCTAGGTGATCACTCTTCCCTAACCTCTGCATCTGCGATTACAGAGGATGTCGCCGATGACCCGATTCAATCCGTCGAGCTTTCCACGAATCTTGGAATCCGCTTCTTCTCCTCGCCTTTGACTCTACCGCCAGCCGCTTCGCATGGGAGAGAAGGCTTCTCCCTCGATCTATCTTTGTCAGATCGATTCCTCCGCCAGACACCCAACATCGGCTCTTGTTGATGCTCAGACTCCATCCATCCTTGATCCAAGGTGGTCGCCCGATTGGTGGTTCGTTGCCGATCCGACGAGGGAACGACACCATCCCTCATGGGCCCTCTCTCGTTCCAGTCGCCACCAATGTCAGCCTCTCCCTCTCCTCTCACCGATCGATCTCAGGCCACCAAGGAAGCTCGCCAACATCGCCTCCTGGATTGCCTTCCCCAAACGAGAAGCCGACTTACCTGCGTGGTCACCATCAACTCCTCTCGTCGGATCTGCCACACTAGGGTTCCCTCCCAGCACGAAACACTCTCAAGCTTAAATAGTTACAGAGGCTCACATGTCGTTCGATCCATCCAACCGCCCAATGCCCATCACGTCATCATAATTTCAATTGTGTATTAGGCCCACAACCGAAATCCAAAACCAAACAAACAACATCATCTACTTTCTCTTGGACAAATCAGGCCTCACTTCTCACCGTAGAATCTATCCAACCGTCCAGATTCCTCCAGACCCCCAACTAATAGACTAATGGCTTCATTCCATCTCCGATTATCTAACCAACCGATAATAGCACCGCACCTCATAGGTCTCCGGAACTCGCACAACTCAACAGCCAAACTCCTCGAATAAAACAATTAATTCAACACCAAACCTTCTATTCCATTCTTCGAGTAGGATTTCTATCAAACCGAAAATTCTAACTAGTAGCCTACAACCGATTTATCCAATTTAATGTACCATGTACTAATGAGTTGGACACTTCTAATAATTCACAATTAGGCTAACATTAATTTAGTAACAGGATCGTATCCAAACATGGAATTTACATTATTGTACTTTTGCCAATTTAGTGTTTTACCCTCCATTTCAATTTTAGGGAAGCGCAAAACCGCTTTTTAACAATAATAATGGGGTCATTTTTGGAAATAAAAAGTATGATTAATTTAAAAATTATATTGACCGTCAAGTTGAAACCTAAATTATATAAATTGGCCATTAAGACTTAGGAGCCTCTAAAACATGCGGCACATCCAATAAACACAAAGAAGAAGTAAAATGCGATTGCAGGTTACGTGCATCGAGATGCTAGGTTTCTATTCGATGTTATAAAATAGTCACTAAGTAAATACTAATAAGTAATGAATCAAAAATACTATGCAATTATTAATATTCTCTAACATAATACTCGATAATTACTAACATTATCTAACACTAGGCAATTATTAATATTCTCTAACTATGCAATTATGGTAATGATACCAACCTCATTATCGCATATATCACCGACGCGATGTCATTTGCGGTGGCCCCAAAGTAGTTTTACATCGATTGGCTCAGGGTCGACGCACGGGGATATTGGTCCATACAAGTAATCCATCCTACAACAAAACAAAATATTAATAAAAAACAAAACTAAAAAATTACAAATTAAAAAATAAAATTATAGAATTACCGATTAGTTGGTTGCAGAACGAGGACTCGTTATCGGTACAGAAAAATCAAGAAAGGAAGGAATGAGAAATAGTGGATTGGTGTGGAATGAAAGAGGAGGAGAGGGTGATATTTATAGAACAACTGGAGGCATACTAGAACGTGCGATGCACTGTGCCTCCAACGGTTATATTGAAACGGTCATCTAACGATCGTTACAATATAGCCGTTGATTCCACCTTAAAACGCTTCACACATCCTAAGACACGCCGCGAGTTGTAGAGGGTACTAGTGATCATTTTGTATAATTTAAATTTTAATTTAACTATCTACATAATTTTTGATTTATTCATGTCTAAAAAAAATCCCCATTTTCTAAGCCTTATCTCATCTCTTTCCTGCTCGTATAAAAAATTTCATTATTTTATTTTTAGAAAATTGGCCCCTTGTATTTTAATTTTACCAAATTGGTGATTAGCCCCTTTATGACAAAATTGCCCACGTCCCCTCTTACATTATTGCTAATTAACCAACCATATTTTCTGTTATGGTTTCGGTTAGTTTACTATTAAAACCTAACAAATCAGCATGCCATATCACTAAGTCCGTTTATATCATCATGTTTATGTTGAGACCATCCATTATGGTGAGCTAAATAGCTAAAAATGCTATTATTTAGTTCCAAGTAGCTTCACAATGGGAGAGCTAAATATCCAAAAAGTAAAAAAAGCTAAAATAGTTGGTAAAAAATAATTGGGTCAAATAGCTAAGACTATCTACATCAATACAATTCATCTCCATCTATAAAAGTGATCCACATTTTCACATCATTAACTTTTGCAATTTCACATTCTATATTTTCATATCATTTTCATCCATACAATTCAATTCCAATTGCAAAAATGAGACCAATATATATATTATTTATATTTTCTTCAAATTAATTCAAATGTTAACAAAAAGTGGACCCAAATGAATTTTAAAATATTGTATGAATGGTGTAGCCCCAAATAAAATTATCACTTGACTTATAACAAATGTAAATTTGCATTTAAAAGTTACATTTTTTCATCTATGATATTTTCAATTGAATTATAAAAATTTAACACATAAATTCCATATCATTTTATAAATAAATAAAATCTCATTAATGGGATGCTTTAATAGTCAAATTTCACACTACCTGGCAGACCCATAGTAATGGAAGGCGTATGGAATTAAAAACATATTAGGAAAGAGAGTGACAAACAATGCCCAATGATAAATCAATAATCCGGCGAGTGGAAGACATGCGGACTTGCTGCTGCTGAGATTCCTTGAATAATTATTCATCAGTACAATCCAGCTGGCACAATTTGATTGGCTTCTTTGTGTTGTTGTGATAAATGGTTTTGCTGTTCTTTGTTAAAAAAGGGAATTGCCTTCATTATTTCACATAACCATCCGTCATGTTTGTTCACGAACATTAATATTATTTTTTGACATTCATTCATAAATTTAAAATTTAAAGTGCCTTAATTATGGATATAATTTAACGAGAAATTGAAATATTTGAATTTTATCTTAGATCTATTTTCTTGCAACTCAAGGATATATGCAAAATAAATATCATAGCCCATCAAGTGGTAAAATTATCACATGAGACCAATTTATGGTGAACCAACACAAATATGACCAAGATTACTACTTCAAAACCGAGTAGTTCTTGTGTTTGAATAAAGGTCGATTAAAATTGACATAGAGTCACATAGTGATCTTACTACCATCCTGGCATTGATAGCCATGTTATATCCATATAACTTTTTGTTGGATATAATTAGTATATCATTGATGATATACGAAAATCATGTTCGGGAGAGATGCACAATTGGCAAGTTAGTGGTAATCTTCCACATCTTTCATCTCGAACTCTATAGCTAATCCATAGTTGATTGTTTTGAGAAACTCTTTACGAGCTCAATAAAGTGTATGTCATCTATGTAACAAAAGATGATCACATCCAATTATGTCAAAATAAAAGAAACACATTTTAAAATATAAAATTAAATTAAGAAAATTTTGGTAAGAATTTTGAAACCATAAAATATGACAAAGATGATTTTTCAAAAAATCAACTTGAAATGAAGAAGAAATTATATGCATAAAGAAATGTATGATATGCTAAATGTATCATGTCTCTCAATCTTTCAATTCATATGACATCAATTGGATATAATTGAATATTGTTCACGCGAACTTGAATTGTTTGCTTATAGCTAAATAAATCATCGAGGGAATTTCATATACACATGTGTATTCTAATTATGCAAACCATACATATATGTTGCAAGGACATCCATTAGGAGCAAACTTTTCCCTTCACAAATTGTCAGACTAATCGAATAATAAAAAGTAATTGCATCCACCACATGAGAATATATTTTCTCATAATCAAAATGTTATAGGTTTGTTGTACAAAACCTTTCAAAAATGAGATGTTTCATAACTTCTCATACTCATACTTTACATCTCAATGTATAAAGACTTAATGTCTTAAAACTTTTTATTTCTCTAGGGAATTTGATTTTGCCGCAAATTGAAATTTTTCAGCCAATCATTTCTTTATGTGCATACATTTTGGCTCATGATCCTCATTTTCAACTATCATATGTTAGCATGACACTATAAACAAAAATTTCATCAATGTTGACTTCATTGCGGTTCCAGTATTTTCCATCCAAGATATAGATAATCTATTTTCATATCTTTCAGGTACCTGAGACTCTTCTTGAGCATATATTTGTTTCTCTTGGTGGCTTTGCTTAAATAATGTTAACCTCAATTTGACCATCTTGATATATAGCTCCATTCCACTTTGAGGATTTTTTCCTTTGGAACCGAGTGGTCTACCACGTTTTTACGGGTTTTAGATTCATTTGTGATGTCAGATTGCCTAATATTGGCATTATTGTTATTGGAGCATTTCGAGTTGTCACATGAAAACTTTACTCTGGTTGGGTCAGTAAAGTGTCTAGCAGATAATGAATTATATATTTTTTGAACTTCACGTTCATATTGTTTAGTGCGAGATCAAAATGATATGATGATTATTCATCTAATCTCTGTGCCAACCTTTGATTTTCTCCACATAATATTGAGAATTATGATTATACGAATGATAAACCTCCAAACGAGTCATCAAAATTTCCTAACAACGATGTAAATATTTTACCATCGATGAACTCGTAATCAACATAATTTCCAAATCTTCATTGAGAACTCATCCTGATAAATTATGGTGGAGCAATTTAGATGTGTATATCACATCCATATATCAATAGATGGGGAGTTTAAGGTTTTGACCCAAAAACCACATAAAATGGAGGAATTCATAATAATTTCTTGGCGTAATGCGAATTTGTGTTGTTCATGTAAATGACATGTTCACAATAATATAAATGGAAAATGTTCGTCTCAATGACACATTTTCGTTATTGGATAATCATGAAAGTATGCTCATAATCAAATGGTTCAGCTAGTAATCTCCCAAATTAAAGTTTGTCGTGATATACACATGTGACTATCTAATTGATGCATCAATTAAAATAATTGGCTCACATGTTGGGTGTATTGATCCCCAAATATCACCTTTGTTTTGTTGTGTGGAGGAGAAATGATCTTACTTTAGTTGATGATTATCCAACAATCTACTCTGCTTAAGAAAAAGCAACCCAAATATTAGTTAAGGTTTGTTGGAGATTTCACTCAACAATGGGTAATGGAGAGGCGATGAGACTCCCCTAGAAACGAAAGCTTGTTGATAGAACAAAAATTGTTTGTGTTCCCAGGAAGTAGGGGAGTCACAAGGACTACCTAAATCCCTATAACCTTAGGAATCATTTCTTTAGAATACCCAAGTTGAGACCATCATGCACAACAATGTTCAAGAGAACATACTCTTTTGATTATGGAATCATCAAAATTGACCATAAAGGTACTTATCGATTCCCATCATGATTGAACCTGGATGGTCTCACCGGTTATGCCAAATAATAGTTGTCAGGACGAGTAAACTTATAGTTTACATTTTTATATATGTATTTCAATCACAATAACATGTGTAGTACAAATTGGAGGATAATATTATTGATTCAATAATTATATAGCCATAGACAATATTATTGTTCCTCTCTTGATCCTAAACAAATTGGAATAAGGATTTTGTTCCTTCGTGAACAATATAATAGATCGATCTAGAGCTTGAGAGAAATGTTGTACTACACCATATATCTTGGTGCACTATCGATGTTATATATATCACAATTAATTATGGTGATTCGCATCATAAAATACTCATTTTTGTCATAAGAATGGTACATGGTTTAAATGATAAATAGAGATATTTCTCAATCATCTATGTCACCAATTAATTGATCAATAATTCTCATATAATCACAATTGTTATGTCCATCCAAATAAAAAGGGTTCTTTATATGAACAATGATCATATGATGTTACTTGTGCTTTCAAGAATAATGTAACAGATGTGTCTTTGCACAATCACTTTGAGGGCTAAATTAGTATCAGTTGGATATGATCATCAAAATAAAACTGACAGTTGTACCACCAATCATAGGATTAAAATTGTTCAACATCAATTCACAACTCTCTTCCATGCGAGAAGATAAATTTCTCAAATTTATTTCCCATGACCATAATAAGAGGTATTGTCCTCCACAATAGTGTATTGTCGTATCGCCTTCGTGGGAATATATGTATTGTCACAACGGACATGATATAATAATCATCCGCTTCGGGGGTCATATTTTGTCTCTCAAGTAATCACTATTGGGGACATATTAGTTAGATAGCTTTGGACAACTTGTGTCTCTCAGTACTCATTTATAGCCATTAACTGAGATAATGACGATTCAAGAATATCCAAGCTGTGATCTTGTTGTGATAAAACGTTAGCATCGTCTTTAATGGTTTCACCAATACCATTATAAATGGATTTCAACATCCAATGCCCATGAAAGGTAATTCTTGCTCGAAACATCAAGAGCTACAAACTCAAATTATATTATATTCAATATTTTATAAAAAAAATAAATAGATTTAATGAGGGAGAAAAACAATATGAGCTAATAATTAACAATAACACATATTACTATCATATAACCTATCCAACGTATGCATTAGAAAGCAATAATAAATAAAGAATCATTTATTTTAGCAATAAACAATTCATACATTGAAATGGCAATAAAAGCACAAATGAAATAATAACCGCACAAATATATGAGATAATGACTTCAAAGTCTAATGACCTGTACAATATACTCAAATCAATGAATATATACTTTTACCTAAGCATTGAACGGTTAATAATAATAGACAAATATAAAAAAAACTGACATTCATTTCCTTTATAAATGTAAATATTTACGGTGAATATACTATGAAATAATATGTAGCTAGGAGCATATGCACGTTGAGCAATGAACATACATACTAATAAATGGAAATATAAAAATACTATAAGTCCTCTAGTTGAGAAAAAAAAAACTTTGTGAAATTTTACTTAACTTGTTAGAAGGAACGCAAGCATCAAAAGGACAACATAGAATTCAAGAAATACAACGTCATCTGTAATATACTAATATATTGTCCAATTTAAAAAGAAGAAATGCCAAATCTAACATTTTAATGTTTGAAATTGGGAATTATTTAAAATTTATGTGTCAATTCAAGACACTAAAACGTCCAATTATATGTAATATGACACCAAATAAAACACCGCCCCTAATATCAGTGTAGCAAATCTTTTAATATGACCAATGATGTGATTTGAAAATCATATGCATGTAAAAATAACAAACACAAAAATAATTGCATGGCAAACAATAACAAATACATCACAAGAAAGACGCAAATTATTCTTGGCATTATACAAAAACTTTAGTTTATAATAGGCTAGTTTTATATAATCAAAGATAATGACTAAAAATAACCAAGACAATTAAAATATAAAAGTAAATCATTTAAAAAAATACATATGAACAGAAAAGGGAAAACGCCATTGCTAGCAGTATGCATGCTACTAAAAAAATGAAAAACATTAATAAACAAAATAGGATATAGTTGTCTTCCTGAATCTTAAAAAATGTAAAGCATTTCTGCTGATGACGTGTTATAAAACTAAACTCAAATAAAGACAAGAACAAGAGAAATATGGAGAGGGAGAGAGTTTCTTATTGAGGTGTGAAGAATGATACAAATGAGAGCTCTATTTATATGCTCATGGAATAGTAACATATACTCTCTAACATTACTACACATAAAGGAGGGAAATAAACTACATTGAACAATACAATAAACATAGGAGTTACAATTGGGCATTCACTATGACAATAATCTTCATAACATTTAGCAATTTTTAATATAAACTTTATCACCACATCAGCAACTTTGACAATTAACTCGTTCAACAATTTCTAAACACCTTCATTCCAACAATTCATTAGCAATTTCTTAAAAAAATAAATCTCTTACCAAAGTGTTTTGTGGCATAGCTAACATAAATATGTTTCTTACATAATTAATCTAATTGCTTATGTGAAATTTCTAATTTTTTTTATAAATTAGTAATTATCCACGATTCTCTAAAAATTACTAAATTAATGTCACCTCATTTTCCACCTCATCTAAAAATTGATAAAAAAAATTAAGGATGGAGAGATGATCTCAAAAATAATGAGAAAATTAAATTAAATTTAAATTTTAAAAAATTATATTTAAATGTTTATTTTAATTAAATAATACTATCTATATAAAAATTATTAAATTTATTTATCAAAATCAATAGTAATCTATGTTTTGAACCAAAAACTAATTAGATTTTGCCAAATTTAGCTTGACACCATTGTAGCATAATCAACTTTTCTAAAGCTAAAACGTTAAATTTGAGTGGGAATTTGACTTTTTTAGGTTCAACTTTTCTAAAGTTAAAACGCTAAATTTGAGTAAATTTTTTTCCCCACCGCTAGTATAGTTTCATTCCTGATCACGGACACCTGTGTAGGAACCACCTATGATCTCTTCACTTTCTTTATGGTTCTGAATACAACTATATTCACACCATCTTCCTGCTCTTCACCCAAATTCGACAATGATATCAGCAATACTTTGTTATTTTATTTATGTCATTAATAAATAAGTTTATAATTAAGCTGATTAGGATGTTGACTAAAATGATGACCCCAACTGCCACGTCAGTGTTGGACAGAATTATTGACGAAATTGGACGGAAAATATAATGGAAGGATACGATTGGTTAATTGGCAGTACTGTAAGGGAAAATAGACAATTTTGGAGTATGTCAATCACCAATTGGGTAAAGTATATGGGCAGAATGACCATTATCCATTTATTTAATTGATGGTTTGTCATTAGGTCCGCTCAAATTCACAACAGTTCAAGCACATGTAATTCATTTTTCTTCTTTCCTTTTATAAATGAATTTTAGTTCAACATTAAAATGAATTATATAAGTTCAAAATTAAAATGGTCCTGTTTTTTAAGGCCCTTGGTTTTTACTTTTTGGCTACTTCTTTTTGGTTGGCCCAAGTCATCTAGAGTGAACAATGATTGATTGTTAGCGTATGTAGTTGTATGGGTTTTGAGCCCAACTCGAGCCTATGTTATTTTGTTGTCTTTTCTTGAAACAACGTTACTTAATTATATAAATAGTCCATCAATTGTCTCCCTATATACAGGTGATACCAGAGAACGAGATCGACGAGCAAAGTTTGTGAGAAACCGTGCTCCTATATTTTCTAACCCACTCAACCCTGAATATAGGTCTACTATTAAGGATGTGTTGGCATCGCTCCATTATCGGGCCAAACTCCATGCTACCATGTCCCAACGTTACTTCTTGGTAATCTGTCTCAATGATGGCCTTTTCATAGCCCATGTCTCGTATCCATTCGAAGCTATCCTTCACTGCATGCGCTTCTTCTTCCCCGCTCTTGTTAACCTTGTTGCCTTCTACATGAGGAAATGTATTAAACCACCTGACTCATCGCAAACCGCTAGTCTTACGCCATGGTTTCTATCCTGATGGAACAGGGGAATGTCAACATTGCAGTTGACGTACCCCACCGGTGGTGGGTGCCATTAAGGACAAGCTGTGGGTTGAGGTTGTTGTGGTCGCTTCTCCTCCGTCCAATAATTCACCCATTCCAACAAGTCATCCAAAGCATGTCGTATAATCACCTCTGGTGACTAGCCTCCCCATTCCATACTCGCTCGTTCCTTTCCCGCCAGACTACCTTGAATCTGTAAATTCGCGTTGGATTGCAACATTTGGAAAACCCATCCCCGTACATCATCCACTTGCATGCATACCGAATGGACCCACTGCCACATTCCCAACAAGGTCTACCAATTTCACACTCGAAGAGCAAGTTATCGAGATCCTCACCCATTTTCAAACAACAGTCGCAAGTATCCAGTACTATGACTGCTTGCTTGCCAGACGCACTCTAGTTGGCACCACATCACGAGCCACCCGCTAAATTATGAAATTACTCGAATGATTTAAGTGGTTACGTTATGTCATGTCATTCATGTGACTATGTTATGTTATGCTATGTTATTCATGTGATCCGGATAATTGTATGCCAATATCATTGTGATTAAGTGGTTACCTTATGCTATGTTAGTATGTAATGGTTAAGTGCCTATCTTATGTTAGGTTATGTCAGGTTATGATATCTCTTGATGATGTGCAAGTTACAACTTTCAACTACATTAAAGCATGTCATGTTCCCCAACATTAGTGTCCACGTTATGTCCATCATATTCATGTTATGATTAACTGCTTATGTTGTTGCTTGATGATGTGCAAGTTTGCCCTTTTAAACTATGTTAACTCATTTCATGTTCTCCAAGATCAGTGTTGTGAAACCCCATCCTAAGAGTCCTGATCGAACCACTAGTTCAACCAATGAGGAGTCCTACTCGGGTTTCAACTTGAAACACACTGAACTCTAGGCTACTAATAAAAACATTTAAAACAATATCCTCTGATATCAAAACACCGACAAGCTCTCTCCCCACCGTGAGCTCCAGTACCTGTGACTGAACACACAAATATGCCAAGGAAAACAAGCTAACTCTAATGGGGTCAGTGATAAGCATTGAGTGGCTAAATTAGACTGGCGTAAAACTATGACTATACTGAGAAGATAGGGAAAGAAAGTATAACTAATCCCTGAATCTAGTAATGTGACCTTGTGGTCCTATAGGCAACATCCTATCAATAGTCACCCCTAGCTAGTAGTTGATAGCCTATGGTGGATCAGACCATGAAACCACCCCGTAGATACAGTGCGAGTAACATCAGTAGGCATACTAGACACGCCCTGCATGACCGTATGTCACCACAACTTTAATTGGACTCAAGGCCCACACCTTAAGTTCATGTCCAATTAGAGTGGAAGTCCTCACCCTTCACTTGAATAGTTCAATTCCTATCCATAGCCATACGATCAATCTAACGATCTAGAAATCTCCAAGTCCATAACTAACAATTCACAGACTTAACTCTTCCTCCGATTGACTTAGTCAACCCGGTAACTACCCCGAGCCTTACAAACCCTTAATACTTGGTCAACTGTGAACTCAACTCCTCAAATTAATTAAATTAATTCATTTTCCAACTTCCGACTTCTACTCAACGAGTAAATTTTGAATCAAACCGAAATCAAACCAAAAATTGGGGTGTCACAACTCTCCCCTCCTACAAAAGATTTCTTCCCGAAAACCGAACGTCACCCCACTGAGCGGGAAGGATTCGGCGCAATAGTGTTCAACTATGGCGCTTGCACTCCTACTTGGTAGCAAACGACCTTGATGTGTCGTCCTTCTCAAGTACTCAACCAGTCCACTCCTCGAAAATGACCCAGGGTCAAATCAAAGTCTAACCACAACCTTGTCCTCGAAGACCGACAGTGACACCTTTAAAGAAATGAGTCAACCCATGGGCAATACTCATCATCCTCTGGACCTTCATTTCTTTTCCACTTCTTGTTCCCCTAACTCTCCTTCCTCCTGACTAGAACATCCAAAGCTCGCACCTCGCTCATGACCTCTCAGCCCTGAAATGCTCATTCCTTAACTGATTTCCTTTGAAATCTGAACACACCTTCCCCTTCCTAGATGATACTTGGCCCTTGGTAGTCACCATCTGGCGGAAGGACTTCCCTTAACCTACCGAGCATCAGCTTTGCACTTTCAGTATCCTTACGATCTTTTTGCACCCTAAGCATTGTTTCTAGCTCGTCAACCCGCACTACCATGTCCCAGACATAGAAGTACATAGACCAGTCCTTGCCATGCTGCTTTGAAGATGCAGCTAGTCGAGCAGCAAGCTCAACCTCGCAACTTTGATCTTGATGCTTATACTACTATTCCCCATTTTCTTACTGATAGGTAATACTAATCATATAGTACTACCAAGACCTTAGCCAACTCACAGAATCTTGTCATCCTTTCCCATGATGACGGTTCCGACAAGTCTGATCACGCTTGTGACCGTTGTCCCGCCACGCCCATGGTATTCTCCTCACCACACTCGTGGTCCTCTCCTTACCACGCTAGCTTGTGGTCGACTATCAACAACGACCGTTGCCACTTGACTGTCACAGCCGTTGCCTCATGATCACTGCACCATCACACTCGTGATGTACTACATGTCATGACCATGACTGTCATCCAACCATACCCGTCACGGACTATTCGTCATGCATGTGACTAACTGTCATCCACGACCGTGACGACCTTTTTGTCAAGCCCGTGATGTATCATCCCTCACGCCTGAGGCCAACTCTTTGACAAGCCCGTGGCTGAGCTTCACCACGCCCATTGCTTGTTGATCATCGTGACCGAGGTTAACATCCCGTCACGCCCGTGACTGACTTCTTTTTCCTAGAACTACCAGAGTTGCTACAGCTGTTACAGTAACACGCCTTACTGTCTTTCTGAGACCAACAAAGACCTATCTCTACTCTTTCCCTAACTACTCCATCGGCCCTCAGATGCTTCCCATCCTTGCCTTCAAGCATGGTTCTCAATTAAATACTAGAGGCTAACTGTCTCTTTGACGTTACACCTCAAGGAGCGAAAGCATCCTTTAAACTCTGAATTCCCTTCCCATTGGGGTCCAAAAGGATCATCCGACTAATGGCTCTAATGAAGAGTTCCACTGGATGAAATTCCCAGATTCCATCCAATGCATCATGTAACACCTTAGGCAAATCGCACATCGACAAAGTACGAGAGAGATCAATGGGTTATGAGTAATACTCTATCCTTAACTGACAAGATACATTTTCGGGGTGAGATGAAGGAGTTCGTGTAAAGAACTCTGAAGTTAATCATGCTCAAGTGGGAGCGGTTTAGAAATGGGTGACCTCTTGGGAAGTCATTGTTCAGCACCCGAAAAAAAATCCGTGAGGGATTAGCTATACCCAAAGCGGAAAATATCTTATCAGAAAAGGTTGGGGTGTTGCACTTCCCTTATCACTACCCCTTGTCTTACTAGAATTCTTAAAGTTCAACAACAAGCCTTTGAATCAAGAAAGTAAGATACTCTGCCCCTTGGTTCCTTAATCCCTTTCTTTTCTCTTTCTAGAGCTGGTGAGAGAGTGGTCGTTCAAATCCTGACAAACTATCGCAATGTTCCCTTTTAAAGCACCTGAATCCTGAAAACTCTTTTCTTAATATCTTTTGCAAAGACTGACTCACCACATCATTTTTTTCTAGACACTCACCTACTGCCCCATGAAAGACTAGTACCGTTACATGTGTCGACTCACCTTCTCCCCTCTGAGGTTCGTGACGCCTCTGAGGAGTAGGTAGCATACCGTTAGGGTTACAAGAAAACCGGGCTCTAATACTAGTTGTCAAACCCCACCCTAGGAGTCCCAGTCAAACCACTAGTTCAACCGATGAGTCTTACTCAGTTTTTAACTTGAACCACACTCAACTCTAGGCTACTAATAAAAACATTAAGACAAGCATTAACAGCTTAAACTGAACACTTCAATAAAATTGACAAACTAGGATCCGAAATCCCAAAACACAACAAATCAAAAAGAGATGCAACTCCAGTTTAAAAATACATAAAAATTATATCCTCTAATATATAAAAACCAACCAGCTTTCTCCCCTCCATCAGCTCCAATACCTGTGACTGAACACATAGATATGCCAAGAAAAACAAGTCTAATGGGGTTAGTGATAACCATTGAGTGGCTAAACTAGGCTCGCATAAAACTGCAACTATACTAAGAAAATAGGGCAAGAATCAAGTAATGTGACTCTGCGGTCCTGTAGGGATCATCCTATCAATAGTCACCCCTAACTAGTAGCTGATAGCCTCATGAAGGATCATACCATGAAACCACCCGTTGATACCGTGTGAGCAGCATCTGTACGCATACTCCACACATCTTGCATGACCGTAGAAACATCCTGGGGGATTTTGCAATCCATGGGTGGGTGACCAACACACATAAGGAGCTAATCTAGCTAAATCTGAATTTTGTCCTAAGCATGAACTGTGAACCACAGTTCAAATGTCATGAGCTTATGCTCGAACTTAAACAACTACCTGTTCAGTAGATCACACGCTACTGCACAGTGTATGAGCCCGACTCTGTTTCATAACCCATGTATAGTAGATGACACGCTATTGCACAGTCTTGAGAGCCCGGCTCCGAAACACAACACATGTACCGTAGATCACACGCTACTGTACAGTCCTGAGAATCCGATCATCGCATTCCTGACAATCCTAATTACAGTTATATGCTTAAGTCAAAAAGTAATCCTAACCCTCACCTATTAAGAAGGGATGGCATTTCTGATTCTCACTTGACATGATTCCTCTCACTGCCACTAATCTATAGCTTCTGACCGTGCATCATTTGGAGTTTAACCAATTGAGTTATACTCCATTTACTTGTAGCAATCTGAAACTTGCTAGGACAGAAACGTGGCGCTAATCCTCCAACTGCCTCCATTACACTAACTGATCCAAAACTTCTACTCATTGACAAAACTAACCCAAGTCCTTAACTATAAAACATCCAAAAGTTCAAAGTTGCTAAAGGTCCTCAACGCGTCCTACACACCACCAAAGCCGTTGCACCCTTGCCGAACGCGGATGGCGCCACCGCTACTGCTATTCCTAAAGCTCCGCCTTGAATCTCCTCAATCTCCTCCGAAATAGTGATCGGCACCGCCACAACTCCATCCTCGTTTGCCCTCGATCGATGGAATTCAAAATCCTCACCTCTTGGCGTCAAAACTAATGGCAACAAGTAACTTACCCTGCTCATCGTCTCAGTGCATCACCAGTTAGATCATGGAAGGGAAGTTAAACCATTCTCCCACTTGATGGTAATGGGGCCCAACTCCACAATCTGATCCATCATACGGCCCAAGGCCCACCTCAACTTTAATTGGACTCAAGGCCATAATTTAAGCCTAGGGTGGCAGTCCTCACCCTTCACTTGAATGGTTCAAGTCCTATCCAGAGCTATAAAATCAATCTAACGGTCTAGAAATCTTCGAGTTCATAACTAACAATTCACAGGCTTAACCCCTCTTCTGATGGACTTAGTCAACCCAATAACTATCTCGAGCCTTACAAATCTTTAATACTTGGTCAATTGCTGAGTCAACTCATCAAATTAATTAAATTAATTCATTTTTCAACTTCCGACTTCTACTCAACGAGTAAGTTTTGAATCAAAAAAAATTTTAACCGAACCAAAAATTGAGGTGTCACAATTGTCTACAGTATGCTTAGCTTATACATGTGATGGTTAGACAGTTATGTTCATGTTTCTACTTGATGATGTGAAATTCATTAAACTAAGATAAGTTGTTAAACTATAATAAGTCCTTAAATTATGATAAGTCATGTTCATGAGATCCATGTTATGGCATGTCTTTTTTCCAGGATTAATGCTCCCATTATGTCCATCATATTCATGTTACGGTTAGGTAGTTATGTCATGTTATGTATTATTTAATGATGTGCAAGTTGTACCCTCGAATTATGATAAGTCATGTCATGTCTCCCTGATAAGGGTTTATCTCATTTTCATGTGATCCATGTTATGGTTAAGTGGTTATGTCATGATATGTTGGGTTATTACATGATGATGTGCAAGATGTGCCTTGAATTATGATAAGGCTAGACTACTTCAAGGTTAGGGTGTGATATGTCTACATGACTAGTGAGTAGTGAATAAGTACACGTTACTTAGACAAGTAATGTGTATTAGAAACATGTAACTTTCTGGCTAGACCACCACCCCCTATGTTGTGATCTCATGGTACCGTCTGATGGATACATACTCACGGACTCTCACGTTCACGTTTGGGCCGGTATTGCCCCTCATGTTACCGTCTGACTGATACGTACTCGCAGACTCTCACGTTCATATTTGGGCTGATATTGCCCCATGTTTCTCACGTTTGGGCCACATTTTTCCCCTTATGTTACCGTCTGATGGATACATAGTCCCAAACTCTCACGTTCACATTTGGGTGTTGGACTAGTTAGTTGAGTTGGGGGGGGACGTCCCGCTATTGAAAGTTCAAGTGATAAGATACCTCAGATAAGTTCATGTACAAGTATGTCAAGTTCAAGGGATAAGATAACTTAGATAAGATCAAGTATAAGATTCAATGTTATGTGTTTTCATGTTCGCTAAGTGATGTTGGTGATAATGACCACCTGATATGATATGTTTAGTGATTGTCATGTGCTGATGTGTTGTGATATGTTCAAATGTTTCTTAGATGTGATAACTATGTGTTGGGATAAATATTCATGTAATGATGTGTTCCTTATGTTCCAATGTGCCATGGATTTGATGACTAGTTGTGATCAATATTCATGCAGTGATGTGTTCCTTATGTTCCAATGTTCCTTTAGAATGGATTAGAGGTTCAACCTTTGATGATGACTATGTTACTTGCCATGTTGAGTTCTCATGTGTTAGGATTACACAAAGATGGATACTATATCTTATATGCCTACTTAGCTAGTATCAATGATGCCTTATACAATGATATGTTTTTGTCTTCCCTATGTTCTAGCATGATACTCATGTTATGTGTCTACATAACTAAGTCAGAATATGTTGTGGTTAGATAACTAGAAAGCATGTCCCTAAGTAAAGGCAATGTCTGAATATAGCAATGTCTGATTAAGGTGATGTCTGAATAAGGTAATGTCTGATTAAGATGATGTCTGAATAGTTTGATGTCTGGATGAGTTGATGTTTGAATAATTTTGATATTGTTAAACTTAAGTTGGAAATCATATGTGTTATATTAGAGCATAATAGACTAACCCCAGAACCACCCACTAGGGTGTTTCTAAGTTGATGCAGTAGTAGAGTTGAGCTGATTCGGATGTGCAGCGATGGACTTGGTATTCAATGTCGGGTTTGAGTTTCAAGTGTTTATTCTGAGACTTGATTCTTTTCATGTTGTCTTATGTTGGAGCACTCTCCGCTTTTGTTAAAGCAGATGATCATTTTCTATCTTTTTGGTTGTTCTATTTAAATAAAGTTTTTGAAATTCCTTTGAGTTGAGTCCCTATAGGGCAATTTGGTTATTAAATAAATAGAAAGTTTTTGGGGTGTGTCACAAGCGCCCGCGACAAAGAGTAAAACCTGCGACCATTGTATGAGCGCTAATGGATTTATTCAAACGTTGTCGCAGTCCGCCTAAAACAAGAGCTCGACTGCGATAAACATAGTGAATGACTACCCTTCAGCAGCCGATCTCCACTCATTCCACACAGCTTCAACTCTCCTCCCATCTGAAATCCTCCTATTCCTCTCAATTTCCTCCATCGATTTTCTCCTCTTCTCTTCTCCAATTTTGTCACCCCGACTTCCACCCTTTTCTCGAAATCGCCAATATCAGCTTACTGTTACTAACAAGAAGCATAAGAGTTCGATTTTGATATAGTTGTGTCGGGCAATCGCATTGTGTTTGAGTTGAAGAATCAGGGGGTTAAACCTGTAGGTCCACTTCATTCCTTCATGGGATACTACATAAGTGAGTGTACAAGAAATTATGCTTACTACCCGGTCTCTCCAATCGAATGGAAGAAGTTGTCGCCCCAATTGAAGACACGGGCTTGGGAGCAGTTTGTGCTAGTAAGTATTATTTTAGTTTTTTTAATTAGATATATTTTTGTAGTTAAAATTGTAACTAGTTAGTGCTTAATTGATTTATATTATAAACCTCTTTTCACATTGAGGCGAATGAGATGGTTGAAGCTCGCAAATATTGGGATCGCAATGTTGGAAGACTGTTGGGGGAAGTCAAGGATCACAATTTGGCAAGCTTAGTTGAAGCATGCACAAATAAACCAACTCCCTCCATAGTGGATTATGAATAATTCCTTGACAGGTTGTCCAATGGCTGATTGGATAACGTACTTGTTGCGAGTTAACGACAAGTAGTTCGAGATAGTACATATATTTACAGATTTCTAATTGTATTTGATTGTAGTTTTTAATACCGACTCAAGAACTTTTATGTGCTTGAGTCATATCAAATCAAGCCGCTCAAATGGAAAACCATAAAGGAGGGAGAAGGCCATGTGATACATATGTCAAGGAAACCATTGAGAAGATGGGTAAGCCACCTTCTCTACGCCAGAAGTTCATAAAGTTCTTCCACTAACTAGATGGAAGTTACAAATCAGAACATGGAATACTTGTGGTGGTAATGACTAGTTTCCATATATATAATAGATATAGCTTTAAACTAGAAGACAATAGAATTAATTGAACATCTGTTATGTAGGAGACTATCAGCAACTAGAGCGGGAAGGAGCACCGACTGAGGTTGGGCCTAATGACTCATTGGCTCAAACACTAAACAAGCCAAAGCATCGAGGCCACGTTCGGATGATGAGTTTGGGGTTTACCCCACAATGGTAATAATGTTCAATTTCAAATTTGTTCTTTCTTGGGTCGTTAGTGTTTGTACCTTGTTTGGTGATATTTGTACTGTTTTTTCTTTAAGGTATTTGGTGGTGCTAGCACTTGTTCATCATCATCATCAGCTCCTTCTGCCTCTGGGAATGCAAGTGTGTCCTCAAATGCTGCTCCTAGTGCTCCCCCTCCCTTACGAGAAGAGTTTGATTGGATGTCGTAGCAGATGGCATTGATGTTGCAACAGTTGGCTACAATGTATTACATGATGTCGTCGGAGCTCGCCGGTGCTTTTACCTAAGTTTTGACTCCTGGGATAGTTCCTGGTACTCCATTCAATCCAAGTCCTCTATATCTGTATTAGGAGCCTATGCAGCAGCAACAACCATCTCAACAATAGCAACAAGCTCATGAGACCAATCTTATGGGTTACTTCCCATTCTCTCAAGAAGCCAAAAATCAGTTTCGCCTTCATGGGATGATGGCGAAGCCTTTTCTTCCCTTCTTCATACATTAGAAAGAGTGAGTTTTATAATTAGTTTCTTGAAATTTCAATTAGAATTCATGTTTGTACTTACTTGTGTTTTTTATGTTTATATATAGGTCCCCATTCCAGACACGAGGGAGCAACGAGATGATGATGATTGTTCGTAGTTGTATTTCTAGTTAGTTCTAGCTCTCTCCCCATCCCTATTCCCATATATTATGTAGTATTTGAAACTTCTAAGATAGTTTCTTAAGATAATTTCTTAACGTTTGCATATTAATGTTTGTTATTGTAGTTTGGAATTATTACATGAGATGGTAATTATGGAATTATTATGTGTTATTATGGAAACCTAAAAACTGCTCTAAATTCTAAAATTCTGCTCTAAATTCTAGAACATTGAAAAAGCTCTATAACTGCAAAGGTAGATCAATTTGAAAGTGATAGGTGGCACCATACCAGAATAGACACATCTCCAGCATTATTGTAATAGGCTAGTCGCAGGCCCTTTCTCGCAAGTGTTGACTACGATTGGCCGGTCACTGGTAGCGCCTGTGATAAAGCGCCTACAACCAGCCAATCGCAGCCAACGGCTACGACAAGGCGAGCTTTGTCACATCAATAATTGTCGCATGCCTATTTCTATTTGTCGCATGCACTGTATGTAACCATCCTTCTATTTTATGGCAGGCTGGCCTGCGACATTGTTTTGTTTTTGCTTGTGACTGTTTTCCCTTTTTATTGCAGTGTAAGTTATACACTTTCATGCATTATTACGTGTTGAAGATGGATTCTAACGTGATTTTGAAAGCTCCTAGACCGAAACGAGTGACCATTTAGTTTGATTCTTTTAGTAATGTGTAAATGAAAAGTCTACATGCTAAATATAAATTCATAAATTTGTTCTCAATAATAAAAAGTTTACTAGTTAAGAATAGTTGAAATATTGATGGACGATGTTAAGTTCATCCTTCCATAAATTTAATTCACAAACTTAAAATGATTCGTAAGTGAAATGTTAGTATTAAGACGTTCACAGATGAAAACAACAAAGATTGAACATCAAACTGTAAAGATAAAAATAAACTGTATCTCATATTATTTGGAATTAAGTCAAGCAGACCTTAAGGAATTTGTTTTAGGAAATTAGATATAACAAACGCCTGGATTGAATCTCACCAGTGAACAACTAAGATCAATTTCTAATAGTTGGAGTATTCAATAGACCGAGAGTACCAAAGTCTTCACCTTATATTTATCTTATTCTAGTATTTTAGTTTATAATATATGTGTATTATGTGTATGTTATATGTATTCATAGAGTAATTATAATAGTTGCATTACAGACACACTCAAATAATAAATTTGTAAACTAAATATAACAGAGATATAATAGCCATAAAATAGACATACGGAGACATAACAGACTCATATAGTAAATATAATGGTGAAATAATAAACTTATAAAGTAAATATAACAATGAAGTAATTGACTAACTGATAAGTTGACATAACAGTGACATAATATAATACTCATAAGTGGACATAACATAGACATAATCCACCTATAAAGTGGACACAATGATTATATATATAATTTTATCATAATATGAACATAACAGTGACATAATTTACTTATAAATGTAACATAATAGTGAATTAACATACTCATAAGGTGAATATAATAGGGACATAAAATGTTCGTAAACCAAGCCTAAAAGATGCCTAATAAACTTATAACTTAGACATAACATAGGCATAAAAGAATTGCAGTAGTACTGATATTTAGGTTATGTAGCATAATAGCCTAAAACAAGTGGTCTACTCAAAACACTAAAAATTGATATATAATCGTAATATAATTGTTCTATGACAGTTATCCGTTATTAACATAGAAGTTGTACAAACATATTGTGACACCTTGATTTTGGGTTGAGTATGATTCTAGGATAGTATTGGTTTTTGTGAGTCGGTGAGAATCACTGTCAGACGGTCCGTCACGGGCGTATCGGACAGTCTCTCATAGGCGTGATCATCAGGTAGATCATGATCGTGGTCAATGATAGTCACGAACGTGGCAGCCGGAGGATGACGGCCGTGACCATCAGTAGGTCATGGACGTGGTTTCCATGTCACAACGGGTGAGGTAAGCAGTACGCCATGGGTGTGGTGGACAACTTATGAAACCTAATTTTCTTCTTCCTTGCAAACTTCTGACGAGCGACGATTGTTCCAGGCACAGGGGAAAGTCTTGTTGATCGATCCAAACCAGTAGGAGAGGCCTAGAGATCATCGAGGAAGCTTTAGGAGGTAATCTACCTTCTTCCTCGTTCGTCAATCCTTTTCTTTGAATCCCATGTAGGAAAATCCTGACAGGTTTGGATTTGGAGTTTTGGGATTTCAATTTTATGATTGTTCCCTTCAGGTTATATGGATTAGGCAAGCAAACTCTAGGTTTCAGATCATACTCTTCAGAGGAAAGCTTTCAGAGGTAGGGGTTAGGATTACTTTTCTGCTTTATGCGAAGAATTGTAATTAGTTGTCAGGAATCCTTGTTTGGATTTTCAGAATTGTACAATAGTGTGCGATCTACTGTATAGAAAGATTTGTTATGCAGTTTAGAGTTTCGGGTTGTACAATAGCGTGTGATCTACTGCATAGGCAGATGGTTATGATTCGAGCATAAGCTCACAACGAGAAACTATGCATTTATACAGTTCATGTTAGGATTAAGAATCAGAACTAGAATATACTAGCTCACGATATACGTTGGTCACCCACCCTATAGATTGTGCGATCCCCGAGGCTACATTTACTTTCAGGTAGGACTTGACGATAATGCCTTCAGTTGCTGCTCTCACGGTCTGATCCACCATGAGGTCATCCGCTCATAGCTAGGGGTGGCTAATGTTAGGATAATACCTAGAGGACCACATGGTCACATTACTAGATACTAGTTCAGTTTTTCATGTTCAGGGTCAGCTGCTCAGTGCTTATCACTGACCTTGTTACATTTCATTATACATGATCAACCTTGGGACTTCAGGAGCCAATGCCGCTTAAGAAAGGAGCATGAGTAGTGACACCACCTCGCAGTGAGTCTGGGAGTCACACAGAGAGGTACCATCGAGTACCTCAGCTGTCTCTTTCAGTGTTTTCATAGTTTTAAGACAGTCTTTCATGTTTTTTCAGTTGTTTGTGAGACTTATTTTACAGTGGTTGTTTTCCCAGGTTTGGGATGTCTTTTAGTGATGTTCATTTTTGAATTCGAGCCATGATGCTCTGTTTATTTTTTGCTGTCGTTTTACTTAAGTATTGAGGATTTTCAGTTCAGTTAATGTATGTCAGTTGTTATGATATAAGTTTGAGTGAACCCATGAGCAATGCATGGATAGAACCGTGTGGTTTGATCGAGTCATCTAGGGGTGGGTTTCACACATATTAGTTATATTATGTGACATTATAATAAATAATAAAGGGAATATTGTCATTTACCCTCTTTTACTTCACCCAACTCGCATTAAGCCCTCTATACAATTCAATGTTCCATTAACCCCTACACATTGCCCACTTTACCATTCGTCTCCTTCCGTTACGCTTTCCATATGTACACCGTTAAAACCATACAACTCAACATGCCATGTAAGTTTTTCGGCACCACATCAGCGTTTAATTCCTTTAACAATTCATGAAATATAAAAAATTCCAGACACCCTTCTTTCTTCACTCTTCTCCACTCGACCCCCAACCTTTCTCACATCCGATGCAGCCGAACTTCGCCCCGAGGGTGAACACAAGGAGAGGAGGGTTGCTAGATTTTGGGTGTTGTTTTTGCACTCAAATCCGATTCAAAAGAAATATTGGCCACACTGGAAAAAAGTTATGGTTTGATCATCCTCTAAACATTCGTAGCAGTGTAATTCAAGGTCTTAAATTGGCTACCACTACCAATTGGAAAGTGAGCAAGCCAATTTGTAGCGAACACCAAGTGTTCAACAAAATTCTTAGATGCTAAAAGACTCTTACTGGCATCACAAACACTTGACAAGGGTGCTAAGTCACTATTTGACACCCCCTAACATTCCAATCACCTAAATTGTCACTACCTAAGTGATTACCAAAATGCACTCAAGGTGTTAGATAAAATGCCACTAAGAGAATCCTCACACTAATGGTTGAATTGGGGTGTGTGCTTGGTCCACACACCCTTACCCCAATCTTGGACTACACACTTACTCAAGTCAAGCACAATTAAGTAATTGAAAGAGTACATTTGACCTAGAACAAGCCATAGCACATTCTAAGTTGCAATAACCATAGTCCAACCATTCTCAAATACCATAATCCATATCTAACATGTATCCAAATCCTCGTCATGAGGGGATCATCCTAGTACATAGCAATACCCTAATCTAACAACTAAAGAGTCTAGCCACTCATCATGACACTAAAACTAAAGAAAAGGGATACAATCACCATCAATCAACTAGTATGAAGAAGATGATGAGGGTAGGATCCTTCCTCAAAGCTCTACTATTCCAATTCCTTCAATCCTTGGTCTTCTCTAGCTCCGAAGCTTCTTCAAGGTCTTCAATTGATCTTCTAAGGCTTCAAATTGGGTGAAAATCGAGAGAGGAGTCGGGTCTCAACAATTGTTATGACTGTAGTGTGAATTGTTCGTCCAATCTCCATGGACCATATGCCATGTGGACCAACACGGGCTCCAGATGCCATGTGGCCTAATTTCCAGCTTAGGACTTTGTTCTTTGATCGCACATATCTCCCTCGTCCGACCTCCGTTTGAGCTCTGGTTGGTCTCATTGGAATTTTCTCGTTGTTCTTTATGCATCGGATACCTACAGCCTCATATATACAATGAGAAACGAGGTCGAACGGACCAAAATGATCCATTTGACAAAATGAAACAAGAACCCCTTTTTTTCTTCCAACCAATCACAAAGGAGGGTCAAAACTAGGTCAAACAAGGTAAAAAACAGTCAAGATGTGGTCAAATTGGCAACAAATAATCGTGCTATCACATCCCCCCACACTTGAACGTTGCTTTTCCTCAAGCAAATCTACTAATCACACTCAAAGAGAACTCGAAACAGGGTGAAAAGAAAATATTTCCTAGCATTTCAAGCCTATTTCACGATGCCAAGATTGCAAGTCAATCACCAAACCACTCAATTATGTATAAGACATTGAATCCCTTAAAAAATTTCACACCAAACTCTAATATATAGATATTATGATTAGATACCTAAACAAGCGAATGTACTAAAGTTTCTCCAATGCGCTTATGTCATATGGTACTAGCGGAAGAAATGGACAGACAGACGGTCCTGGCTGGGTATTTTTCCCGTCTTGAGGGAGGGGATGCCTGATCTAACATAAACATAACTATCACCAAGTATACTAGCATCTCCCTCTTCTTTTACTCTACTTTGCTTTCTTTTGTATTTAGTTTTCAACTATCTTTTCTCCCTCTTTTTTTTCACATGGATGCTTTTTCCAAATGAGGTGGTTGTGATTCCAATTAGGCTCAGATCCGGTGAATACCGGGCACCAGTACCGCAATCCACACATCGAAGGGTTGAGAAGAGGAGCCCGAGGTGTTGAGCATACGAGTGGCAGATCGAAATCTACCTTGCG
Organism: Linum usitatissimum; assembly: GCA_030674075.2. Lineage (NCBI taxonomy): Eukaryota > Viridiplantae > Streptophyta > Magnoliopsida > Malpighiales > Linaceae > Linum > Linum usitatissimum. The sequence goes on along the minus strand of JAUJYP020001078.1, from coordinate 10,449,358 downwards.
TGTTTGAATCACAACCTTCCTCCATATCATTCTTAAGCACATTGGCCTCCTGTCCATTTTGACTTCATAATACCATAGACAAGTTCAAAAAGGAGAATCAATCATACATATCGAGCAAGTAAAGGTGAAAACTCAAAACATCCATATGTGCGAGTTTGAAGCAAACTAATTTCAGGAAAATGGGAGGTAGTCCACAAATGATTACTCAACAACCTATTCGTCCTCAAGTAGTATGAATAAACTAGGTATGCATCCAAAGAGATTCACATATTCAAATTTGAGAGGGAGTATCAAAATTCAAGAGCAAGTCAGAAAAAATGCTACCAAGATATGCACAAAAATTCTCAAACCCGAATAGTATAAAAAAATCCTCCCCCCCCCACACTTGTACAACACATTGTCCTCAATGTGAAAAGATATAAGGGGAAGAGGGGTACCAAACGGGGGTGAGGAGTGAAGCCGGATGAGAAGATGAAGGATCAAGATCGAGTACCTAGAGTTTCACAAAAGGCAAGAACAAAAAAAAAACAAAAAAAAAACGCAGAAACAAACACGAATAATGGTCGAGTCAAGAGAAAAGAAGATATCTCAAGGCCGTCGAGGAGCTGTCTCAACAAGAATCCAATCCACTTAGGCAAGAGTATACAAGAATGTGCACAAGTAGATATGGAAGAGGCAAGATGCATAAGATATGCATAACCAATAAAGAAGATAACTAGTTATTCTCAACCAAGACTAACTAGCAATCCTAAACAAGAGCATCCTATAATCCATAAATGAGTAAGACAAGGGTGAGAAAAAGCTATGGAACCATCTCAACTCATTTAGAATCAATTCCAGAAAGTTATCATCACAAACGTGTACCAAGTCCAATCAACAAGAATGAGCATAAAGAGTGTATGCAAAGCATCAAGTGAACAAAGTATGCATCATTCAACTATAATCAATTTGAGAGCTCAATGGACTACTAGTATGCATCATTCTTCTTTGACTCATTAACCAAAACAATGAGCACATATGGATAATCAAAAGTAGTGGCATGATCAAAATTCAAGCATTAGAAGCAATGAGCAAAGTCACAATCATCAATTCAATAATTGGACGCATCAAATTCACCTAGCAACAACCTAGGTTCAACCATACAAGGGAGCACAAAGATGCAATTCCAAATTCTCATCGCAAGAATTCAACAACCCACATAATTCTTGTTCAAAAATATCATATTGGCAAAGCTAGACATTCAAGTAGGCACAACCATCTGAAACTGGCAATTGCAATGTTCAAATTAGCACAAAAGCATCATTTGACCAAATTTGACCACAATTCAAACTTTCCACACACTCCATCAATCAAACCAGAGCAAACAGAACACAGACGACACAGATTCAGGCCACATCATCAACCAAAAAGTCGTAGGCAGTCAAACGAGCTTTCCAACGCCGCTGGTCTTGCGAAAAACAAACGCTCGAGCAAGAAGTTATGCTCAAAATACCGAACCACAGCATTTTTTCGCACAAGGCGACCAATCAACGGAGGGTCAACGTCCGGTGAACCGGTCTGGTCAAACTCAGGTTGGTTCGGTTTGAAAATCGGTTAAACAATGCACCCCCTTCTTTGAATAGTGCATCTTGGCACATTTTTAACACAATCGAGCACGTTTCGGAGCTGGAAATTCAAGTTTTTTTTTAGAAAACCCATTGGAACTGTAGATTTTGCATAAAAAGTACGCTTTAGCCTTTTGTTTCCAAAATCAAGCAAATTTTAGGATCTGAAAGTTCAATTTTTTCAGAAAACCCGTAGGAAGTGTAGATTTTTCATAAAAGTAAGTCTGAGCATATTTTTTAGTAAAACAACCATTTTTTAGCTCTCGAAAATATAAAAATTTCAAGACTGCTTTTTTTCTTTTTCCTAATGCAACGAAACTTCCTGCTAGCCTTAGGCACACTAAGATAAGATCAAGCAAATCTCCAAACACTCGTTCTCTCGTCCCGGTCATCACAAGAACACAAGAAACAAAAACACAAACAAAACACGACAAACACACAATCATGCAAGTTTTATTCAATTTTCCTACTCCTAAGCTACACTATTCATGACGAGACACCTATGGTATCACCAACTTGGTAATGTTCAAGATGCATCCCACAAAGTAGAAGAGGGTCAAGATGAGTAGAGGAGGTTACCTCGATCTTGGAAGGAACGAACTTTTGTTACCATAAAGGGGCCGGAGATGAGGACTCTATCGCCCTCTTTGAGTGCTTGTTTGGTGGGGAGGTGCAAATCATGGAGTTGCTTGATCGCTTTCTTGCAACTCCCATCCTTGACCTTGTGGACACTTTTTTGGTGAGAAGAAGGATTCTTGGGCTCAAGGTCTGGTGGTTCTTCATGCATGTTCCTCGCCTTAGCATGCACTCCCTTGATCGAGATAGCTTCGGTTTCCTTATTATACTATTTCACACACTCGCTCAAGGATGGATCCAAGGCTTCATGATGAAGAGATACATTAATAGCATAAACTAAAGCCATTTCAACGGGCTCGCCAATATCATTATCATCTTGAGGATCCGGGTGCTCCATACCCCCGATCAATTGAAATGTGGCTTCCTTTTGACCCACTCTCAAGGTAAGCTTACCCTCAAACACATCTATGATTTCCTTAGACGTGTTGAGAAATGGACGACCCAAAATCAATGAAACGTCGGTGTCTCCGGTGTCAATCACAACAAAATCCACCGGAAACATGAACCTTCCAACATGCATAATAACATCTTCAACTACACCACTAAGCAATTTTGTAGTTTTTTCCGCTAGTTGGATGCACATCTTAGTTGTTGTAAGTTGACCTAGGCCTAGTTTCTTGTACAATGAATATGTCATGACATATATACTAGCACCTAGATCTGCTAAACCTCTTTCAATCACAACTTGACTAATCATGGAAGGGAGAAAGAAACTACCCAGATCTTTGCGTTTGCAAGGGAGGTCCCTTGAGAGGATTGTCGAGCATTGCTCATTGAGATTGATGTTGGAAGCTTCTATGAGCCTTCGCTTGTTGGTGAAGATCTCCCTTAGGAACTTGGCGTATTGAGGCATCCTTTCGATTGCCTCGACGAAAAGAACGGTGAAGTTCATATTGCAAAGTCGAAGCACAAGTTGCTTTAAGCTCTTCTCGAGAAGATCCTTATCCAATTGGTTGGGATAAGGTGGCTTAGGGTTGTATGGAGCCGACTGGGGCTAGGAGATAGGAGAAGCCTCAGTTGAACTCTTCGTAGCCTTCTTGGAACCAACTTCAGTTGACACCTTTGGCTTTCCATTACTCTTTGGAGCTTTCGGAACTAATGCATGCGGAACCGGTGCACTTTCTTCGACCATCACTTCATTCTCTTAATCACTAGATGCTTCATTTTTCATTAACATCTTTCACAAGAAATTCATTATCATGCACAAGCTTGCTAGGTACATCGATAGGAGGATCGATTAAATTTAGGAGTTGTGGACACATAGTGTCTCATGCTCCTAGTTGTGATAGATCCACAAGTTTCCTTGCTCTTTGGATTGGTTATGATATTTCTAGGTAGAGTGCACGGTTGCCGACTTGAAAGAGCGTGTGTGAGGTATCCAACTTGATTCTTAAGATCCACCATTTGAGCTTGAGTTGAGGCATTGTGGGTGTCTTGAAATGCTCTTTGCTCTTGAGTCACCTTGTTGTGCTCTTGGAAGAACTTAGCTTGATTCTCAATCATTTGGTTTCCTCCATTGAAGCTCCCTTGAACATAATCAACTTCTTTAATGAAGTGCTCTTCCTCCGGTGCGAAATCGGGAGCAAGGGATTGGCAAGTAGAGGTGGCATGCCCTTCGTTCCCATAACATTCACAAACAAAGAGTTGCACAACCAGTTGATTCACCTTTGGTTCTTGTACCTCTTTCTTTTGAGGTGGAGTGGCGGTTGGTCTCACCACCGGTTGAGCCAAGGCAAGTGCTTTGATTTGAGCCGCCATGCCATCCATCCTTGATAGCATCAAGTGAACAAGATGGTTGGGATCTTCCTCCTTATGTCCCGGCATCTCCTTAAGGACCTTTGGAGCTTGAGTGCGAGTACAAACATAAGGATCTATGCTCACCACCTTAGCTTCTATAGGACCTTGTTGCCTAGACCAACTCTTCATCTTCACCGCCATTTCCCGGAAGACTTGAAGCCATCATTTGGCGAGGAGTGATCTCAAGTCTCCTCCCGCCGCTTGATTGGTCATCTTGGTGTCCTCATAAGTGAGTCCTCATAAGTGAGTCCTCTAGCAAAGGTCTCCGCGAGTTTCCACTCATTGAAGTTGAAGTTGTGATGAGGGCAAGAGTAGAGAAGGGCTTGGGACCTCTCCCAAGCTTCAAAGAATGGCTCTCCATTAATTTTCTCAAAGTTGGAGATTCTACTTTGGATCTCATCCGTCTTGTAAGGCAGGAAGAATTCCTCCAAGAAGGCCTTTGCTAGATTGTCCCAAGCTTGGAAGGTATTGTTTCGTTGGTTGTCGAGCCATTGATTTGCCTTCCATTGGAGTGAGAAGGGAAGAGTCGGAGTTGAATGGCTTCTTGCGACACATGATTGAACTTCATTAGATCCATGATCTCGAGATAGCTACTTGGACATTCGTGCTCGTGCCCATGGTATACGTTTTGTTGCACCATTTGAATGTAGTTGAACTTCAACTCGAAGTTCCGGTTATCAATAAGGGGTGGAGCACACTTGAAGAAGTACCTTCAAGAGTTGGCTTAGGTAATCACCTAGAGTTCTTTGAGGTTCTTGAGCCATCTCAAAGATGTTAACAAATTCATCAGCCTCTCCTTTGCAAGATGAAACAATTGATGAGTGATCCAGGGTTGTTAAAGAAGTTGCGATGTGAGGTGGTGGTGGTGCTTGAGGTGGAGATGAGATGAATCTCTTTGGTAGACGCCTTGTACGCTTCAATCTTCTCATGCACTAATAGTGCATGAACGGAACCTACACAACAAAGCAAACAACCAAGGGAACACAACAAAGGAATAAACACACAAGAAGGGGGTAGCAATAAGTAAAATGGATTAGGTAGAATGCCTAAATCGGTGTCTAATCTACTCTTTCAAGGGGGTGATTACACTCCCCAACAATGGCGCGATTTTGATCCTCTAAAAAAGAACCAAACAAACATGATCGGCTAAGAAAAGGGACTAATCCCAAACCCAAGGTCTCAAGTGACAATTTTCACGAGGAACAGACCACCAACCCTATACTCAACTATTAAAGACACGGTTTAAGCTCACAAAAGTTCAAAATGCTAGTTCCTTAAATTATCCACTAAAGTACATATCATTCACAAGAGTAATTGGAACTAAATTAAGCTAACGAACTAAGCAAACAAGATACTAAAGAGGGTGAACACAAGGAGAGGAGGGTTGCTAGATTTCGGGTGTTGTTTTTGCACTCAAATCCGATTCAAAAGAAATATTGGCCACACTGGAAAAAAGTTATGGTTTGACCATCCTCTAAACATTCGTAGCAGTGTAATTCAAGGTCTTAAATTGGACTACCACTACCAATTGGCAAGTGAGCAAGCCAATTGGTAGTGAACACCAAGTGTTCAACAAAATTCTTAGATGCTAAAAGACTTACTGGCATCACAAACACTTGACAAGGGTGCTAAGTCACTATTTGACACCCCCTAACATTCCAATCGCCTAAATTGTCACTACCTAAGTGATTACCAAAATGCACTCAAGGTGTTCGATAAAATGCCACTAAGAGAATCCTCACACTAAAGGTTGAATTGGGGTGTGTGCTTGGTCCACACACCCTTAATCCAATCTTGGACTACACACTTACTCAAGTCAAGCACAATTAAGTAATTGAAAGAGTGCATTTGACCTAGAACAAGCCATAGCACATTCTAAGTTGCAATAACCATAGTCCAACCATTCTCAAATACCATAATCCATATCCAACATGTATCCAAACTCTCATCATGAGGGGATCATCCTAGTACATAGCAATACCCTAATCTAACAACTAAAGAGTCTAGCCACTCATCATGACACTAAAACTAAAGAAAAGGGATACAATCACCATCAAACAACTAGAATGAAGAAGATGATGAGGGTAGGATCCTTCCTCCAAGCTCTACTATTACAATTCCTTCAATCCTTGGTCTTCTCTAGCTCCCAAGCTTCTTCAAGGTCTTCAATTGACCTTTTAAGGCTTCAAATTGGGGGAAAATCGAGAGAGGAGTCATATCATCATACATCTTAATATTATCTCTAATTGGGACCACCTCAATATTATCTGCAACAATCTCATCCTCAGTGTCAACCTCTATGGCAAGTAGCTGTTGTAACTCCGTTTCTGAAGATGATGCAACCACTCCACTAGAGGAGGCATCACAATGAACAGCAAACCTACATGAACAAACTCTATACGATTGAGGTTACCAAACAAATCACCCCACACTTATCTTTTGCATAAACCAATATGCATTAATCAAGCTGTAGAAAAAGAGAAGAGTGGGCTTAGAAGCAACTATTGAACATCTCATCCAAATAGGAAATCTGTCATAATAAAGAATACTCAACATCATTAAGGCAATCCACGTAAGGTTTAGGGCACTTAGAAACTATCCACAAAGTCACACAAACAATGTAAGACATGTAAAATTTCATAAATTCTTAACCCAGAAAAATACCGAGCAAAACTCAACATTCCTATGACACCTAATCATATAATTTCAAAGTGCAAAGGATGTCATTAACATCCTATATCATACCCAATTGAATTCTAGCATCATCAATTTCACAAAACCTCATATTTGAAATTTCAAGTTCTTCAAGCTAATCATCAATCTCAACAATTTAACCAATCAGGGCAAAGTGAACAAGGAGAAACTGGGCAAAATTCAATGTAAACTAGCTCAAAACTCACTCAAAGTTGATGAAAAACGAAGGGGGGAGATTGGGGGAGGGTTCGGCGGTGACCGACAACGGTTCTATGGTGACAGGAGTGCGGAGTTTTGAATGACGGCAAAGGGGTAGGAGGGTGGAGTCGGCGTCAGTGGAATGTTTGAAAAAAATATGGTTCAAAAATCGGCTAAGGCTAGAATATTTAGAAACCCGTGTCAACTATTGCATTGTAGAAGTGTCAAAAATGCGGTATGGACATAGCGCAATGTTTGACAAATCATAGCGCAATGATTGAAAGGATTTCCAGAACTCAATGTCAACATTTTTTCTATAGATGGTCAATTATTGCGCTATGGGCATAGCACAATGCTTGACACAGATCCATAGCACAAAGGTTGACATCCTATTATGTGAACTTCCATAGTTCATGAAAGAATCAACACTCTTTGCATTGACGACTGGGGACAAGAATGACACTCAAGTATCACGTTCTAGACTCGATCTAACTCCTACACATGCAAATTGACTCAAAGAATATGAAAAATACTGACTCCAGACATGGGCTTCCTTCCATGAAGCGCTCTTTCTTTAACGTCTTTGAGCTAGATGATACAAGGACCTCAATTTAGCATCTTCAAAGTAATGAACTTTTACTCCATCGGTAGGCTTGGTACTGAGATATAGCTTGAGACGTTGACCGCTGAATTTAATGTTCCTTGGTCCGGATGTGTGATCTCCACAAATCGGTAGGGAAATGATTGTGTGACTTCATAAGGTCCCGACCATCTTGATTGTAATTTTCCCAAAAATAGTCAGAGCTGGGAGTTGTAGAGCAGCACCTTATCTCCCTACTTGAATTCTTTGACCCCTTGAATATTAGCATCGTCGATTCGTTTCATCCTTTCCTTATATATACATGAGCTCTCGTAAGTATGAAACATGTGCTCCTCTAGCTCAAGGAGCTAATATTTGCATTCTGAAGCTACGAGACTATCATCCATGTTTAGCAGCTTCATGGCCCACCATGCATTATGCTCAAGCTCGACCGGTAAATGATAAGCCTTTCCATAAACGAATCGATACGGGAAAGTGTAGATAGGGATCTTGAAGGCGGTTCGGTAAGCCCATAGAGCTTCATCGAGCCAAATCGACCTGTCCTTATGAGACTGATCGACTGTGCTATCAAGAATCTGCTTAAGCTCACGATTCTTCACCTCCACTTGACCGCTTGCATGTGGATGGTAAGCGGTCATCAATCAAGGAGCTATGCTAAATGTTTGGCAAACTCAATAGAATTGACCCTGAAAGTGAGTGACTTTATCGCTAATGATAGCATGAAGGCCGCTGAAACGCATGAAAACGCATGTAATAAACTTTCCCACTGTCAGAACATAGTTAGTAGACAGCGGTTGCGCCTCTGCCCACTTTGAGACATAATCCACTTTGAAATGTTACATGTACGTTGGCAGTTGATTTTGGGCTTTAATCTGAATTCTGTGAATTTTGGAAATTGGCTGATCAATGGACAGTCACAGGCATGACAGTCAGTCTATCACGGGAAAGGTTGTCAGACAGACCACGACCGTTGTCAGCAAACATTCATGGGCGTGACCACTGGAAGATCAAGGGCTTGACCATCAGGAGGTCATGGTTGTGACCATCAGTAGGTCACGGGCATGGTTTCTATGTGGCCACGGGTATGGTGGTAAGTTGGACATGGGCGTGGTGGACTTATTATATAAGGACAGTTGCAACTTACAACTCAGAATTACTGAAACCTAAGAACTTTGAATCCCTCTGCAAATGGCAATCAATTTCAGGAGATGGAGAAATCCCATTTGATCTAATCCCAAATCATTAGGAAAGGTCTAGAAATCGTTGAGGATGCTTCCAAAGCTACTCAATCTTCTTCCTCCTTTCTCAATCCTTGATTGGAAATCCTACGTAGGAAATTCCTGACACATTAGGATTTGGGGTTTTCAGATTTCAATCCTATGAATTAATCTCTACGGGTCAGACAGAACATGAGGCTTGATCTTGGGAAGGTAGCTTCATATTAGACTCTACTAGGAAAGCTAATCAGAGGTGGGGGGTTAGGATTTCTTTTCTGCTTTAAGTGTAGAACTGTAATTAGGATTGTCAGGAATCCGATTATTAGATTCTCAGACTGTGTAGTAGCATATGATTTATTGTACATGTGTTGTGATTTGAAGGGCTCTCAAGACTGTGCAATAGCGTGTGATCTACTGTACATGTATTACGATTTTTAGAGCCAAGCTCTTAGTATTGTGCAGTAACGTGTGATCTACTGTACATGGGTTGTGAAACAGAGCCAGGCTCTCAGACTATGTAGTAGCGTGTAATCTACTGTACATGCAGTTGTTTAATTTCGAGCATAAGCTCATGGTGATTAAACTATGCTTGTGATTCACAGTTCATGTTAGGACAGGATCATGTTTAGCTAGATTAGCTCTCGATATGCATTGGTCACCCGCCCATGGATTGCGCAATCCCTTAGGTCATGTTCAGGCTCATGTTGGACGTGTCGAGTATGCCTATAGATGCTGCTCACACGGTTTTCAGGATGGTTTCATAGTTTGATCCACCATGAGGCTATCTACCATAGCTAGGGGTGGTTGTTGTCAAGATGATGCCTACAACCTGTGAGTAATGCATGGGTCGAACCATGTAGTTCGATTGGGTCTTCTAGGGGCGTGTTTCACGGTAATCTTCTATATATGTCCCGAAAGCAAGGATGGTGGCTATCTCGGTAAACCACTAGCGCTTGTAGAGGTGATGATCCGAGACTTCCTTTGCTTCTTCCAAGAGAAATAATTGATCATCCAGAAAGAGCTCATTTATCTCTGCTTCAGCGAATCGACCCAGAGAAGGCCCTTCAAGGTGCGATAGGTGGTTAGCTGCAACGTTCTCTGATCTCGCCTTGCCCTTAATAGTCATGTCAAACTCTTGAAGGAGTAGCACCTAGTGAATCAATCTCAAGTTCCCATCCTGTTTAGCTATAAGATACTTAAGAGCAAAATGGTCGCCGGAATCTGGGCAGAGGTCGCCAGCGGTAACGGCCTCACTAGAGAAGAAGGGTGACCTCCCCACAATCATGAGGAGTTCAGTGACCAGATCTGCAAAGTCTGAAAGATAAGTTGCTGTTGTGCATTTGAATATTCTAAAGTCTAGCTTCCGTAGCTCTGAAGTTTTGGATGGTTTACAGTTATGGACCTTGGTCAGATTTTTTATCATTTGGAAGTTCTAGATCAGTTAGTGTAATGGAGGTCATTAGAGGACTAGAGTAACATTTATGTCCTTAAAATTTTCAGATTATTGCAAATAAGTAAATGGAGAAGAACTCGGTCGTTTGAGCTCCAAATGACGCACGGTTAGAACTTACGGATTTATGGCAACGAGAGAAATCATGCCAAGTTAGGATCAAAGGTGTCAGATCTTCTTAACAGGTGGGGGTTTAGGATTACATTCTGCTTATAAGCTTAGAACTATAATAGGATGTTAGGGAATCCGATTATTGGATTCTTCATGTGATTCAGAGCAAGGGCTCTCAGGATTGTACAATAGCGTGTGATCTACTGTATAAATGTTGTGATGTGATTCGGAGCAAGTGCTCTCGGACTATATAGTAGCGCATAATCTACTCTATAGATGTTGTGATGTGCTTTGGAGTGTGGGCTCTTAGGCTGTACAATAGCGTGTGATCTACAGTAGAGGCAATTATTATAATTCGAGCATAAGCTCTTGGCGTTTGGACTGTGGCATGTGATTCACAGTTCATGTTAGGATAGGATAGGCCTAGATAGACTAGGTCACAATTATGATACGTCGGGCACCCACCCATGGATTGCACAATCCCCCATGTTATAATCGGGCTCAGGCAGGACGTGTTGAGTATGCATACTGATGCTGCTCATACGGTATTCAGAGTGGTTTTATGGTCTGATCTACCGTGAGGTCATCCACATAGCTAGGGGTGGCTGATGTTATGTTGATGCCTACTGGACCAGATGGTCACATTACTAGAGTAGTGACTACATAGAATTCCATGTTCTATTCTTAGTACAGGTCAGTTTCAATCTCAGTTCTACGCGAGTCCAGATAGCCACTTAGTGTTTATCACTAACTCTATTAGATATTATTTTCTCTGGTGTATATGTGTGTTCGGTCACAAGAACTGGAGCTGATGGTGGGGAGAGAGCTAGTCGGAGTTTTGATATCACATGATATATGTTTTGATGTATTTTCAGTACTAGAGTTGCATCTCCTTTTATCATGTTGTGATTTGGGATCCGAGATCCTTGTTGGTCAATTTTATCAAAGTATTTCGGTTCAACTTTTAATGCTTGTTTTTGCTCATTTATTAGTAGTAGAGAGTAGAGGTTGGTTCAGCTTGGAACCCGATAAGATTTCTTGATTGAACCAGTGGTTCGACCAAAACTCTTAGGGTGGGGTTTCAGAGAAAATGTGATAGTGAAATATACATTTCCCAAAAAAATTCATCTTCCCACCGATAAGTTTTGGCTATTTTCGTATTTTCATAATTACCTTTATTTTAGATTGTATGATTCAATTCATTACCAATTGTCAGATTATGTTGTGACATCATCATTTCTATCAAACGAACAACATTGGCTCCATTTATAGGATTTTATCTATTGCATATAAGACTATTGGATCCATTTTGATTTGTAAAAGTGGGTCCTACTTCCATCTCATTTTGTTTTGAAATTTTGCATACTTCACTTTGAAAGGCTTCTCATTAATGCAATTCAAAAACATTTGCAAAAGTGGACTTACATGAATAAAATGATCATTTCTTATATATTATTTTATTAGCAAATAATGATATGAGAAGGCCCAATCCATTGGGTCTTGATCAGAATGGCACAACCTATTAAAAATACCTATTTTGGCATAACATAATTATAATTTTACAAAATAAAATATTTAATTGACTTTTTAAAACTCAATACAAAAAACTAAAAAAATATCAAAGTTCATCATATTCTTCTCCCACCACCATCCTATCTCCACTATCTTCTTATCATCCCCATCATCCATTGCTAAACCCAACAATTACTTTCTCTAAATCTATCACTTACCAAATCCAAAATCATATTCATTTGTACACACAACCAAGTATGCAAATTTTAGATATGATTTGTGTTGGTTTTTTAGATCTGATTTTGTCGATCTCGAAGGTGAAGATGATTGACGACGGGGAAGGGGACTCTAATACCCAAATATGCTACTGGAGAATAATCCATCTTTCCAGACTATTGCAATTCATACCGCTCCTTGAATACTTACAGAGAAAGACGGCGCATCGAGCTCAAAAGGAGAGGGTAGCGAGCAATCGAAGGAGAGTAGAAAAAGCCGTTGCAAGCAAAAGAGAAATCGACCACCAGATCTCCTAGGATTCCTCATCTGAGGAAGCCATCAAGAGATTTTTTCCTATAAGTCAGTTCAGCTACTAAAGCTACAAGTGGTGATGATGAATAAGCTTCCATAAGTGGTTCGCTGGGTATCTCTACTTTGACCTCCTTCATGGGAGCTCCGTCGTCGCCGCTGGCGACCCTAAAAAAGAACATGCATTTAAACGCGTTTACACACTAAACTAAAAAGGAGAATGAAAGACTATAATTGGAATTTCAACAACAAGAGAAAGTTAACTTCTTTTTTCTAATCCACCGTCGGGAGGAGCAGCAGCAAGCTTCGCCCGTCTTCTTCCCTTTTGGGATTTTTTTGAATTAATTAAGAATTTTATTAATTAGAAGTTTAAAATTATATGATGTGGAGCCTATATTGAAGTCAAGTGGGAGGTACGTCAGGGGTGTTAAGTTTGACTGTTAAGTTGATGGTCAAATTTCAAATATGTGCCACAATAAGTATTTCTAATAGGTTATGCCATTCTGGGTTTAGACCCAATAGGTTGGGCCTCCTTAGATCATTATTCATTTTATTAACTACATATATGTTATAAAAATGTATAAGTGACAAGTGGGTCTCAAATGATTAAAAAATATAAATGAAAAAATGGGCCACAAGTGAGATTATCACTTTGACTTGGAACGAGTACAAATTTGCACTTAAAATGATCCTTTCCCATCAATAATATTCTCATTTAAATTTAAAAATTGCCACATAGGCTCCATGTTACTTAACAAGTAGGGAAAATCTCAGTGATAAGATGCTATAATAACAAATAATCTTGAGGCCAAATCCAATAACTGAGCATGCCTTCTACATGTCGGACTCCACCATATAAACACGGCCCACGTTATAATTGATTCATTAAAAAAAAGAAACAATTTGATGAATTGATGAAAGAAGCGAAAGGCAAAAGATGGAAATTGTCGTTTCTCTTCCTAAAACTAGGGTTTTGTTTCTCTCACTAAAATTAGGGTATCTCTTCGTCATGAAGACTTCCTACACCCCCATCGCCATCATGCTCAAGCACAAACCTACTCCTATCATCAACAAACCCATCCCACCTACCGATGTTGTCATCAAAACAAGACCGACCCTTACTGCACCCATGGCCTCCCTATCGTTGAAGGAGAGTCATGGCTCGGAGGACCTGACCGGAATGACATGGCTGACGATTGGATACCGGAGCTGCAGCAATCTGGAAAGCCCCACAAAGATTCTCCGCCGACAAAGACCAGCAGGTCAACACTAAGGAGAGGCGGTGTTCCTCCGATCTTCGAGCTACAGGGGAGCGAGACGACTCTACCCCATACACCATAGTGACATCGCCGGTGTGGACATCCGATCATTCCATTCAAAGCTCATGAAGATCGGCTACACTTGTGTTTGGCTTTCTTTATTTTTGTTTAGTACTCTCTTTTTAGACATTTGGTTGATTTTCAGTCGTACGTTGCACTTCATTTGTTTCCTTCCTTGAGTCGGGGTATAGTTTTGTTAATTTTTTTGTTTATTTCGTTGCATCTAAAACCGTTGATGGTCGAAGAGATTAAAACTGTAAATAAAATATTCAATTACCTACTTTCCCCTTACATCTTTTCTAAAAAACAACTCTCAATTGCATTTCTCATGGTCAATGTTATATCACGCCTCCCTCTATAAAGAAATTATATTTTGTAAAAAAAAAAAGCGAAAGGCAAAAGATATCGCGAGACCTAGTTCTATATAAACCCATTCCATTCGCAGGTTACGAGCGGCCGTCATCGCTGTCACAGGGCCAGATATGGGAAGCGCTAAAGCTGGCAAACCCTCAAAGAAGTCTCTCAGAAACCCTAATCCGCTTCGCATTACCCATAGGAAGATTACGAAGCACAAACGGCAAGACATTGCTGTTGATACAGTTCCCACCGCCCTGAAGTAGAAACACAACCTCATATCGGAGAAGAGGAGCCCCTTCCTTCAGCTTCCCAGCAACTCAGCTTTTTCCTCAGCAAGTTCCAGTCAGCTAATGGTCTTCAAGGTTAGTCTCTACCGCTGGAGCTCCACAATATTGTATCCCATGACATCTCTATTTGGTTGCTGGACAGAGGGATTATTAACAATTTGTGTATTGTATTTGCAGAAACATCCTTTATTCAGTTATTTTGAGAGCTGCCTCAGGATGTTGAGGGCCTAGGCCAGCATTTGAAGACTGCTTTCGGAAAGTCATGGAAAGAAGAACGCTGTGATCGAAAGCTCGTGGATAGGTAAACTGAACCAGAGAGTCCTGCTGCTCTTTTCATTTCTACATCTGCATTGAGAGCAATAGAACTTTTAAGGTATAGATTCTCTCAGTTCTTGTTAATGATCTTTGTTTTGCTCGATTTAATCAGGGTTTGGGCTTGATTCAATCTTCTTCTTTTAGGGGTGTGCGTTCACTGAGCGTTCACTGACGAAAGAATGCCATGCTGCAAAGCTCTTCTCTAAGCACATGAAGGTTGAAGAACATGTGATATCCTTTCCCTTTTGTCACTTGTTGTTCCTATTACATCGTTAAACAAAATACTATCTCTTTATGTTTCGAGGTGTTGTCATTTGTTTTGGATATCATTCAGTTCCTTTTATTATTACTGCTGCTCGAGTTACGAACATCTGAGGAAATAGCAATGCTTAGGATGTTATTGTCCACTTCACTGTCTCGAGACACCGACATTGTCTTTAGTTATTATTTATGGGTCCAACAAGTTATGACTTGAACCATGGTCACATGGAACAAAATTAATTTATAAATTCGGACTTCTGTTTCATCAGTGACATTTTCACTCTTCGTCATCATATACATTTGGTTTTTGTTTGTTTTTGGTAAAAGGATTTGATATTACCAGTTATAAAGATCAAAGGGCAGTAGCAGTGCAGGATAAGCTTTTTTCACATCAGTCTGCTTCTAGTTCAGTATCTTAGTTTCAATGATTTATGGCTGGAAGCATGGAGCAGTATGGAATTTTTGCAAACAATTGTTGGATTAGGAATTTCATACTTCTTTTCACTGCATTTTGATGTTGGGATATGATGAGTTACACGGATCAAATGCTCTAGCAGTGCTGAATATGTTTTTTGCACGTCAGTCTGATCCCAACTTACCGTATTTTTACTGCCCCTACCTTTAAATGCATGTCCGAGTTCTAACAATAGATGACTTGAGACATGGAGCCTATGAATGGGGGTTCTCTGTTTGATTTTATGACATTTTACAATAATTGTCACAAATTTTTTTGACATTGGATATGATGATGAGTTAGAATCAAAGGCACTAGAGATGCTGAATATGATTTTTTGCACGTCAGTCTGATCCCAGCCTTTCGATTTCTGATTACTGGAATTTAAAATTTTACTTTGTTTTCGTCATTTTGACATTGGGATATGATGATGAGATGTAGATCAAAGGCATTAGCGGTGCTGAATGTTTATTTTGCACGTCAGTCTGATCCCAGCTCACTGTTCCGAGATTGTGCTGCCTTCTTGCATTTCCTAGTTAAAAAAATGTACTCCTTGGACATGGATCTAAACGAACTTCAAAATATGAATGATTAAGATTTCGTGATCAGTGTCATTCATAGTTTATGATCACTAATTTAAATCTCGTGGCATATCTTGCAGGGTGTTTATAGCCAATTAGATGCCACACTCACTGAAAGCTTAACTTACGATTTAGGTTCTGGTTGTGTATCCCCCCCCCTGTCCACCGCCTTTAACCTTGTACTTCTAAGCAATTGATTGTATTTCCTGAATAATGGCTACATATTTCGTAATTGTTCATGCTCTGCTGATTATATTTTTGCACGTCTCTGTTCCTAATAAAACTGCACACTATTTTACGAAAAAAGACGTGCACGCTAATATCGTACACCAATGTAATATAACACTATTAACAACAAAAAGTTCTTAGTACGGGTTCAATGTCATCATGCAACATCCATGATGCCGTTCCTTAGTCTCTCTACGTGACTCTGTGTTGCATTTGGTAAACTATTTCTTAAACTTCTGGCTCCGTTTACTGCAGGTCACTTTCTTCAAGAATCGTGTCAATATTGCCAGCGGCACACCAAACAGGTTAGTCACCAGTCATTTCATCTCGATATTGATGTTACAATGGGTCGTTTGGATGAGGTATTTGAAAGTGGTATTTTGGCTCAAGTAACTCAAACTAAAGTTATAACTGAGTTATTTGGGCCAAAACACTTCGTTTTCCATCCGAAATAAAAGTCGTTATATTTCATAACTGTGATATTTGAAATAATTATGGATGTGATATTTGAAATAACTCAATTTAAAACCATAACTCAAAATGATAGCTAAACGAATAATTCTTATCCCCCAAATTCTTACAACTGATCCAAACGATTAATGTTTACTTGCTCATCCTTTTCGTTCTAGCTGAATATTTGCATTTCCGAAATAATGCGCCCCACATGAGTTCGGTATACATTGGTGATTGCTTTTGCAAGTTTTCCGTGCATGAATTGTTGTGGTATTCATCAGAAAATTACCAATAGGAAATAGTTAAGAGGTCGTAGAAAATGCATCGGGAGTGTCATTTTATATTGTAGGGGCAAAAATTGATTTTGATGAATTTGAACTTTCTTGACTAGATTCTTGATAAAAAAAACTATCTTGACTAGGTTGAAGAAGTTGATAGATATAAAAGCAATGGGGCTCTCGCGGTTTTAAAGTTATCGTGCTAGATGTCCACCATGATGTAAAGGGTTATTCCTTGCTCACACTTCCACAAGGGGGAGATATAGAGAGAATGTCCGGTCTCTTTTCAACACAGCGAGGAGCATAGTCGATTTTGTCATGTGAAGAGTTGCTGTTGTACAAGTGTTAGTTTGTTATTTTGACAGGACACTTTTTCAATTATTCAAAACTTATATTCTAGCTAAGCTAAGGGTAAATATCCATTTTGTAATTTCACTTGTTGCTGCTTCTACCAAGAGACAGCACACAAGGAATTATACTCATCGGCTTCCTGGCCGCAATTGAGTTAAATCTTCTTTTCGGCCCCTAGCGTTTAAAATAAAATAAATCTTTCACCGGCTACCTTCAAAATCCTCTGTTTATCTTTCCTTTGATCTTATCAAATTTTTATAGTGACAAAGTTTGTGAAATTACTTAATAAAAAAAAGAAAAAATTATTAAACAATTGCTAATATTTAGGCCCGACATTCGATATAGCACATGTTTTTTATAATATTTTTTTTTGCCCAAATTTCAAATTATGTTAATTCCTTTAAGTTAAAATTAACGGATTGGTGACAAATGCTGACAAGGCAAACAATGTGTCTGATGTGGATGGA
The DNA here is from genome assembly GCA_030674075.2 of Linum usitatissimum. Lineage (NCBI taxonomy): Eukaryota > Viridiplantae > Streptophyta > Magnoliopsida > Malpighiales > Linaceae > Linum > Linum usitatissimum. The sequence continues at coordinate 10,431,662 of JAUJYP020001078.1, read as the reverse complement.
TGAAAAGAAGTCAATCGGAAATAAATACACAGTCAACATACAGTTAAAAAATTTTATAACAAAAACCACCCACATTCCTTATCCTCTTCGTCGACCAGCCTTTTATCACCCACCTGTCACCTCCCTTCTAAATTAATTTTCATCAGATGGGGAGAAAGAGTGGAAGAAGAAGAAGAAGAAAGAAAGATGGAGCAAGGTGCATTTGATTTGAATCCCGACAATGTCGACAACAATCTTGTATCTAAATTCTTTGTCGATTTGAATTTCGATGATGCCAACAACAACCTCATTCTTGAACTCTCCGTCGATTTGAATCCCGACGATCCCATCAACAACACCATTCCTGAACTCTTCGACAATTTGAATCCCGACGATGCTGATAACAACCTCATACCTGAATTCTCCGTTGATTGAATCTCAATGATGCCAACAACGACTCTCTATCGTTGTCGATGAAATGCCCAAGCTTGTGGAGAGATGGATACAGGGAGTAGTAGCAGGTACATGTCCAAATATGGATGTTGAGAAATCCTCCTCGGCTGTCGATTTCGAATGGTCCCCACGTTTCAAATTGATTTTAGTGTTCTTGCTGGGAGTAGGTTTGCACGCGGCTGAGATTGGGTTTATCTGTTTGTTGCAAATGAATGAATTGAATTGGTTGGTTTTTTATTGGGGGTGGGTTTTGCAAGCAAGTTGAGTTGTTTGATTGGTTTGAAGTTTTTTTTGTCTTGATTGGGTTTTGTAAAAAATGCTAGCAGAATACTGACAATGGAGGAGAAGGTGGAGGAAGGAAAAAGAAGGTGGAGGAGATGAATGATTTTTTTGGTAGCTGAGTTATTATTATTTAATGAAAGGAGGTAAATAAAATTTACCTAACTAAGCTGACGTGACCAGTGATTGTTATGTGGCGTCGGACATGGTATCTTGATGATTTTCTTCTTACGGCGTTTCGTGTTTGGTTAACTATAACGGTCAACGACAAAGTCAACTGATTTTCGTTAGTGTGATTTGAATTTTGTCAGAAAAAAATGTATTTCGGAAAACATGTGCCAGATCATTTGTCGGGTTAAAACATTGCCAATTGTGTTAGCTAATTTTTCCTAAAATAAGTTAGTGACATTTTATCAAGTCGATCTACACTACAGGAAACTAGATGTTTAACAACATCATTTTTTCTTGTTGACGACAACCATTTCCTGTTGTTATGTATCATAACGGCGGCTTTGATTGCGCTATTAAGATTGCCAATGCAAAGAGATCCTACCAGCGAAATATTGGCCGCGGTTAAGTGGGGAAGCGTAACAGCGAATAGCTGGCCGCTGTTAGGTTGCATCCTAATAGCGAAATATGACCGATGTTAGACGAAATTCTAATAGTGGCATTGTGTCCGTTGTAAGGATTTCGCCTAACAGCAACTACATATCCTCATAGTTTTCTTATTATTTTATTTTTTTCGTTTGGCTATTTTCCATATATATCCAACTTGTTCAAGTAATTTTTTCGATAGGTAGATAGAAATACAAATTTGGGAAACACTTTGCTAAATATAAAACTAGTCATTTTGATTAAATATTTGATTGTTAGGACACATACTAATTCCTTGGCTTAAACTACACCATCCTTCTAAAGTAACTACTTGATTCATAGTTGTTCATCCAACATGTACAATCCACTAAACATAGACTACTCCTCTTGGTCGTAATCAAGCTCATCGTCCCTCTCATTTGTTTCCATCATAGTGCTCGTTCACATTTGTTTGCATCAAATGGCTGCCATCATACATTTGGATTTAGAACATCTGCCTCATCTCCTCCAAATCATGAGATAAGCCAACTTGAGAGTTGGCAAGATGAGCTATACACCTACAATACACCAAATAAAAGTTAGTTTTTTTATCCAAAAAAATTTGCATGACCAATTCGAATTCACGGTTTAACTTATACTCTTTGATCTACAAAATGAACAAACGATACTAGATTTGGAAGGACAAGTTTCGACAGCTACAATGAATCAAGGAAACCTTTTACATCTACATTATCAAAACATAATTGCAGAATTAAAAGTATAAACCATGAGTAAGGTTGAATGATAAAATTTTCACTATTTAGAGGTGTCGGTTAAAATGTGCAAATTGGATAATAAATTTGCATGGGAAGGATGATTATGTAGATTACGTAATAAACTAACAAATACATATATACTTATGATTTGAATGGGACTTGTAAGTTAAAATTGGAGGCGCCCCTCTTAATTTGTACCTATTGTATGTTCACTAACCACCCATAATAAAAACAAGCAAGAAAAATTGGATTTGGTGGATCACTCGATGAAGAAACAAGATTCGAAACTAGCCCTCATAACTTGATTAGGTGAAGTTTCTACCTATAACAGTCCAACTTAGTGGTAGAATTAATTTAGGATTAATGCTGAAAAATACAAATACTTATTCATTTTGCTTTCACTCTAAATCCTAAATGGCGCACCACTGTTCCTGACTTCTCTTTTTTGTTCTTCGAACGTATACGATATGCCCTCGCCATAGCATCCTCCTTGCTAACCCCATGTTAGTATTTGGTTCCTTCATAAACTGTTTGACTTCAACCTATATTCAATCTCAAAATCTTAAATATATTAGAATTGCATCTTATCAACAAAAGGTCAAAACACAATAAAATTATATGCAACTTACATAAAAGTCTCAAGTAACATATGTTTCATCTTCTCTTTCATAACACTTGAAAAAGAACTCAGATCTTCTTACTTCTTTTCCTTTCGCTTTCTTCTACATTATACGTTCTACAATCAATACAAATTAACTTCTCATGACTTTTGGAACATAATATAAAGACGATTGATGAGATGCTTACTTACCATCTCTTCACGAATTATATTGAAAGGTTTTGACCCTTTCGTATGATAGATGTCTTGGTTAGAACGATACCTTGTTTCTTTGCAGATGCAGTCTATAAAACTGCTAGTAATTGACAAATGACAATAATAAATATCATTATATCAAATATAAGTACAAATGTAAAACTTACTAGAGTTGGCTTCCCCTCCTATATCTGCAAAACATATCCCACTCACGTTCATCAATATTTGGTGGTTTCCTGTCTAAGTTGAGCTGAAGACCTTGAGTAGCATCGATATTTGGTGGTTTCCTATCACGTTCATCGATACTAATCAATTTTCTTTGGATATGACTAATGTAATGAAGAAGATAGAAGAGATTAAATCTAAAACCCTTATGATTACCCTGCATTCATAAAGACTGCAATGCAATATGTACAGAGAGGCGTGGACACATAGCAAAGTCCTTACAATTTTGACAATTACCATCCAATACAATTTTGTAAGCTACAGCTAACATTCATGAGCTAATAAGTTTTGTCAGGTCGGTTACGAAAGAAAACACACTTAACTTCATAAACAATAATAAATTATGAAAACCCCCAAATCAAAGTTAGGGCTCATCTAAATCATTAACAAATCATACAAACTGATTTCAATCTCAAAATTAAACTTAGACCCAGCACTATAAATAAGATGTCTAACCTAAAGCTAGAACAAAACACTTCCAATTCACTAAACGGAAAACATTTCAAAGATCTAGATTTTACTAACCTTTCAATTTTCTTGCTAACACAAGATGACTGATTGAGATGATGGACAGGAACCAAAATGAGCCGCAGCTGGAAGGCCGGAGCAAGCGACGCCGGCACGAAGAAGAAAAACGCCAGCGAACGGCCGTTGGTGAAGATACTATCTGGCTGTGTCCTTTGTTCAATTTGGGGAAAGTTGGGTTTTTACGTGGTGTTGGGGGGTTATATGTATTTGGAGTTTCGTTTATATTAATATAATGAAGAATTAAGTCTCATTTTGTTTGGGGCTTTAAATTAATAACCCAACGTCGGCTTGATTCTCTACATAGCCGCTGATAGGATTACTCTTAGCAGCTGCCATCTAAATAAGAGCCACTGTTAAGTTGTTGTATTCCATCATATTTTTTAATTATTATCCTAACATCGGCCAATATTAATCAGGGCCGATGTTAGGTAGTAATAACGTATCAGTAGCCTTCCATTTATTGTTAGGATATTGACCTAACATTGAGACCATGTCCGTTGTTAAATTTTGTATGTTAAAATATCCTAACTGCAGGTCTATGTGGCTACAGTTAAATTGGCAATATTAGGTAGTCAGTTTCTTGTAATGCTACCTTGTTTATCATAGAAAATTTGTTATGACAAACGTGATTGTTGTTGTTACATAACAACACTCTAATTTTCCATTTATTTTTAATTTTAAAAATTTGACAGTCTTAATTTGTTGAATATTTTTAATCTTTTTTACATTTTTATCTCTCATAAATATGTCCTAATTTTTAGTTAAAGAATCCTCATTCAATTTCTATTTCTATTTCTATTTTTTTACCTATATTTAATTAAGTTAATAACTTAATATTTCCTTAATTGCTTTTTACAGGTTGTCAACGGAGTTCTGGTACTCCCAACAAGTGAGAAGAACGATCAGATTAGTAACAGAGCACAAACAAAGGTACAAAATAAATTACCATATCACAGTCTCAGGTATATAACTCCATACAATAGCACATTCATGGGTACATAACTAGACAAAAATTAATCAAAAATTGATACTTCAATACACGAGGTATAAAATGCAGTACCATATCACAAACCCCAGGTATATAAACACATCATATTCATAAATAAAAAACTAGACAAAATCAATTATAAATCAATACCAGAATACATTCACAAGTACCGATCTGTGACAACTCAAGAGACAAAAATCAGTACCTACAAACTACAAATGGTACAAACACGACAAAATCAATACCACCAACCTCTCAATTTGTACATATAGGGAAAAAATATCATAGAAGTACCTATAAAATTGATGAACTCTTCTTTTTTTCCCTTCTTTTAAATCGACTTTTTTTTATCTTCCAAATAAATTTTTTCTTTATTTTTTTCATATCAACTTTTTCTTCTTCTTGTTTTTTTTTCTTTTTCTTGTTTTTCTCTTTTTTCACATATGCTTTTTCTTTTTTTTTTATTGTCTGTTTTTTTCTTTTATCCTGTTTTTCTTCCTTTTCAAGATCTTGAAAAGAGAGAGAAAATGAGAGAGAGAGAATGAGAAAGAGAAAACGAGGGAAAGAGAATGAGAGCAAGAGAGAGAGAGAGGAGGAGAAATTTTTGGAGTTTTTTTATTTTTAGTGGCTTTGATATTGAAAATACTATATAAAGAATTTTAGATGAAATCAGTCAGTTGATACAATTATTGTTGTTATGTGCTATTATCGTATGATAAGCGGGTGGGGCTTTTCTTGTTTTCGTAAACATCAAGATTTTATTGGTTGGGTCTATGATTCCAGCCTACATGATACTCAAAAGGGCCCTGGTTCATCTGGAAATGAAAAGTGCTTTATGAACGTTTGGATTGGTGCTTCCTTGACTCGGTTTGGTAACTTCAATTTCTACCCACCTATATCGTGTTAAGTCGGATCACCGACCTATTTTCATGGTTGCGACCAAGCTCAAGAAGTCAAATCTTCCTCATACCTTTCGCTTTATGGCTTCATGGTTGTCACATGTTGAGTTTAAGCCTTTTTTTGTCGGAATGGAATCGGTCTTTTACCTTTATTCATCAGATGTCCATTCGAGCTACCAAACTGAAAAAATGAAATAAGGAAATTTTTGGCAACATCCAAACGAATAGAAGGAGCTTATCTTTAAACTTGCTGATGTTTAAGCTCTCGCAGCTCCTCTACTCATTCAAGACACCACAATGGACATTGCAAGTGACCGGAATACTCATTTTTTTCACGTATCCACCTTCCGTAGGCGTGCTCGGAACCACATTATTAAGTGAAGGATGACTGTGGGGTGTGTATTCATTAGGTTTGGGAGTCGGTTAATTTGGTTAATAACCATCGGTTAATGGTCGGGAAGCGCTTTGATGATTGAAATTAATTAACCAAATTAACCGACCGAGCAAAAGCCACGGTTAATCTTACCGACCGATAACCGACCAATCAGTTAAATGATCGATTATTAACAGACTGACTCTCGGTTAACCGTTGTAACCGGCTCTGACCAATTTAACTCTCTTCTCATATTGCAACAAGATTCTAGGCTCTGGCTCTAGATCCGTCGTCGATTCAAGCCTTGGAGACCATAGCTTCTCTTCTGGAAACAATCCGGTGCTCTACAACTTGATCCTTCGGGACTGGAAGCTTTCCGAGACGGCGTTGTTGCGGATCAGTAAGGAGAGGAGGAAGCTTCAAGCCTATGGTGTTGCAGATCGAAGAATTGAGAGAGTGGAGGAGGAGAGGATTGGCCGTGGCGACGAAGGAAGCATGTGGTGTTGCAGATCGAAGAATCGAGAGAGTGGAGGAGGAGAGGAGCGCTTGCGGTGACTCGTCGTGGTCGTCGTCGTGACTGCCGGCGAGATGCTGAAATTGAATCGCTTGGATTGATAGAGTTGTCGAGATGGATTGATGGAGTTGTCGAGATGGATTGATGGAGATGGCTCGGAGTTAACCTAATTTCAGAATGAGAGGTTGTGATGGAGTGGGAGGCTGGGAGGGGAGGGAGCGATTCTGCGATTGTGGTGAGCAAAGCTTGATTTCCTAATTGGGGACCTTGGTTTTTTTAATTACCGGTTAACGTTGGTTAACTCGAGTTAACCAACGATTTTACCCTGCTCCAACAAGTACTCCCAACTGTTCCCCGACCGACCCCTACCTCGGTTAAACCGACACTCTAACCGAGTCGATCAGTTCATCTGTTTAACCTATTAACCGAGACTGATGGCCCACCCTTAGTATTCATCCAGCTTGTTGCTGCAATTAGTGTCGTATTGATATGGTTGAGAGAGGATAAAATATGCTTGATTTCAAGTTCTCCAACTTGAAAGGTTTAGCTGTTAAAAATGTAGAGGTCATGACTGAGTACTGATTTCCAGCAAGGAGAAGTTGGATATTTGCTTGCGATAAAAAAGAATTTGGACAGTCTATCTTAGGCACAAAATCTAACGGATGAGATGGCAACTTTACTTCAGGGGCCTATTGGTCATTTTAAAATTTTCTTGTTTTTCAGTTTATTTTTCCATTCTGTTTAATATTGGTTCAAGTAAAATGATTTCTTGTAAATTGGGTCTATTGAGTAACGTGGGTGGGTAGACTTTATTGCTCCCATCGAGCTTGACGTGATATTTTCTTCTTCGTTTCTTTAACATGCATAAATTGTATATAATACGAAAGGTTGGAAATATATGTGAAGCTCGAGGTTTATTATATATGTTTCGAGGTTTATTATATATGTTGAACCTTTTTGCCAATTGGTTATTTTTATCATGTAGTGCCTTATCAAGTAAAGGGAATGGTTGTTTTTATCTACTGTCACTAGCCAACTTTCTTTCTCATGTGATCAATTATTTGATCACGCATGAATGACTACAGTACACAAAAGATAGAAATATTATAAAAACAAAAAACAAATATTAAAAAAAAATACCTAAAAAGCAGGTACATAACAACAAAAACAATAACCGTAAATATCAAGTACATGAAAGCGGATGCTCAAAATAAGCACGCACACATTAAAAACTTTGGTACATACAAGGCAAGAAAATCGAGAACATATTGGAACTCGAGTACCGGAATTGGTACGGTATTAAGTACAACGTGAAGAAATATCAAGTACATTAAAAAGCGAGTATATAACAATAGAAATAAGTACACGAAAACAACTCAGAGAAATGATAATTTGATTGCCAAAATTGAGTATGATAAAGTAAAATGCAAGCACGTAGTACATGAAACAAATATGAGTAAGAGTACATAAATTTTTTAGTACAATACAAGACAAAAACTCAAATACATATAAAAACTGGACACTAAAAAAAATAATTAATTATTCACAATTTTAAATAATAATAGTCACGATTTTTATCATGATTAACAGAAGCTAGTCACGAAAATAAATCCGTAACTAACCTAACCGATGCTAGATGAACTTGTCACGAATCTGAATAACCTGTAACTAAGTTGTCACCGAAATTTTCCGTGACCAACTCATCACGGAAGAAACCGTGAACATATGTGTTTTTGTTTTTGTTTTTTAAATTAGTGGCACGGAGCCATATGCTGTGATAATTGATTTATTAATAAATTAATCCCACATCTCCGTGGCTACTATATCACCAGAATTTCCAGATTCCGGCAACCACAATTTCCAGAATCCGGCAATAAGATAGAGTTGATAATTGCTTTTTTATTAGAGTAAAATGTTCTACATCTATACATTATGATACCCATATCAAAATTCCAGAATCCCAAAATTGAACATAACGTCAACGAAAGGCACCATGCAACAATGGTGACACTAAGGGTTACAACAACCAGCAAAACCGAAACACAGACTGGAAATGCTACCAAGAGAAGGATGAGACTAGATGATGAGATTGAGATTGAGAGAAGAAAAATGATAGTAAGAAATTTTGTTTTCGAGAGAGATCAAATGAAGATGAGATCTACTTCTAATTTAATATAATGGAAATGGAGGTATGGTTGTTTAATGGCAAAGAGAGAAGAAAGGAATAGCCCATTAAACGAGGATAGAGTCTGCATCATTTCTTTTTTCGACCTTTTCCCACTAAAATGCTAATTTTAAAATTATAAATAAAAGTTGGTCACGGTTCCAACATTTACCGTGAGTAGTTGGTCGCGGTATTCAACAATCCATGACTAGTTATGGATTTTTTTTTATCTATAAGTAGTTAGTCATGGTTTTTAAAGCCGTGATTAATAAATCGTGATTAATCGTTGATTTTTTTTGTAGTGCGAGTATGAGTATTGAGTAAAACGTCATGTACAAAAACAAGTACATCAAAAGCGAGTACATAATTATCAAAACAAGTACTAAAACGAGAGGAAAAGTACATAAAAAGCGAGTATATAATAATAGAAACAAGTGCAGTAAAAATCAAGTGCATGAAAGGAAAACGAAACTCAAACTAAACACTAATACAAAAAAAACTTTAGTACGCAAATAAGTAAATACAAGAAAATTAACATACACAAACGAATACATAAGAGTATAGTGTTTAAACAAAGCGATTATACGGATCAATACGATGTTGAGTACAAAACAACAACTTGAGGCTTTATCCCTCATTTTTAGATGATTTTGTACTAAGTTCTTATATGTATTAGTTTTTATTAATGTAATCCCTCGTGTACTTTGTCTTTGGATTTATTTTTATGCCATATCTATTTATTTACGCATTTGTGTATACTTATATTTTTAGAACTTTATACTCAAATCAATTAATCAAACAATAAAACTATTTTCTCTTTACACGAACCAACATAATAACCCATCACCCCATACAGGGTTGTGAAGGAGGTGCAGTGACCAGAATTTTCTAGTTGTTGCTTTTCTATAGTTTGATAAGGGTAAGCATCTTGTTCTAGAATATATGTTGTTAGGTTATAACAATGCATCTAGTTGAGCATGATTCTTTGGTCAAGTGTTACTGGGATTCTTTTTGTTCCACATCAATGCTCGGAGGTCGAAGAGGCAACGAGGGTGACGAAGAAATCGGCATCACCACGTGAGAGAGGATGAAGAAGAGGTCAGAGAGTGGAGCCGGTGGAAAAGATATACTAGAAGAGGTACTTAAAGTTACTTGTACGACAAAACTGCCCTTATTCAATTGGACAACCCCTAGATTAAAATTTAAAAATGAACGGACGCGATTCGTTTGCGGCCAGCAAACACATAATATCATGGCTGCCTATCCGGACTCGTCATAACTGGCGTCAACATTACGTAGTGTTGTCAAAAATTAAAAAGGGGAATATATAATAATAATAATAACAGACGTAATCTTGTGTATATAATGATATTAAAACGTTTTTCAATCGACAAAGCCAAGTCTGCGGGAGGAACAGCTAATGGACGAACAGCCTAAGCATAAGCCGCCTTCTTCGTATTCTTCAGATTCTCTGAATCTCTACCCTTTTTTTTTGTTACGCGGATTCCCTTCCCTCGTCTGCAAACAAAAAGCTCTTCGTTGACTTTTTAGCAGGCTTTTTTAAAAAACCTTAATTGAAAAAATTTGTACATGGTTGTTGCCTTTGTTGGCGTCAGCATGACCCAATGCTGTTGTCATGTTCATGATTGCTCCAACTCACCTGGCTGCGCATCTGCCTTCTGACCTGACCTGCCCTCCTCCTTTTTTTTAAATTATGTTTCCCCAAAATTAAATTTAAATCGTTACAAAATTGGTCTCTCCTTCTCCTATATATAACGTGGAAGAGCTCCTGCCAAAAAAGTCATTCAAACTCAAAGCAGATAAATTATCAAAATAAAAAAGAAAACCCCAGTGCTCTGCCTGCCGTTAAGAAATTAGTTTATTGGGTTTGTTGTGTTTATGAAAGCTGTGTTCCAGAGACTGATATCGTCAAGCACCCAGATTGGCTGTAGGAAGAAAGTTGCATCTTTTCCATTAATCAGAAGCGCTAATATGTCTGAATCCTCTGCCTTTGATTCTCCGAGATTGGTGACCAAGAAGGTCCTTGCTAAGCTTCAGCGTGAAGGGGATGGTGCTTCTGTCAGGAGAAGCATTGGAAGGTATAATATAATATATCATGGATGGATGGATGGATATACAATTTTCTTCTTGTCAAAATTGAATTAACTGTTTTCGTTTCTGTGGTGAAATTGAATGATTGAATGTTGAATTATTTTGGTTCAGGAGTGAGCTCAGGTCTCTGGACCCTTTCCTCATGTTGGATGAGTTTTCAGGTCTGCTTTGCTTAATTACTTGAAACCAAATTCCTTGATATTTTCTAGAATTAGGATGATGATGGATGATGGATGGTATTTAATTTGTTGTTGCAAATTGCAATGCATGAAGTCTCAGCTCCTGCTGGATTTCCTGATCATCCACACAGAGGTTTTGAGACTGTTACATACATGCTGGAGGTACAGACAGTACTGGAGTTAATTATTTATTATGAATTGAAGGCTGTTTTTTGTCCTTGGTAGTCTATTTATTGATGTCTGTGAAATTCGTGGGTGGCACTGGCAGGGATCATTCACTCATCAAGATTTTTCTGGGCATAGAGGGACTATTCATGCCGGGGATGTTCAAGTAAAATAATTCACTCAATTACAATACTACGACGTTTACTTAATTAGCTAGCTTTACTTGATCAAAGTCAAAAACTCTTTCTTTTTTTAAAGTAAACAACAACAACAACTTGTGTGTTTTCCTGTTGGGCAGTGGATGACAGCAGGTAGAGGGATAGTCCATTCAGAAATGCCTGCAGGAGAAGGAGTCCAGAGAGGCCTTCAGCTTTGGATAAACCTCTCTTCTCAACATAAAATGTATGTTTTTATTTCCTTTTTTGTTTGTACTTTCCAACTTCACCATTCCAACAGTTTGTAATATGGAACCAACAGGATTGAGCCAAGGTATCAGGAACTTCTGAGGCAGGACATCAAAAGAGCAGAGAAAGACGGGGTTGAAGTCCGAATCATAGCAGGGGAATCAATGGGAATCGAGTCTCCAGTTTACACAAGAACGCCAACAATGTACCTCGATTTCACACTGCAACCCAGGTCCCAAATGCACCAGCCCATTCCAGAATCGTGGAACGCATTCATTTACGTCATTGAAGGTGAGGGAGTGTTTGGGATCCCAAACTCCTCACCAGTTGAAGCACATCATACACTCGTTCTAGGCCCTGGTGAAGGAATGAGCGCCTGGAACAACTCCTCTTCCAAACCCTTGAGGTTTGTCTTGATTGCAGGCCAGCCACTCAACCAACCAGTGGTGCAACATGGTCCTTTTGTCATGAACACAGAATCTGAAATTCACCAAGCAATTGAGGATTACCACTACTCCAAAAATGGGTTTGAAATGGCGCAGTATTGGAGTTCCCAATAGGGAACAAGTGCTTGGATCACTCAAAACCAAATCTCCACGTTCCCTCTCAACTTTTAAGAAAAAATTAAAGAATAAAAATATACAGCCACAAACACTATAGGCCACACGCCATCTTTATCAGTCTTGATCTGTGCTTCATCTTCATTGGACCAAAAAGGCTTCTAGAAGATTTATGTGAGTGCGGCTGGATGACAACTTTATATCAAAGATTGATTGAGCCATCATCACTTAATCCCTAATGCCTCCGCTTATCTTTGCAGTTTGTTGCTCTCTTCACTAGCTTCATGCCTTTTCTTTTTCTATAACCAAAGTCTTTGTTTTAGCTATTTTTTATATTGTCAAATAAGTATGTGAGTGATACTCATTTGTGTTCCATCATGTATTAATTTAGCTTTTATCCTCTTCCAACCTTTTACTATTCCAAATCAAAAGGTTGATTATTGCATTGTCACACAAAACAATGATAATAAAAATACTCAATTCATATAATCCTTAGAATTAATTCTTTTCATAACTATAGTAGATGTTTGAACAAGTGAGAACAAAATATAAGCTTAATCTTAATAGTAATATCAACGGATAATAGCACTGTGTGTCACTTAATTATTACCCATGTCGCACATAAACTACTTAACTTTCTACATTGCACATAAAGCCACTTAACTTTGCTTATGCTTGCAACATCCAAATTTTCATTCAATTTATGGATAGACTGATCGAATTGATGAGTTCTTATTCGAGATCTTCTGTATGAATAACCTCCAACACATTAAAGAGAACAATAATTTATAAGAACTGACAGAATAACTTATTACTTGTTTACAGAAAAGAATGATAAAATAAAAAGGCAAGAATAGATTATAATCATGCCTTGGACACTGCTTTCGAAAAAATATTTCCCGAATTTAGAACACCAATACAACTAAAGGTTAATCACAATATTCACTCAAACTCTAGTGTAGGGCTTGAATGTTGGAACTTGGAAACTTATGCTATTTTGATTCCGATTTTGAGAGTGAAAACAAAGTTTTCTGCCCATATTAATCAACTAGGATTTCCCTTTTTAAAGAGAACGCATCCACTAACCAACATCAAATCCAGATTCTCCTTTCTGATGATCATCAATGATAAGCAGATATGGGGAAGGTGGAGTTGAGCTCCCGATTTCTAGGAAGCCAACCAAATACTTCTGTTAAGCATAAGTCTTGAGTATATGCGGTATGTAACTGATCATTACTGTTACTTCAAGTGGTTAGATAATGGTTACATCATCTTGCTGTTGTCCGTTGATGACATGTTGATAGCAAGTTCTATTGTAAAAGAAGTAAACAAGTTGAAGAAACAGTTATCTAACAGTTTACTATTAAGAATATAGGAGACGCTAAACAGATTTTGAGTATGTGCATTGATCATGATAGGCAAGTAGGAAAGTTTTATCTTTCGCAAGTTGAATATATCAAGAAAGTCTTGAAGAGGTTCAAAATGCAGGATGCAAAACTAGTAAAGATTCCTTTGGGTGGCTATTTCAAGCTATTTGAGAAGGATATGCCTAATAATGATCCAGAACGTGCCCAAATGCACGAAACACCATACATTTTTGTAATTGATAGCTTGATGTATGGAATGGTGTGCACAATACCAGAAATTGCACATGTAGTGGGAGTTGTCAATAGATTCATGGGAAATCGGGGGGAAGCGATTAAGTACTCCTGAGATAGTTGAAGATTACTACTAAAAGGGTCTTGGGCTTTGAGGGCAAAGTAATGTAGTTAGAAGGATTTGTCATCAAGTGACCTTGATAGAAGAAGATGTACAACATGGTATATTTTTACTCTTTGAGGTACCATGGTTTCTTGGGCTTTTAAGTTGCACTGTCTAACACTCAAGCTAAATATGTTGCGGTAACGAAGGCCAGCAAAGAGATGGTATGGTTTTAGAATTTCTTTGGTGAATTGGGGAAGAAGAAAGAGGATAGCATATTGTACATTAGTCTTATACACTTGCAAAAAATTCAGCATTTCATTCAAAATCGAAGCTCATATTGAGTTGATGTATCACTTTATGGGTTGATCTCTTGGAAAGGAAGATCTTACGGCTTATGAAGATTCTAGGAAGTGAGAATCCTATGGATATGCCGACTAAGGTTGTAAAGTTGGAGAAGTTGACACTGTGTATGACTTTAACTGGTTTTGTAACTGAAGTTGAAGGTCAGATGCTGCTTGTAGTAGGAAGACGTTGAACATGGAGAACCAATGAGAGGAGTATGTCTTCAGGTGGGAGATTGTTGGGTTATGGTGCCTAAGAAACTGAAGGCTTGGTCCAGTTAGTTTGTTTAGTTAGATAAAAATTAAGATTAATCTTGTCTATTCTATATAGGATTAGAATTAATATGGTAGCTCCCTATAAATAATCTATATTCATATCATTGTAATCTGTATCACAACAATAGTAGTCGAAATCCTAACTTGGTTTGTAAAAAAAGAAATTCTAGCGTGGTAGCGCCCTAGACATACTCTTCTCGTGAAGAGGAACTAGGTTCTTAATTTTTCAGTTTATGATTGCGTTTCATTTTTTACAGGAACGACCAGATCCAGCTCAGAAACTTCCTCAAGATGGCGACGTTGAAGAAGCTCTGTCTCGCTAACGCCTAACAATGGCTTCTCTAGACTGATTCAGACTGTCCTCACCGCTGGAAAAGGAGATTAGATAGAAATCCATCTTTTATTCCTCTTCATTGTTTTTATGACAATTTCTTCTTTTCTTTTATAATAGAGAACTATTTATCACTTTTGTTGGACATTTCTTGTTTGTTTCCCTCAAGAACTAATAATTTTGGTCAATGGGTGACCACTGATGATGTTGATTCTATAAGCTTTAGTATTTAGTCAAATTCTTGAGTTTTTTTCAACTAGAAAAAAAAAGAAGAGAGGTTACAGTTTCAATTATTAAGTTTGAAGAATTAAAGAAAAAAAACTAGACTACAGATATGAAAAGGTAATTCTGATAATTTTTATTGATGAATTTTTTTTTTGTAATGAGTAAGATAATTTTTTAGGTTTTATAAATGGGTTTTTGGTTAAAAATCTCATTTAGATAGAGTTTTTGATGGGTAATTATGAAATTTGACATAAAGGGTACATGATTAAGAAGGTGGGAAAGGAAGATGCGAAAAGAAGGTAAGAAGGAATCAATTCATGGCAAAAAAGAAAAATAAATAAGAGGGAAGAAAGAAGACATATATTGATGGGAGGCGGAGGTGGGATAGGGAGGTGAGAGAAAGATGTAACAACAAAGAAGGGTTTAGCGAAAGGTGATATAAACAAAATTAATTTTGTAAGAAAATATTTTTTTTAATGCCATGTCAACTAGTTTGTAACTTTTAGTGTCCATGTCAACAAACAAAATTTTATAAAGTTACCAAAATTCAAAATTTGTGTTACGAAAAGTATTTCTAATAGATTGTGCCATTTTCGGTAAAGGCTTAATAGGTTGTGCATTTAAGAAAAAAAATATTATTGTGTTTCTACAATTAACATCAATTATCACCAAACCATTAAATACTAAAAACCAATTAAGATATAGTCATGTTACAAAAAATGACTCTTGTTATGATTTTTTTGTTTATGCAATGATAGGATGAGATTAAAAGGTTAATTTCTTTTTCGACAAAACTTGTAAAATATTATTAAACTCAATTAGATATAATATCATCTACAGTTGGTCAATCAAAAAAATTGAGGGTCTATCCACCGAAACAATCGTGGAGTTCCAATGAGTCTGATTATACGCCATAACATGGGTAAGCTTGTTAACTTATCTCCGGCCATGACGCCAATTACCACAATCAAACTTTGCCAAAAGGCAACGAATTATGGACTAAAATCCATGTTCGGTATGATGATCTTCCACATGATGCAAAGTCTCAACCATGATCAAGCTATCACTTTCAAGAACCACATTAGGATACCTATGTTGCAAGGCCAATTGTTAGCAAAATCTTGCCTCGACCGCCTCAGTTAAAGTAGGCTCATAGCAACCCTACAATTTCAACATATCCGCCATTAAGTAATGCCGAACGCCATCCCAGATAACCACCCCAATACCCATTCTGGATCCTGTAATGATAGTTGCGTTTAAGGTAGTGAAACTGGTGAGTCAACATGGGATCGAAAAGGGACCTAGAATCGTAATCGTAAAATCAAATCGCAAAATCATAAAATTTCACGGTTCTTCAATAATACTAAATATTCAGAAATTCACCTTAGCATAAAGACGTAAGTTCATTATCCAATCTAAAATTAAAAATAAAATCTCAAATTCACCTTAATAGGTTCTTCAGTTGCACTACTTTGAGCTGATTTTCGAGTCTAGGAGACCGGAGACAAAATCTGTGAACAAAATTGTACAATCTTACAACAAAAAACAAAATACCTTCGAACAAAGAACCTAAACACCAAAAATCCAAAACTAATCTAACAAAAACAGAATTAGAGAAAGGAATGGGATGATGAGCAAAATCATGGAATGGGATGATGAAGAATCATGGAATCAAGGAAACAGAGATACCTTCGAGCCGTAGGAGTGGCTGGAGCGATGGGGACGACCAAAGAGGCTATGACGAGGACCATTGACTCCTGGTTCTGGTCTTCTAGACTTCTGGGGGACGACCGACGGGGGAGACGACAAGAGAGAAGACTGAGGATCGAGCAGAGATCGAACGAGCAATCGACGACTTGCACAATTTTTTTCAGAAGATAAATGAATTTAAGGTTCGATTTTTTGCCCAAAATTGAACTCGGATTTCCGTTTCGGTTCGAACCGAAGCATAAAAACCAGCGGTCAGCACAGAGTAGTGGACTCGTGAATCGTTGTAAACTCGTTCGATTCCACGATTTTCACGATTTTGCGAGCGATTTCATGCCATTATAAGCCATTTTGATTGCGCGTGAAATCTGACTCGACGGACCTAACAAAACTCGTAAAATCGTCGATTCCACTTCCTTCGTTGTGTATGTACTGATATGGGGTTCCTGGTTTAGTGGTTGAACCGGGGTTGGACCGTTTTTAAACCGGGTCGGCCATTTTAAATATTACATAAAGTTAAATCGGACCGAAAAAATATTGGATTGAACGAAATCAAACTGACAGTACAAATAGTCAAATTTTGAGATTTAACCTTTGAAAATTGAACAATTTTCAAAAATTTATGTACATTATGATGTTATTCTTTTTTAAGTTTATGTAATATAATGATATTATCTATAGTTGAAGTCTTCCACACATATATATCTAGAATGCTAAAGAAACCCTAATGGATCTTTCAATCTTTCTTTAATTGGGCTCCAACTACTCAATACCCTCTCTCACACTTTTTTTCTCTATAGAGAAACTCTCTCCCTTTTTCATCAGATTTTTTTCTCCTTGTAATCTAATCTTATTTTTCTAATATTTTCATTCTATTTCTTCCCTATTTGTCTCTTTTACTTTTTTCTTTTTGGAAGGTTATTAGAAAAAGAGGACCACTAAATAATTCCGTCGACGTCCAGCAATAGGGTTTTCCAATTTTTTCACAGATGGATCCATGTTTCCAAAGTTCTTTTGTTTTTTTTTCTGATCTGATAGTTGGTTCTTTAACTAGTTGAATTATCTGGTTTTCCGGGGAAATCGGGTCAATCCTCAGTTTTGTTCATTCTCCTCAACCGCTAACTCAGTATTGATCAAATGATCGGTTCACAGTCGGACCGGCCGGGCTGATATGGTTTTGCTAACATTGATCTTAGTAGAGCCGACTAGAGGCCATTCCAACCGAGCCACAATGGCCTCATACGAAAAACTCCTAGTTACCCTGAGTTCTTGATAATAAATAAGAATTGGAGTGCTTGTGCTATGATATCACACTCCAATTAGTGAAACTCATTAAGCATACACACATTCCTTTCTTTCCATCAGAATCACATAAGCATTACCCATCTTTCCAACTCCAAATTCAAAACTTTGCGGTTGCTAAGTGAGAACCAATCGCATCAGTCATTAGAATCATCAAAATCAACCAGTGATCATGTTTAGAGTTACCTCAAATCCGCCAAGTCCATTGGCAATCTCAGAAATAGTGAATTTGCAGGCAACCTGCAAAATGGGCATATATCACCATGTCGAGGATTATGCTTATACATATTATACCTGTAGGTAAAATTTACGATGAAATTTTCATAAGAACTGCTCACCTTCGACGGAATCTACAATGACCAAGAACAATTCCAAACATCCGAGTTGCAATTTGGATTAAGACCCACTAAAAGAAAACCGTGTCCATTATTACGGATAAAACCGGCCGTTGTCACTGATATTTCCATGTCCCTGCCTCGTTGTCGCGGGAAAATCATCCGCGACAACGGCCGCCTTCATAATGAGGGTTGTGGGGACTAAACTATCCGCGAAAAATAGGGTTGGCGCGAACCCGTTATGACCGGTTTGGTTCAAATAGTTAGGTTGAAAGGCATTTTAACAAGTTTATCCGCAAAAACGGCAAGAGATATCCGCGACAATGGCTAACAACATTTGTTTTGCCGTCATAACGGTTCCCCTAACGACGTTGAGTTTATCCACGGCCAAGGTTGACATTGTTAGTTTCTCCATCCTACCCGTAATGGTTGTTGTGCCAAATACTAGGCCATAATATCTGCGACAACAGCTCAAGTACTGCCTAAAATTTTGTTATTTTTGCTTGTTTCGTCCACTGTGGGCGCCTAAAATAAAAGTTTATATATGCACTATTCTACACATAACACAATATATACCAATATCATTAGCATAACGATAACACATATGATCATCCAAGAGTTAATACTATAACATAATCCATAGATCTACTCCAACATAATTCCTTGATTTTTTACCTAACTAAAGTCATTAGTTCACTAGACTACATCACTATCAACCTAGATATAACTACACTAGAGACTCGTCATCCTCATCCTCGTCATTATGACCAAGATCCTTATTAGCTCAAGTATACAAAAGAAGATATATAAAATTGAAATTAGGTTAAAACACATAAAATTAAGTAACATGAACTTTATAACATATAAAGATTACTAATAATTTACCCGCCACATCGTAGTCGTAGTTCTGTTGGATGTGGTTATATTATATTAACCGCTACAATCGTCGTTACGGATCATTATCCGTGTCCGACGATGACCTAACCGTGACACCCGTTATCGCGGATATTATCCCCCATAACTAATCTACGTCAGACATCAAATTTTGTTGTAGTGGCCAAGCTATTCTTTAAAGCTAGTCAGCCAGTTTTAATACCCCTATTTTTTCGAATAAACAGCTTTACTACTTGAAATCCAAATAAGCATTCCGATTCTTGAACATCGCAATGAATAATTTGCACGATAGAAGTTGATATAGTTGACCAAAAACAGCTTTCAATAAGAGCAGTATTCTACTGATAAGTCGTTCGATTAACCAACTCACGAACTGTAGCATCAACATCAAACCTCATCGGCGTAGAGGTCACAAAATTACCGGGTACTAACGGAAGCCATCCGTCTCCCCAAATTCTAACGGACATACAATTTCCCACCCACCACCCAAGGCCACTCCATACAAAACATTGAGCACCAAAAAGGCTATGCCATATAAAGCTAAACCCAACTCACCTTTAAAGACATAATAGAATTTTTAAAATACTTAGCTTTCATAATTCTTACAATAAGGGAAGATGCTCTTGAGTGTAAGTTCCAAAGATGTTTAGCAAGTAAAGTAATGTTAAAGCCTAAAAAATCACATAATCCCATCCTAGCTTCGGATTTCAAACTCAATAGATATTCTTGACAAAATGAGGGATGAGCACTGGGTCGGGTCACCCATCAAAACCCACCCGCCTATAATCACTCTCTACCACTACTACCCTTTTCCCCATCACCATAAAACTTTGCATGCTTGTTTGTGTGTTTTTGTAGTTTTTTTGTGTGTTTTATGTCGCTTTTCATCGTTTGAGTAGAGAGAGAGAGGGAGAGAGAGAGGGAGAGAGAGAGAGGGAGAGAGAGTATTTCAAGGGTTGCATGTCATACCAATGATTAAGAATGCATGATAGAAGGTCTCGATTCAAATTAGGGTTCGGTCGGTGTCTGATCGAAGGACGAATGATGCTTGCATTATTTTATTTTTACTGAAAAATTGGGCTTCTGGAGCAGCCTTTAGATCAATCTCAAGGTGTGTGGCTTTGCATAGTGTGTGTCGTTTCCTTAAGTTTCTCTCGATAGAAAATCGAGTTTATGGCGTGTGATCCCACATGCCATGTGACTGATTTTTGACAAAACGAACCGACCAAAGAACAACCAAAAACCCAACCGGCTCAAACCGTAATGAACCAGATTGATTTTCAAACCGATTTTCAACCAAATCAAACTGAGTTTGACCAGACCCATTGACCCTTCGTTGACCGGCCGTTGCCCCCGTTGACCGGTCACCATGGAAGAAAAAACATGGCAGTTTAGTAGTATTTTGGGCATAACATTTTGCTCGGGAGTCTGATTGACACAAGGTCAGTGACGTTGGAAACTTGTTCAGTTGCCTACAACTTTGATGTCATGATGTGGCCTAAATCCATGCAGTTTGTGCTCATTTTTCTTGGTTTGGATTGATGGAATTTGAGAAAGTTTGAATTGTGGTCTTGTTTGGTTTGATGATTTGGTGCGATCGTGATCAATTTCTTGATAGTATTATAGTGATATGTTCATTGCAAATGCTAACGTTTGGGATGGTTGTCCAAAATGGATAATTCTAGCTTTGCAATGTGAAGATTGCTGGATGTTGAGACGTGATCACTTTGTCACTCTTGTATCGATGGCATGTTGTTGATTTTCATGAGAACTTGGAATGGCATCATGATGCTTCAAAGTGTGGTTGAACGTAGGTTGTTACTAGGCCTGAGAGTCGGTTAATTTGGTTACTAACCATCTGCTTAATGTTCGGGGAAAATGATTTGGAGATTAAAGTTGGTTAATCGGTTTAACTGACCGACCATATGTAATGGTTAAAAAGCCGACCAATAACTGATAAATCGGTTAAATAACCAATTATTAACCAACAGATTAGTCGGTTAATCCTATGAACTGACTTTGATTGATTGACCGACTATACCGACTTAACCTAACAAGATCTGAATCTCCATGCTCATCTCTGCCATCGAGTGAGCCACGTTCTGCTCATGATAACCGTTCGTCCAAGCATTCATACTCTACTAAGAAAGCTTGCCATGGCCGCCACTCTGAACACCGGTCAAAGAACTGAATACTTGTTCCAAGATCCGAACTTCCAGAACCGTCTCCAATCCATCTTCCCAATTGTAGTTTGGACAAAGTTTCCTCATCTGAATTTTTACTCAATCACACAACTACAACCTACACGACAACCATAATCAATAGAGTGGAGGTAGATGGGATGAAACAGAGGACTGGTTGAAATTATATGGGCCTATGTTGCATCCTCAATAGCTCGTCGTCGCCAAGCCTCACTGAGCCGTCCCCGAGAGAGGAAGAGACGTAGAGTCTAGAGATCGTGCTTTACTAGTGCTCAACACTCATGGAGCCGTCACTGAGAGAGGAACATAATCCCTAATGAATCGTGAAATCGAGAATGAACGGGGATAAGTGAATATGTTTGTGTGTGTGTGAGTTTGACCTAAAAATGGGGGGATTGGGAATACGACGTAGACATTTGGGTTCAGACTTGGGGTTCTTTTGACCGATTAATGTTGGTTAACACAAGTTAACTGACGGGTTTTAACCGATTCACCGTTTAACTGAAGTCAGTTTTTCTCTTTGACCGTCCCCCAACCAACCTGTAGCTCGATTAAACCTTCCTCTAACTTATTCGGTCGGTTAATCAATTTTAAACGATTAACCGAAACTGAATTCCTACCCTTAGTTGTTACTAGGTGCTTTTGTTGCTCCCAATTGATGATTTGTGATTATTTCCATGCTCATTTAATTTGCTTCCATTGCTCATATTTTGTCCTACCATTACCCTTGATGACTCATTGGTTACTCACTGTTTTGGTAAATGGTTCAAAGAAGCATGAGGCATATTACTAGTCCATTTGTTCCTGTAATGATATATCTTTGACCTCACCTTTTGGTATAACTTGAATGATGCATACGTTGTCACTTCATGCTTTGCATACACTCTTTATGCTCGTTCTTGTTCATTGGACTTGGTCAACATTTGTGAGGATTTCTTTGTGGCAATTGATGATAAATGAGTTAAGGTGGTCCCATAGCTTTTGCTTACCCTTGTCTTACTAATTTATGAATTATAGGATGCTCTTGTTTAGGATTGCTAGTTAGTCTTGCTTGAGAATAACTAGTTATCTTCTTCATTGGTTTTGCCTTTCTTTTACATCTTGCCTATGCCATGTCTACTTATGAGCTATTTATTGCCTATCGTTGCCTAATTCGATTGGATGCTTATTGAGGTGGTTCCTTAGTGGCCGTAGGATTATGGGTTGACACCTCTACATGCTTGATGTGTATGATTATTCTCCATTTCGAAATTTTCAATGATACTTTAAAGTCAAATTTGAATGCTCTTTACAAATGTGTCAATTTTGGCACAGTTTTCAAGGATTCATCATTTAGTGTTTATAATTCATTTTCGTTTTAAATTTTCGTTTCCCACATTTACTTTTCATGTTTTGTTGCTTTTATTGTTTTAAATTTTATTATTTTTATTTTAATAGGCTTACTTTCCTTGTATATCCCCAATTGTAACTTGGTATCCGTATTCTCAACTAAATCAACAAATGACACCAAATAACTTAAAATTGAGAACTATAAGAGCTCAAAAGAAGGAGATTTAGCAGAGTCTCTTATAGGTTTCAAAAAAGCGAGGAAGGATCTTCAAGTGGAGAGGACCCTTTCTCCTCCCTAACTCCAATGGCGAACAAAACTCTAGCATTAGACCACCTAAAGTCAGACGATAAGCCATGCATTCATCTCGTGGACTTTATCTTCTATTGCACACCATCAAGCTACACGGTGTTTCTGTTGAGGTTCACATCGTGTTCCCCTTGAGTTTCAGCAACCATCCACTCCAAGCACCTTAAATCATCCGTCTTAGTTTCTGCTTGTCCCCAAACACCGTACATCGCATGTACTTCGTGATTTTTCCATTCTTTGAGGCATTTAGCTCCTCCTTGTACATCATACAGTTATGAATAATGCCTCGACGTTGTTGTGTGCCTGAAATTGATAAAAAACACAACGCAACAACATCAAATGGACCCCAAACGGGTATGAGACACTAAATCGAGATAGAAGTTACAAATGCACAAAACATCATGTCGTGAATGTTTCGATCCGCGACACCGATGGCTTGAAATATTTCAGAGTCGCCACCAATCTGTTGAAGCGGATTGGACGCTGTCGACATAACCCAGGTCCTTTTGGACGTGAGTTAGAACAGGTCTGCGGAACAGAGATCCTGGATTCGAGAGGCGGTTACGTGCAGGGAAGGATTAGCACCCCCATAGCGCCCGTCAAACCGGTACTACTAAATTTGATAAGTTATGTTTTATTTTCTTAGTTTAGTGGTTTAATTATGCTTTAGTTTGGACGCATAAGGTTATGTAAATTTTTTAGAGAATATTTTTATTCAATTGTAAGTCTTTATGAGTTCCCACTCTTGTGGAAATTTTTTTTTATGTTGATAAATATTTTGAGTTGAACATTCTTAATTTAATTGTTTGGATTTACGAATTCCCATTCTTGTGGAAATTTTGTTTTACGCTGGTGAATATTTTTAAGTTGGTTATTTTTAATTTATATGTTTGGACTCAAGTCTTACGACTGCCTACGTACCTAATTCTTTGGGATCAAAGATCATGTAGTTCGTTATGGAAAAGTTGATTTGAGGATTTTTTGTAATTTTTACTATTATAAAAACCACGTTATCATGCTCATTTTTTATTTGAAAGACATTTATTTGGTTATTTCAAAGTTGGAACTTTTTAGAAAGAAAAACTTCGTGTTTCGGTATTCCGAAACCGATGTTGTTGACACGTTGATCGAGGAATTAGAAATACAAGTTTAATGTACTTACTTACGAACCTCTTGATTCGTAAGCCGGTTATTATTGTTTATAAAATTTAGGGGAGTAATAAAGATTTATAATGGTTTGTAATCTTGATATTTGTATTTGCCCACTTATGATTAAATGATAATTCTACAAAATTCGAAACTCTTGTCACGGATACGAAATTCATATAACATTGCTATAATATCTTTAAAGGATTATTATTAAGGAAATTTCACATTTTTTGCCAATCGAAAAATTAATTGGTTTATATCAGTTAACTTAATTTGACATAATTAAAAATGCATTACAAGACGGTTAACGAACTTACATTTAAATAAATATGTCACAAGTATTTTTGGTGATTTGACAATTCTATTGTGGTTATGTTAATGTTAATTAAAATGATACGTTGATTTGAATAATTGTAAAGTTTTGAGTTTTTAAGTTTACAACTTTAAGGTATAAATATCAAATAGGATTAAAGAAGGTATGACGTTTATTCTGTTATTCTTCCACACTTATTTCACTTTTATTCCACTCTTAATATGGCCTTAATGATATATGAATATAATTGAATCGACTAAAGGCTTGGCCTTTCTAAATTAATTGTGCCCAAGCTCGAGCTCGGCCCAACCGAACGACGAGCCGAACCGGCGGGTAAGAGGAGGGCAGCCCGCGTGCCAAACTGGTCGAACCGGTTATCCACGGTTCGATCAGAAAACTCAAAAAGATGAAATTGCCCCTAGCGTTCCGTGCGCTGAAGAAGGGTGGCAGGGGAAATTTTGTAACTTCACCTTAAACCTAATCGGCCTTATAAAAGGGCCTCTTAAATCGAGAAATGACTCATTTGCAACTTCCCACTCTCTCTTTATCATCCCTCTTTCTAAACCGCCGCCCTTCCCCCCCCCCCCCCCCCCCCCCCCCCCCCCGTTTTTTTCTAGTTCCTTTCTCTTCTTCTCAGCCGCCCTTTTTTGCCTCCTCTTACCTCTCAGGACCCCTCTTTCTACCTCCGTTTTTTCGATTTTTCCAGATTTGGACTTGCATGTCATCGGAGGATACTCCGGTGAGTCCTCCGGCAAAATGCAAGTCTCGATCTGTAGATCTAATGTTTTATTTTGGTATTAAACAATTTTGGTTATTTGAGGGTGGTACCGACGGGGGTGGCGGGGAGGTAGAGAAATGGAAAAAAGAGAAAGTTAGGTAAGTAAGATTTCTTCCCTATTCCTTTTGATTAATGTCTGGTTAATTGCTAACGAAGCTAACTACCGGTTTCTTTGATGACTTTTTTTATGTCTTTGAAAATGGGCATAGTCGACATGTTTTGGAAAATGAGAGGAAAAGGAGAAGATTGCTTTTAGGAGGTAAGACAGCTAATTTTGAACCCATTCTAATTTTTCTAGGTAGAAGTAACAATTCTATTTGTTGATAAGTTGCATAAGAAACTAGGTTTGTTTTGTTACTGAAGTTGTAGTAGTAGTCTAGGTGTTTTAAAAAGTTTTGTTTGAAAAACTTTATTTTTTTTACTATTGTTTAAATTTTTTTAGCAACATTGTTTATTCCAAAAATCCGTATTTTAACTCGATTTTACTATGAGTTTCATAGTTCTTTAGGTCTTTGGTGCGAAAATGATGAAAGATGGCTATAAGTTTCGTTGTTAATACTTTCCAATAACTTTTAGTTCATTTTTGAAGCTTATTTGATTGATTTGTTGGTTGTTTATTAAAATGAATCATTTATTTGATTAGTTGCAACGAATCATTGGGTTCAATAGTAGTTTAGAAGGTTGCTAAGTGATATAGCATAACAATGTATATGTATGAATGATGTGTGAATGCTTCAGAATAGGGATGTTTTGAATGATTACCTTCATTCAAAATTTCTCTTTTATCGTATTTCAGGTGGCGGCGCCTATCGTGAGTGACGTCAAACCGATTTGGCGGCTTCTATGTGTATGGCGACAAAAGATGTTGTAAAACTTATTTTTTTACAGTTTTGTAATTATTTCCCGGGACTTTGAACGAGTGATGTTGGTGTATTATTTTTGGGGGTTTTGGGAAGAACTGGGGGACGAATTTTGAAAACTGTAAGCTCCTCTTTTTGCTGATTTTTGTCAGTCCATTTAAATGCAGAAAGGGCTACAGTCACTTCTTTTAACCAACCACATCTTGCAAAGTTTTCTGACAAAAATAAAAGGTGGCAGCTCCCCAAATAATAACCGTAACGGGCCCGATATTGGGCTTGAAATAAGGCCTGGAATCGGGCCCGAAATCAAATTGGGTCTAACACATAAATAGTTTCGAGATAAGGGATTTTGCCGAATTTCGAGATAGCGGACTTGAGGTCCACTCATTTCGGCCGTTTCCGTTTAAAAAGATCTAAAACAAAATCGGCTTAGAACAGTCTGTAACATAATAATTACATCTCGAAAATATGCTATTTGGCTACCAAGTTCTCCCCTAACGTGCACTTTGATTAATTTAACTGAATAAACTTCGCAACAAGTAAAATCTTGACGCTAAATCCTTCCTAGAGATGCTACGACTATTTAGTGAAATGACACTGGCGTGCATTCTTCACTCGAACGAAATTTGGTTACTACAGTTGTCCCTCTTTGTATTACTTTCGCTTGGAAGTGGAAAGTGGTACAAAGACAGAAACCAAATTTCGGACGAGCGCCTGAACTTCTCACGTCAAGTCCACTAGGGTCCAAGGATCTGCCACAACATCGGGTAGAAAACAAAATTTGCAACCTGACCACACAAACAACATGCAATGCATTTCCCTATGGGTGTTAGGGTGAATGTACTAGGGACTCAGCTTGACTTATCTCCCGTTCCATGGGTTGACTATACTAGGGACTCAACTCGACTTATCTCCTGTTCCAAGGTGCAATCCGCTTTCCCCAGGATGCTAAGGGTTGATGTACTAGGGATTCGACTAGACTTATTTCCCGTTCCAACGTGCGATCCGTTTGCCTTAGGACGCTAAGGGTTGATGTACTAGGGATTCAGCTTGCTTAGTTCCCGTTCCATGACTACAAATGTGTTGATGATGAATGGTTTCGAAAGAGTTTGAGTAAGGCTCCCCCTTTTTGAAAAAAACATGCATCTGATGGCAATGCTTGATTGATATTTTTCATCATTTTCACTCCGACGAGATTCACTGTTTTGTTTTCTTGTCGCTTAGTTCGCACTACGTGCTAGCGCAATGGTGTCAACCCTGCTGATAGCTGGGTAACCTTTAATGTATGTGCCCATTTTTCTTTGTTTTTCCCCCGACGTCTTCATATTATTCCCATGCCTTGGGATTTTAAGGATCTCTTTCCTACTTTGTCTCTACTTCTAGATATAATGGTAAGATAACGACGACCTTTGTAAATTTCTTTCTTCGGTTAGGAATAAGTGGAGAAATCCTGCCATCCGGGCTTCTTTTCTTTAACCCTTCCCTTTTACTAATTTTTTCATTCTTTCAACGGTTTTCATTATTATTACTATTATTTTTCTCCCTTTTGTCTTCACTTTACCGCTAATTTCATTTGAAAAGACCTCCTAATGATTAATTAGAGCGAAGGTGTTTGCACGAACGCATTTGCCTCAAGTTCCTGTGGGGTGTTGTACCTCATCCATTTTGTTTGGTGATGCGTGAACAATGGTTAGGAGAGTAGTATTTGAGAATTCATGAAGTATCCAAAACTTAAAGTTGACTTAAATTATCACTTTATTGATGGAAAACCGATCACGTAGATCTCCGTCAGGAACTTTAAGCATAGTACTTGTTTACTGAATAAGAGTTAAATAGGTAAGGGAGCTTGTCTCCGTCCATGTTTGCCAGTATTAATGCCCCCCTGAGAAAGCCCTTTTCCCTACATAGGGCCCTTCATAGTTCGGCTTCCACATTCCTCTTGGGTCCCCTTGTCAAATGGAAATCTTCTTCGTTACCAACTCTCCTTCGCGAAATTCCCGTGTTTCACTTTTTTTTTAAAAGATCTGATAAATCTGCACTGATACAGGCGTTAGTGGTGGATAGCTGCCAACCTTTTCTCATCAATTTAATTTAACTGGTCGTATGCCGCTTTTACCTACTCAACTTGTTCTAACTTCGCCTCCATGATAACCCTTAGTGAAGGCATTTCTACGTCCATGGGAAGCACTGCCTCCATCCCATAGACCAATTGGTAAGACGTCGATCCCGTTTAGGTTCTTACTGATGTTCAGTAACCGTGCTGGGTAAATGGTAGAATTACGTGCCAATCGCGGTCGGTAACGACCATTTTCTGTATGCTTTTCTTGAGGTTTATTGTTTGTCAGCTCGACCGCTCCGTTCATCTTTGGTCGGTATGGTACCGAGTTGTGGTGCTTAATCTTAAACTTGTTGCAAAGCTCATGCATCATCTTGTTGTTGAGATTTTTCGCATTGTCGATTATTATTCTTTCCAGGAGCCCATACTAGCAAATGATTTCCTTTTGTATGAACTTTTTGACAACGCTCTTGGTAGTGTTTGCATATGACACAACCTCGACCCATTTCGTGAAATAGTCGATGGCTACTAGGATGAAACGGTGCCCATTAGATGCTTTTGGTTCAATCATGCCTATGACCTCATGATGCAAAAGGCCAAGGCGATGCCATAATGTGCAACGATGATGGAGACACGTATTTCTCACCGGCATAAACCTGGCACTTATGGCATTTTCTCACGTGTTTTACATAGTCAGAGTTCATCTTCGTCCAATAGTAACCCATCCTTAATATCTTCTTAGCTAGCGCATGACCACCGACATGTGTGCCGCAGACTCCCTCATGGACTTCTTTTATTGTTCTCTGAGATTCAGGGGCAGCTACACATCTTTGCAAAGACAAAATCATGGCTTAGTCTGTAGAGGGTAGTCCTATGAACATAGTAACCCATCTCCAATCTCCGTAGAGTCCTTTTATCATTTTCAGATGCCCTAGCTGCGTACTCCCTTTTATGTAGGTAGGTCTTTATGTGATGGTGCCAGGGATTCCTCATGCTCTTTTTGGACTCTACCTAGGTAGGCAGGTGCATTTTTCTTTTTGATTTTGCTTCATGGGTTAACCTCGGTCTCGTCCAGTTTGTACATCGAGGACAATGTGGCGAGAGCATCCGCTATTTGATTGTCGACTCGCGAGATGTGCTCAAACTGTATCGACTCAAATTTTGCGGCCATTTCCCCTATGTATTTATGGAATGGGACAAGCTTATGACCCCTAGTTTCCCATTTTCCTTCAACTTGTATATTACTAGCGCTGAATTACCATATGCCTTCAAATTCTTAATAACCATTTCGAGGGCTCCTCGGATCCTGAAAGTGCACGATTGGCACTCTGTTATGTTGTTGGTGCAATCGAAGCAAATTTTGGCAGTAATAGGGCACACCCTCCCTTCAGAAGAGACAGAAACGACGCCGACGCCCTGTCCCAATGAGTTTGAGGCCCCGTCAAACTTCATCACCAATGTTTTTTGGACGAAGCCTTCCACTAATTTCTCAGTGTTCAGTATAGTTTCATCCGGAAATTCCATTAACATCGGATTCGTGTCCGAGATTGCATGCTCCGCTAGATGTTCTGCCACTACACTCCCTTCAATGGCCTTCCTTCGGATATAAACGATGACGTATTCTGCCAGCAGCACTTGCCATTAGCCTATCCATCTGGAGAGGGCCAACTTTTCGTGGACATCCTTGATAGGGTTCATTTTTTATATTAGGAGCTTCGTGTGATATAACATGTACTATCTCAGCCTTATGGCTACCCATACAAGTGCTCCGCAAGTTTTCTCGAGCGATGTATATCGAGATTCGTAGTCATGAACTTCTTGCTGGTGTAATATATTGGCGCGCTCTTTCCTTCCCGATTCAACATGTTGGGCCAACATCGCGCTTACCAAATTTTCAAATACCGTGAAGTACAATATTAGTGACCTTCTAGAAGTTGGTGGGGCCAGAACCGGAGGGTTTAATAAACACCCTTTGACTTTCCGAAAGGCATGATGACAACCTTCATCCCACTCGACATTCCGGTTCTTCTTTAAAAGCTTGAGAATGGGTTCACACGTTAAGCTCAAATGCGATATGAACCGACTAATGTAGTTCAAGCGTCCTAAGAATCCTAGCACCTCTTTATGCATTTAGGGAGGAGGTATGTCAACCATTGCCTTCACTTTGTCAGGGTCCACTTCAATCCCCTTTTGGCTAACCACGAAACCGAGCAGCTTCTCCGAGGTGACTCCGAACGTACACTTTTCTGGGTTCAGCCAGAGCTGGTACT
The DNA here is from genome assembly GCA_030674075.2 of Linum usitatissimum. Classification (NCBI taxonomy): domain Eukaryota; kingdom Viridiplantae; phylum Streptophyta; class Magnoliopsida; order Malpighiales; family Linaceae; genus Linum; species Linum usitatissimum. The sequence goes on along the minus strand of JAUJYP020001078.1, from coordinate 10,401,299 downwards.
TCCCGAGTCGCTCGAGCAATTTTCATAGCACAGTTACGTAGTCGTCTTCCTTTTATAACTTTGCTATAATGCCATCCAGATATACCTATATTTCTTTGTGTATCATGTCATGAAACAAAGGTGACCATGGCCCGCTGGTAAGTTGCCCTAGCGTTCTTCAGCCCAAAAGACATAACTTTATAGCAAAAGGTTCCCCATAAAGTGATGATGGTCTTTTTTTCTCGATCATCCGAAACATCCTGATATGGTTGTATCTTGAGAAACTGTCCATGAAAGAGAACATATTAGTTGACGGTATTATCAACGAGGACATTTATGCGAGGCAAATGGAAGTTGTCCTTTGGGCTTGCCCTATTTAAATCTCTGTAGTCTACGCACATTCTCATTTTTCCATTCTTCTTAGGCATAGGGACCATATTAGAGATCCAATCGGTGTATTACGCCACCTGTAAGAACCCGATTTCGTATTGTTTCTGCACTTCTTCCTTAAGTTTGAGTATCCATTCCGGTTTCATCCGCCATAACTTTTGCTTTACTGGCTTGCACTCCTCCTTTATTGGCAAGTGATGTGTTACTATTGTTCATCGAGGCCCAACATATCTTGATAAGACCTTGCGAAAACGTCCTAGAAGTTCTGGAGTAGTTTGACGAGCCTGTTCTTTTCTGCTTGGTCTAAACTGTCCCCTACCTTAACCTGTCGCCGATTGTCCTCTGTTCCCAAATTCACGACCTCTACTGACTCGTAGAAAGGTTTCAAGGATCGCTCTTCTTATCCTGCCATCCAATCTGTTTCTAGGTTAGAACCATCACTGGCTTCCTCGGTTTCCATCTCATAAACTGGGTGGTGAAAGTCAACTTTAGTGTTTCGTACCTCTTCATTGTTTTCAAACACATCTGTAACCCTGTTACGTGACGGGAAATAGAAAAGGGAAAAAGAAGAAAAGCGGAAGTGAATAATATAGACGATGCACGGATTGAGACTTATGAAAACATGCTTTATCAAACATGTGAAAATGTGATACATGCATTCAGGATCACTTAAAAAACACTAGGAAGCCCTTGCTTATTTTATTTAGTAGTCATATTTTAGAGTTATTACATCTGCAATGGCGAAGGTAACTCCAAAGCCTCCCAATTGCTTAGCTCTTCCTTTGGACGGAGCTGCCGCACCCATTTTATTCCGGTCATAATTCCCGTACCCAGCATGCTGATGAAGAGATCTGCAAAATCCGACTGTAACTCTTTGGTGGTCGGATCAGTGTAGTTTTTCCTCACATTTATCTTTCCAGCATTCTTGCTTGTGATGTGAGGTATGAAAGTCAGGCCTTCATCATCTTCTGTCCCACTTAACCTGGACACCCTCCTCCTTATCCGTTCCTTTTGGATCCTCCTTATATCATCATCGTTTAGAATGTATCGCAATCCCGCACGGTTCTTATTTTCTTTGACCTGGATGGGTTCTTTCAGCACCTCCTGCCATTAGTATCATAGATTCCATACTCGATATTAATCTAACCGATGTCTCGAGACTAATTAGAGTTAATTACCAAGTGCATTAATATAGTACAATGATTAATCTGAAAATTAATTCCAAAGCGGATCGACATTCCGCCCCTCTCTCAAGTGTAGCGGAGACGACGATAGACCTTGGCGTTTGGGGATTTAGTCTCACTTTCGTATCTAAACCAAATCCCAACAATAATCTTACAACTGGAATTCGACAATTACAAAATAAAGCAGTAGCTATATGCAAGAGAAAGACAATAACGAAATTAATGATAGTTCCGCTTAACACAATCGAAATTATGTCGTATTAACACATAATCAAGGTTTCATCAATTTCGGACAGACAGCTTAGTTACACATGGTGATCAAATTAAAAACACAGAAATCAAGATAATACATGAACCTGGAGCTCCATGCTTCATGAACGCTCTGCCGTCGTAAAATTCAGCAATGTAGGCGGTCCGAACGGAAGTTCCGAAATGGATTTCTTCACCTTCGGAGCTCGAAATTGCATGCGGTTTGAAGTGGCATGTTCCTGGGTTGAAGAAGGACGTCTTGGGGCAGAGTAGGAAGGCTTGCGGGTCTGATATGGTGTGTGTATGGTGTGATTTCGAAGTGGACATGACTTGCCCTTATATAGGCTCGAAAAATGGCGTATTAAGGCCTCCGACATGGGCATACCAACTCCATCATCTGTATGCAAGCTGTAGCTGTCCCTGGACTGATGATGGACGGATCTACATGTGCTGGACGTCCTCAACCATGCCCGGTTATCCTTCCGGCGATCGGTTGAGCGGTGGATTGTAAAACGGGTCGTAACTTCTTCGTTGCAAATCTGATTTAGCTCCGGTTTGTATCGTTGGATTTTTAATTCATCCCTTTATAATACGTGACCTGAAATTTTATTAAACACACTAGAAGAAATATAAAATTGGACCATAAAGGTCCAAGGGTTGAATTTACGGAATTAAGTGCAATATAACTGATATCCGTCGAAACTTTTGTTTGCAATTGATATTATGACTTGAAGTGTAGAAAGTTTAGTGCCAAATATTACGGTATGTTATGATGTGATCAAAATACCCCACACTTAAACTTTTCTTGTCGTCAAGAAAACTGTAACTTAACCCACACGAAATACCAAAGATAGTTACCATCATTTATACAAGGTTTAGGAAATGTAATTTTACAATTTACGATGCAACAGAGGTTAAATGCTTGGCCACATCGGTGAGATAAATCTCTAGTTAGAAATTCACGAGACAAAGGCACACCAGATTAATCAAGATTCAAATGCTAAAAATAAAAGGGTTAAATGCATTTGTTGCAACTATAAGATTCATTTTGCGCTTCCTTACGAAATTATGAAATTTTATTTCTTTTTTAAAGTTTCAAAATTTTGAATAACCCGTAGCCGAGCAAGACTAGTGAGTACTATACTCAACCTTTTAACACATTTCATTCTTCCCACACACACCTCAATTAAGTCCCGTATGGGAGGCATCTAAACTGGCTGCCTAATTGGCAGGGCAGCTAATGCAGAGGTGCTAGTCCTCTACCACACGCGTTAAGTTAATCATTGAATTATTGAGACAAATTAAAGAAGCATTTTGATTTAAACATTTTTTTATGGCGAAAGTTGAATCCAGTTTTGAATTTGCAGATTTAAACCAAACATTTTAAGCATTTGCATCAATTAATCCGAGATGTACTAAATACAAAAATGAAAGTCTAGTAAAAACAAGTGGTCATTCCGCAACAACTACCATATCACCCATAATCGTTACATTCCCATTGTCTATTTTAATGTGATCCCTAAATTGGTAGATGTGTAACCGCTAGTACTGTTTGTGAGGAGATTAAAGTAAAGTACGGATGAAATGTTGAAAAAAATTTAAAACACCTCTCGTTACACCATCACCCAACACTTGAATTATACATTGCCCTCAATGGACTATGAATCTGGGATAAGAGGGAAACAAGTATACCGAGATATCGAGAATGACAATGCCAAAGTAAACTGCTCTATAATACCTGTCTGTCGGATGATAACGGTAACACAGTGATAACAAAACAAAACAAAACTCAAAACACATTTGGCAAATGCCACAACTAAAAATCATACTAAATCACACCACACAATGATGCAGATCCAAGATAAATATATTCGAAAATGTTAATATTTTGAAATACATCAAAAAGAAGAAGAGAAAAATACACATCCTAGATCGAAAAATCAATCATAACTATCGGATCATATTCAAAATTTTGGGCAGAGTCAAGATGATTTTAAGGGTCTTGGATGATTTTATTGAATGAAATAAGAAACTTGGGTTGTCTCCCGAGGACCACTTTTTTATCGTCTTTAAGTTAGAAGTTTCCAAGAAAATTATTTAATTAGCCAGGTGAAACACCTCATGGATGGTGAGAGAGTCGCTCGCAAGGTAGAGTTTCAACCGATGACCAATAACTTTAAACATACCATGATCAGGGCTCGAGATTTCAACAATTTCGTAAGGAAGAACTTCAGTCACTGTGAATGGGCCCAACCAATGGGATTTAATTTTCATGGAAAGAGGCGAATCCTAGAATTATATAGGACTATGTCTCCCGGACGGAAGTGTTTTCCAGGTTTTAACCTTGCGTCATGAAGACGCTTTGTCTGTTGCTTATACAAATTGCCATTTTAATAGGCATGAAGATGGAATTCCTCCAGTTCATGTATGTGGAACTGATGGCGAGGTCCAGCGACACTCATAACAAGGTTTAGAGATTTAAAGGCCCATAATGCCTTATTCTCTAACTCAACAAGCAGATGTCATGCCTTTTCGTAGAAGAGACGGTAAGGGGTAGTGCCGATAAGAGTTTTAAAAGTGATATGCCCAAAGTGCATCGTCCAACTTTTTTTACCAATCCTTGCGAGTCCAGGTGACAGTTTTCTCCAAAATCTACTTAAGTTCTCGGTTCGTTACTTTCGCTTGACCACTATTATGTAGGTAGTAACCAGTGGACAGACGATGAGTGAAACCAAAGCGGCGACACACATGATCAAACTGTCCCTGACAGCGGGTTCCTCGATCGCTGATGATAGTGCGAGGTGCTCCAAACCGAGTGAAAAGTAGTTGCACAACTGGCTTATAAGCTAGCCTCTTCCATAAGAACTTTGTGGGTAAAAAAAGAGGGAGAGATGCTTCGAATATCATAGATTTTCCAAGAAATGGCCTTAATATGCTCTTTTAAAAGGGTGATGAGACGTCCCTTTTATTCCGGAATGAGGGAGGCAATGATACTGACTAGAAGCTTCGAGTAATCCATCAGAAAAGCATACTTGAGGTGCTCCGGTAGTGCTTTCATCTTCAATATTGGAGGCTCCTCATATGAGGGTTTGACGGGCTCAATCCTTGAGAGCTTGACAGGAGGTTCAGGAGCAGAGTCTTAGCAATCTGCTCAAGTTGTTGTACCTCATCAGAAGCATCCCAAACACCAAAATAAAAGGCACAACTCGAGAGGGTCTTAGCAAATGCCCTCAGATAAGAAGAATACTGATCCAACCTCAATGGAGTCAGCAGGATAGTTTCAGTCATCCTGGACATGGGCATATTTCATCCTGTCAGCATGGCGAAATGTGGCCTTTCCTTGACCTACTTGAAGAGTAAGCTCGCCTTCATGGACATCAATGATGGTGCGAGCCGTATTTAAGAATGGGTGGCCAAGAATGAGGGAGGCATCTGATTCATTGGTGTCAATGATAACAAAGTCCACCGAAAAGACATAAGGTCCCATCTGCATAAGTACATCTCTCAGGATTCCACGACAAATTCGAGTGGACTTGTTAGCCAACAGGATGGTCAATTGAGTCGGTGTTGGTTCTCCTAAATCGAGCTGTTGGGATATCTTGCATGGCATTAGATTGATACTTGCCCCAGAGTCAGCCAAAGTCTTATCCATGCAGGTGTTGGTGATATAGTAACATAAGGTGAAAGAATCGTGATCCTTATGTTTCTTAGGTAGCTGGTTCAGAATGGCAGCATAACATTCAACATCAAGAGTAACAGACTGAATCTCATCCAATTTTCTCTTATTGGTCAGAATCTCCTTTAGAAATTTCGAGTACTAGGGCATTTTGGTAATTTCCTCAATAAACAGGATAATGCCATTTGCCGTAATCATAAGTTCAATGAACCTTTTGTAACTGGCACCCATCATATCACTCCTTAGACGAGAAGGATAAGGAGGTTTTGGTTTGTAGGGTGGTAACTCTGGCTTAGGGGGAGATGGTTACAGTAGCCTTTGGATAGGTGGCCGAGGTGGCTTTCTCATCCTTCTTCTCGACGCTAAAGTCAATGATCAGCGTTGGAGGAATGATGACAGGTGTGGACTATGGAATGGGAGGATCCTTACTGGTGGTTCCACTCTTGAGGGTGACACCTTCACAAGATTCCGAAGTGTCAAATCCTTCATTAGTAACAAAGATTGCTTTTGATTCTTCTTGCATAGAATTGTTTTCTGTGTTGCTAGGGAGAGAGCCTTGTGGTCTCTCACTAAGAATTTTGGAAAGATTTTTCAATTTCAATTCAATGTTATGGAAAGTGGTTTGTTGCCCACGGATAATCTTTTCCAACCTCTCGAGTCTGGAAACTTCATCAGACTTGGATGTAGAAGAGGCTTGAATAGGCGGTTATTCAGGCTTTTGCCCAAAACCAGGAGGTCATTGGTTATTAGTATAGTTCCTCGATTGATAGCCTTGATTAAGACGAGAGGCAGAGTTTCCTTGGTTGAAGGTTGATCTGTAATAGGCATGTTCATCTAATTTGTGAATGTTTTGCTGTTGTGACGGTCCTGAGCATTGGGTATCATGGTTGGTTTGGTAAGAGTTTTGGAAAGACTTGGATTTAACTTGATTTCAAAAGTTTGAGTTTTAATTTTGACCAAAAATTTATCAATCTTGTGGGTAACCACCACCCAAAAAGTCAACTTCTTCTGTCTGGTTAAAAACGGTATCCCCAGAGTAACAGTCAGTAGAATCACATCCTTGATCCCCTCAAGCAACATAGACAAAGATTATTGCCGTCGAATTCTATAGGGTCCTGACGTTCAGCTTGCTCACTTTTTGAGAAAGCGCATGCAGCTGAGAGAGAACGGGAGAAATAACCGTCCCAAGGGTTTCATGACGAATCACAAAGGATGAAGTGGTAGGCGGGGTGCTATGATGCTTCCCATGTTGCCTAGTCAAAGTATGACTACACATATCACATCCAGCAGCCAGGTTGATCATTTGTGTGCTTTCCCGATTGAGCCTTCAATTGAAAATATCGGCTTGGTTTCGGTCATCGAAGCTGTGATGAGCGCAAGAGCGGAGGAGGGCTTGGAATCGATTGCATGCTTCATATAATTGTTCATTATCTCATTGCATGCAATGGATAATTCTCTCTTTTATCTCACCGCGCTTCTATGGAGGAAAAAATACCTTGAGAAAGGCTTTAGCGGGACCGTCCCACATGGTAAAACTCCCTACTGGTTGAGAAACAAGCCAGATTTTTGCAGCTCCCTTGAGAGAGAAAGGGAAACGCTAGAGGCGAATGGCATCATGGTGCACCTGTTGGAGTTGTAAGGTGTCGCATATTTTGAGTAAGTATTTGATATGTTGGGTGGAGTTATCGTCCTCTTTCCCCAAGAATTGGACTGTTTGTTGGACCATGTAGATCATAGCGGGTCGCAATTAAAAATTGTTGTCTTCGACGTGGGGTCGGGCGATGGAGGACCCCAGGTTCTAGAGACTTGGTTTGGCATAATCGCCAAGTGTCTTCTCTTCAGCCATGGTGAAGGATCCTTTGGGGGAAATGCTTACGTGATCTTCGCCAGAGTACTCATCCTTGGAATCCGTTCTACCGAGAGCCGGAGGTGCAATTGTAATTCCTTCAAGGACATGTTTAGAAAATTACCAAGTAATCCGTCGAGTCATTCATTTGACCGAATAGGAGTTTGGAAGATGGGAGGAGAGAGGGAAGCAGAATGAATGAATTCGTTGAGTTTTAGGTTTTGGAGGTTTGAAGAAGAAGTTTCGAGAGAGTGTTAAAGAAGGTGAGTGGGAAGATTATGGAGTACTTTACTTAGAAACGCCGCCTTGTTGCCAAAACCAAAACTTTCATTTCAGTTCCAAGGAAAGTAGGGGAGTCACTCAGACTACTTAAATCCCTTTAAACTTTAGGTAGCATCTCTTTACGAAAGCCAAAATAATCCTCTCATCTTTTTTAATTCTCCTTTCTTATGATTTTAAATTTTTTCTATTTTTCTATTTTTAGTGTTTAAATTCATATAAATGATTGGTAGCAGATTTTTTTATTTTTTAATTATTTATTTGGATTTTTTTGTGGAATAGGAAAGATTCGGAGATGAGTGGAAGATATGGAAAAGATTGAGAGTTCAGTTGAGCAAGATAAAATATTGAATGGCTGAAATGTAGAGAGAGAAAAGTTGAGTGACCAAGAGGGGAGCATGGGAAATAGTATCTAGAAAATAAATATAAAATAATTTAAGAAAAAGTATTATTATTAAAAGTGAAAATTTAGTAACTGTTTCGTACAAAAGGAACGAGGTCCACGACAACGACGCCAAAATTTGATCACCCCCGTAGGCAAGTTTAAAGATAAACTCGGAAAAACCGAGGTCGTATTCACGCGGATTCATTCCGAGTATTACTCCTGAAAGTGCGAAGATGAAAGTCTAATCGTTGGAATAGCGGGTATGAAAGCACACAAATCGCAATCGAGTATAATGGATGAGTGAAACCTGTCCGGAAATGAATTCACCAAGAATCAGAGCAAGGATGGTCATTGTAACCCTTCTTCCTTGTTGCAGTTTCATCATGATAGGCTACACCTTTTGTTGTTAGATTAGGGATGATGTGGATGCAAGGAGAATCCCCTCATAATGAGGGATTGGACAAGATTTGGATGATTTGTGGGCTTGCTTTGGATGAATGTAGGGAGATTGATGCATGTACACACTTGATTAAACTAGGAGTGTATCATTGAATGAGAAATTGGTAGTATACGAGGACCTTCCATACCCAATTCATCCATCTTTTTTTGTAAATTGCATTGACGCATTTAATCAAACATTTGGCGTGCATTTTGGTTCTTTCTTAGTGGACCAAACTAGGTTTAGATAGAGTCATTGGGTGTTGATGTGACCACATTAGCATCCTTCATAGGTGTTTGGGGTGCCTTATTTCCTTGTGCATCATCATATTATTCCGATTGAACATCATTGAATGCACTTTTGGCTTATAAGTTGTTTGTGACCACAACAAGTTATAAGGTCCATTGGTACTGTTAGATATGACCATGCATATAGACTTTAACGAATAGGAATGCATGGAAGCTTGTATAGTTTGGTACCTAACATTACACTTTGGTCATAAAATACCCATCACATAATCATAAAATATTCATAACATTTGGTTTATGTTTTTCTCGCAACTCTTTTTGTTGGATTTAATAATCACCACCAGGATGCCGTTTTTAGAGTCTGTTTAATGTATGATGATAGAATTAAATCATTTGATTGGTTATTCCGTACATTTTTACAGTGCCTGTGAGGGAAGGCACCCAAACCATTTTCTCAAATCAGGACCCGACCATGGATGCGGCATTGAAGAGTGCCATGCCAAATACATACCACGCGACGGCGGTGGGGTATGATAGGAATCCTCTGTCGACACACCCTAACTGTGATGCATGTCATCGGGAGGTTTGAAAGCGAGAAGTTCAACACACTTCCCGCATATACATGTTGAGGAGATGGACTAGAGGAGCCAAAATTCGGTTTCATGACATAGTTATTACGCGGCTCCTCTCTCAGGATGGTGAGGATGGTGAAAGACTTGCTGAAGTTTGTTTCTATGATTAGGGTTGTTTATAGGGTCGATCAGTTTCATAATATGTTGGATGTTGTGGTAGATGGGTTGGCCATTCAGGTATGCAGTAATCAAAGTATACTTATTTGTTATATTCACCGTACATGACTTGTATATGATCATAATATACCTATTATGATAGTGGTATTTCTGTAGGTTGAACAAGCATTGACCTTGTATGATGGACAACAGCCAAGGGAAACTGTGGTGGCAGATAGAGATACCACCAGCGTTGCAGTCGCTACGTGTTGTAGTAGTGTGATCAGGAGAGAGATTGCAACGAAGTACACCCCGCAGAGAAGACCAAGTAAGAACAACCAGCGTGGGAAACATATCACAGATACGGTCGCATGAGGCAGTGTAACAAGTTTAGGAAGATTCGTGCAAAGGAAGTTCAATCCGAACAAGCAGTCGCAATGGACGTGGAAATGGAGGACTTACTCAATAATGATGTTATACATCAGTGCATCGCATTTTTGCAGGCACAGGAGAGCACCACTGCTACTGGCAACCCCCCTCGATTGAGAGTGGCCCTTGATAGGGTAATCGTTAATTATTTAATGGTCATTATGGAGAAAAGCCTACCTGTAACGCTAGCAGAACTGTAGCATTATATATGTACACTAGTCACGTAGTTATGTAAGAACATTGCCATATTATGGGTAGATCAGTGACATATTTTTGGTAAAACAGTACCATATTTTGGTAGCACAGTCTTGTAGTGTTGGAAGAATAGTGGCATATTTTGGGATGTAGAAGAAGACACATTGTTCGGAATTATAATATTATATGTGGTGCTAGTATTGACATATTCTGCTACAAGGATTACACCATGTGGTAGGTCCACTTCAAGGAATACAACAAGGATACTACTGTTACCCTAAACAATAGGCATAACATCAATGTACAATAGCCATAACAACGTTACACATACTTTCTTAGGTTCAAACTGCCAACCATTGTTCTTCAAATGGAAAATGTGACCTTCATCGCCATGGCACTCAAATGGAAGGCCGTCTGGATGCTCTGATATGATAGTGCGAATGACGTTCCCTGCTTCCTTGAAATTGACTTTAGCCTTCCAAAAGGTATCCTTCCACATTTCAATCCGACTGACCAAGTCAACGTGGCTGCTCCTTTTGTCTCCAGAGTGAATGATACCTTGGTCCACGAGGCTCCCCTATCAATGATTTCCATGCATAATACAAACACCCACTACTGTACTAGTATCAACCAGAACTGAAAGTATACATATCATTTTTCATATTCATGCAACCTTACTTTCCAATCGTGACATTCTAGTAAGTCTCTTGTAAAGCTCCCCATACACATAAACTATGCTCTTAAATAGGGCATAATTCAGAAACCATTTATAACGAAACCGTAAGAGTAACATGGTACTAGCATACCATACACATATCCATAACATAACATAGATATCTAACTAGGAGGGTTGGTCGAAGTTCCAGCTTCTATGAGGAGGTCCACTACCCCTTCAATTAAAATATGGGGATGAAGTCGACTCCATTGTGAGAGGACCAGGCGACAGAAGTACTTGAGCATGTCCTTAATCATAACGTTCTCCTCATCCCACCACTTCGTTTGGTCCGTTGTAAAACAACCAATGTGTTGCCCCATAAAACGAAGTGCCATACAGGCCACACCTGTGAATGTCAGGCTTTTGTGGCGCAGACACCACCCTCAACTTGAAGTCCTTGATATCCACGTGAGTGTTAAGAAGAACAAATGACCTCGCATATTGCATTATCTGTGTTCTTGTCGGCTTGTTGTATGGCTTGGTCTCAAAGTCCTTCTTATAGATAAGGCTATTGAGAATAACTCTTTCCTTTTTCTCCATGTCCAACCCAAAGACATAGAAGTGCTTGAAACTATTTCCCCTTATGTTGGGAAGAAGACCGAACACACAAATATAATATAGTAATCACATCAGATTGTATATCAACTGCATACCACAAATACAATACATACATATTTCACGGAACTCAAGCCCTGGAGGTACTTCTTATTTAAGAAATCCTTGCAAGTTGGTGGGAATTTAGATTGAGTTAGTGAAAACTCAATCTCATTTTCAACTTTTGTCCTAGCAGGAGTTTGAAGCCATAACACAGTCTAACTACACACATAAAAAATCACACTTACTAACAAGGAATAGTCAGATTATACTCATAACACAGTTAAATTGGCAACATAACAGAGGCAAATTGTATTCATAACACACACATAACATAGAAAGACAGTTAAGTAACTTTGACGATTCAAACAATACTTGTAGTAATTGAAATAAGCCCATATAGTCTTTTTATTGTGTTGTTGTTAGCCAGTAAATTGTCATTATTGAACTGGTTGCAGAATGCATCAATCAGTTTTGATGTGCACCTGGTTTGAATAATAGACGGTCTCCAACTCAAGCTTCATGACTTCCATGCCTTTTTTTCCGGAAAGTCGCATATAATGCAGCTGTTGATAGGAAACAATACTGCACTAGTTGTAGCCATAACACAAATGTAACACAAACGTAACAAAACGTAACACAAATGTAACACAAAAATAAAGGATATATAACATAGTGAGAAATGATATGTACTCCCTTTCAACACTAGATATGGCATAAGTTACTATCTTGCTCTCAACTAGTGTTAATTCATGTTGAAGTCTATTTGTGAGAACGATCTTCATGCTAGTCTTTTGTCGGTAATATGCAATTGGAATTGGATTCTCTGAATCACCTACCAAGTCCACTACAACTTGTCTCCACCCGGAGTTGCCTTTGTCGATCCACCCACTAACTCCAAGATGGCTTCTTTTGCGGTCATTCTGTTGGTCCACTTCAACTTCCTTCTATTTTCCTTGGCAACCTGCTCCTCTTCCTTTTCCTTTTCGGCTTCATTATCTTCAACCTTCTCTTCTTTCTTTTCTTCATCCCTATCATCTGACTTCTCATCTTACTTTTCGTCTGCATTTGCATCCTCCTCACAGTCACTACCATCACAATTTTCACCCTTGTTGTCATCATCATCATCATCATCATAACCATCGTCATCTTCCTCCTCATCTTCACCATTGTCTTTATCATCATCATCACCATCGTTATTGTCCATGAAATCACCGTAGCTCTCGTCTTCAAACTCATTACGAAACTCCACGTCAACAACTCCCTTGCCCTTCCCTAGTAATAGGTTCTGGACAGACGCACTCCTATCCAGTCACAACTATAATTAGCAAGGCAGTTGTCCTGCATTGCACCTCGATCGTCGCAACCTCTGCTAACAATGTTTGCTGCAATCATGGTATGAAGATGCCTTCAGATTAACCCATATACGAGATATATAACACTTAGGTAATTCAAATATACCACCATCAGAACAGTACAATAGTCGTGAAAAGCAGTTCACTGGCACATAACAGAACAACAACATATCTTACGTTTAACGTCCATAGAACATTGTAATAACACCCATGGATCAGTTACCTGTTATGAAGATGCAAGTTGTACTATCGCCGTCTACTTGTCCATTCTAGGGTTCGTTAATCATGTTCCCCTATGCTGATGCACATTCACCCCAAAGGTAAGGAAATCTAGCTCGAGACTTTGTCGAAAATGTCTTGAGCCTAAGTGGGAGTAATAGGTTTCAAGCCAGCTACAAGAGACGCCCTCTCACTCAACATGAATGACCAGCTGCCGTTAGGAGTACTTATCCTTCTCATCATTTTGATGACAACATCGCATCTTAGTAGGAACAAGTGGGATGCTCTTTCGGATCGATACCAGAAAGATCAACCATGTCCAGAAAATGCAGCTGACACAAACAACCGAGGATATCAAGATTAGACAATCAACCAACAGTAGTCTGCATCAACATAAGAACACTGTACAACTATTATAACACAACGATAGCATAAATATAATAGCAATATAACTTAACAGTAACACTTACCACCATGAAGTTCATGTCCCTGCTGGGATAGGACGCCTTCTGATTCTTATAGTAGTCCTCCAGACCTCTTAGCAGATGATTTGAGACGTCAGCCGCCCAATTAGGATTAGCAATCTCAAAGTTGTGAAGGTGAAGATACTTGGAAAACTTCATTATAACCCACCGGGTATTTGTTGGAACAAGCAACGACTCAAGGGCAAGCAACATGTACAACTTTGTATAAGCCGTGGGATCTTTACAATTCTTCATTGCAGCTTGGAGTTGAACTATGTTGATGTGATTGTACTTATTGCTCTTTGTACCGGTCACCCTTTCAAACTGCTTCAATACCCTTAGCCCGAAATGTTGGACATCCACGTCGGCTAGACTTGTATACAAGGGCAGACCATATACATGGTGCACGACCTCTGACGTTACGCCCAACAGCTGACCATCCGGGAACTTGAAAAGACCAAGTTCAGGAACAAAGGATTGGAGGAGGAATTGAGGAACCTCCTTATTAATCATCTCTAGTTGTAGATACAACAACCCATAGAAGCCAGCGTCATTGAGACATAGACAGATGTTAGTACGATGCGGGTGGTCGTTTTCAAGTAGATCATTGGCAGCCACCAACTGTCCAATTTTGCAACAGAATGGCTTGCCATTTCCCTTCTTTTTCTTCAAGCCAATCTCCCCTAGGGGGCCCTTCTTTACAATTGGTTGCTTTGTGGCAACTGCCTTTTCGTTAGCACAACCCTTCTTTGTCGGATTAGTTTTGGCCACCAGACAATCAAATAACATACTCATATTCATAATGTACCAATGTCATTATGATTCTCATAACAACAAGACCAAACAAAGATCGACAATCATACACAGGTACGTGATCATATCATAGTAATATCATATACGTAACATAGGCATTACGTAATACTAAGAAATACAAATAGATACACAATCATATCATAGACATAAGATAGGAATAACATAGGCATCTAATATGCATAACAACCATAAACAGAAAGATAAATTGTATTACACACATAACATAGGAACTTCATACTAGTAAGTAGCATAAACAAAATAACAATCATATCATAGACATAACGTATGCACTTCAAAATTGTAACAAACATAGGCGGTCCTCAAATCTACCTTTTCTTTGGGGTTAACAGACACTAATGGTGTTTTGTAGTTAGAGTCAGACTCCAAGCTCTAAAAGGAGGACGATTCTTTCCGTTTCTGTTTCCACTTTTTGTTGCATGAACCTTTCTGTACCCCACGTTGAGATTACTGTAGCTCTGTGAGCCATTTTAAAGATTGATGAGGGGAGATGAGAACTCCTTTGTTAGTCTTCTCTATAGGAAACTACGAGAAAGGAGGAAAACTTATTAGAGCCTTATAAAATACCCTAAAAACCAATCATATATATACGAAGCCTTAAGGAAGGTACAACATAAAAAAAAAGTTATCAGGTTTGGTGGTTCTAACCGTCAATGTATAGGTGGATGAGGATGAATGTAACTGCTTTGGTGGATGAGGACGAAGGTAACTACAACTTCACCAAGAGAGAGGCCTACAAACCTGAAGCCACCTTCAAAACTTCCACCCAGTACTTTGGATCTACTGGCGGATGAATTTGATTCCTCCATGCAACGGCTTCACCGTCGCCGGTGAGAGGAGAGAGATTAACAGGAAGAGGGAGACACTGATGTTGAAGAAAGAGATGGAGAGAATGAAGAAAGAGATGGAAAAGAGGGAGAGAATGAAGAAAGTGATGTGAAAGAGGGGTGACAGAATAGTGATATGACCGGTCTGACACAAGGATTGAAAAAAATCGCAAAACATTTTCAATTTCCCATTCTCGATAATGAAATTCGAATCTACGGATGAAAAAAAGAATTGAATATTAAATATAAATAAATAAATTCTCGTTCCCAACCCCTAGAAGAAAGATAGCCGTCTGATCGAAGTCAACGAGGAGACGGATTCCCAGTCGTCAGATCAAGCTGTCTAGCCGTACAACTTGACTTTCCATGCCAATCATTAACATTTTTGCCCAACCGAGGCACCCTGTTTGTCTCCAGTTTGATGAGTTCTTGCCGGTGAACCAATCAACAATGAAGAAGCTCCGATGGAGGGCCCATAAACTCACTAACAACTAGGTAAGGATCATGAATGTTTTCATAAGCTTAATTTAATATTTTCTTAAGCTTAACCAGATCTATACAACCCTCCATTGCCAGATTCAAGTTTCGCCAGAGCCGCCGCCGTCTCTATTTCTCAATTTAATCTCCTTTATTTTGAAACCAGGTGAGGAGAGTTTCCCCTAAGTTAATTTGGGGCTTCACAATGGTTTGAAGTGGGATTGATCTCACCTGAGTTGACCTCCAGAACCCGAATTTTGGAATATGGGTTTCGGCTCATCGGGGAAGACGACTGGAAAACATGTCATGACGGTGCCTGAAGTTCCAGTGATTTCAATTCAGTCATTGGACTTCTTGAGGCCAGATCCGGTCACCTAAATTTCCTAGATGGCAAGCGTAAAACAATACTTTAAAATGTTAACAAATTGCTTAATAACGAGACCTATATATCTGTTGTGACTCTAAACTTTAGGATTATGACATTTGACCCAAATACATAAAAGATATTTAAGTGTTGAGGGTTAACCCTAATTGATCTTGATATGCTATTCAAGGACATTAAGGATAAATACAGGATTTCTGAACTCGTAAAAAGATTAAGGAAAATGGATTCTTTCGTTATAAGGGATCATTAGTAAAAAGTAATCATGATTTTGGAAAAGCCTAGTTTTTCCTTATCACTTTAACAATGGAGATAAACTACAGATACTTTGAGTCATCACTCAGATCTTTTTATTTCAAATCAACTCTGAGCCTAATACCTAAATTCCCGTAATCAGGTTCTCAGAGTCGAAACCACTTTCAAACGTGGATCTCGACCTTTTTTTTGGGACCCTCACCACTTCACTTTTCTAGGCAAGTGGTTTAAGGGGGTAAATTCTTACGTTGCTGTGTTTAGGAATGAACCTAGAATTAAATGATTACTTGATCTATTTGTTACTATGTGTTTTGTAGTGAGTTATGATTGGTCCTATACTCATGTTGATGTTATGTATCATGCTTGCGTGTTACTTCCTGATTAGTTATGTTACTAGTAAATCCTCATCGTTGCTAAATTCATGTTGATGCCATGTGTCATGTTTCCATGTTTTTTCCTTGATATGTTATGTTTACTTTTAAATTCTTATCCTTACCATATTCATGTTGTTACCATGTGATATGTCTTGGTTATTATCATGTTATGTTATAAATCACCTAAACAACAAGTAAGCCTATGATAGGCAATATAATAACACGTATCTCGCTAACTAGACCGCCACCCTCTTATGTTACCTTCATGTTTCACGTTTGGGCGGATGGTAGGAATCATGTTTATGGTTCGATGAATACGTACTCCCGGACTCTCACGTTTACATTTTGGTGGTTTGCTAGTTAATCAGGAGGCCCCTAGATGTCATGTCAAGTAAGCAAGCCAAGTAAATAATGTCAAGTAAACCATGTTAAGTAAATCATGATAAGTGAATCATGTCAAGTCTAATCATATGTAATCCCTAATAACATTATTGTTTGGATTGCTAACCTAATGTGAATGTGTACTCAAGAACTAAAAGCTTATGTAAAACACTAATAGTTAAGCACGCAAGACTGACCCCAAACCACTCACCAGGTCATACTAGAGATACCGGCATAGAGACTACCTAAAAGAACTTTAGTGGATGTTGAGGATGTCACATGAGTTAGAGTGAGTGATTTTGGAGGATGGACTACCATGTTTACTCTCTTTCGAGTTTCTAGTACTTGAGACTTGGGTTTTGTTTTTTATTTTTTCATACTTGATTTCAGATGTTCGGGTTGCTCACTTGTAAGAGCCGATTTACTTTGGATTTATGTGTAGTTTTCAAAAAAGTCTATACCTTTCTCTTTTGACTATCTTGAGTCTTGTGATCTCTCCAAGGAAATTTGGTATTTAAATAAATGAAAAGGATTTGTGAAAATTTGGGTCGTGTCACATACCACTTCCCCTTGCAACTCCTTTGATGCCAATAAACCTAAAATACTCACAAAATCACCCAAAAACCAACATTAAATGTCCCCAAACGGGCCAAGTGGATAAAAACACATATTTGAGTTAAAGTTCCTAAGAACTACCCAGAATAGCATGATATGCACGAAATTTGGCTTAAAATACGATAGATGAATGCAATAAATCAAACACTACAACTAACCCCACACTTAAGCTTTGCTTGTCCTCAAGCAAAAAACTGATAAAAGCTATGATAAACATCCACAATTGAATGACGTTACTAGCAAGGCAAAGCAAACCCATATTCCACAAAGTACCCCTATATTTCAACACATGCAAGTAAACCCTTAAAATCAACCAATCTAGGAAGTAAGGGTCTCATCAAAAGTTGTCCAACTTTTCATACATCATCCGCCATGGTATACCACCCATCTAGACTTTCTCTCAAATGGCACAATTTAAAAATGAAGTCAAGATCATCTCACTCAAAGTGTTTAGGGATAGTGTTTGTGAGCTCATTCCTCAACTCTGACGCAAACTTCAACACTCGCACATCAACCTACTTTTTAATCATTACATCATAGAACTTCAAACACTATTCTAGAGGTCTTTTATTAAGGATTGTAATCTGAAAAAAAGAATAAGAGGAGAAATGAATTTGGTGGTAGGTGTACATATTGGCCGACGATTCAGTCCACTCTAAACATGGAGCTAAAGCTACTTAAAACAAACAACCACGATGCAAGGATTCAATTTCCATCAAGAGCTTAATACTAGCTCCTCTATCCCTTAAATAAGCTACTACTCCTTCGAGCTTTTCCATCAAGAGCTTTATACTAGCTCCCCTATCTCTGAAATAAGCTACTACTACTTCAAGCTTTTCCATCAACACTTTGCCTCATGTGCAACAAAATCCAGAAACTGGGTGAGGAACACGATTTAGACAACAAATGTAGCATCCTCTGATAATGCAGATAATATTTCCTTAAGACCTCATGTTAAGGCATTAGAAAAGAAGCTAAATGATTTTACTTTGAAAGTTTCTAACCCCCTGCTACTTATGTTTATACTTGTGCTTGGGGTGATGTTCCTTACAGCCAGGTAGAATGTGATATTTTCCTCACCAACAAATTCATGATGATGGAAGAAGTGGATTTTGTGCGACAGGGCTACCCCTTCAATCAGCAGGGATATCAGGAATTCAGAGCAAAGAACGCCGAAGGCCGACGATTCAACTTCACATACCCTGGAAGGCGTTGTGACTTCTACAAGTGTAGGATGGAGGATTACAATGTCAAAGACAACATCACTCCCCAAAGACAAAACTCACACCATTAAGGAAACTCAAGCAACAACTACCAAGGTCCACCAGGATTTCCAATCAAGCCAACTAAGCAAAGAACAACAACATAATTCGGACCCTGCTGGAGGAATAAATGAAGACATCATCCAGATGATGAAAACCATGCATGTCTTAATTATAGCTCAAAAGCCTGCCAACACAAACTTTATCCTCACTCCAGAGGAAATCAAGAAGCATGTTCGATTCTATATCCATTGGTAGTCAAGAAGAAGGGGCTTTGAAAGGCATTTTAGAGATTTATAGAGATCATCAAGAAGAAGGAGGTTACATTAACCTTTCTGGAAGCTTTCATAAAGATTCTAGCATATGCAAAGTTCTTGGTGATGCTAAACAAGAAGATAAATCTTAGTGATGCCACAGAGGTCTCACTCTATGAAGAAGGAGCAATAATCCAAGTTGGATCGACAAAGCAAAAAGACCTAGGGAGCTTTACTTTACCATGCATGATTAAGAATGTTAAAGTCTAGGGAGCTTTATTTTACCATGCATGATTAAGAATGTTAAAGTTAGTTAGAGTCTTGCTGAGCTAGGTGCTAGTATAAATGTTATGCCCCAAAGCTTATATGAGAAACTAGATATATGTGAACTTAGACAAACTAAGATAGTTCTTCAACTTGCTGATAGGTCTTTGGTAAAACCCAGGGTAGTCGTAGATGATATTTCAATTTGTGTAGGACCTTTTGAATTTTCTGCTGATTTTGTTGTTCTAGATACCCATGAGAATGACAGTCATTGGCTTAGTCCTACGAAGGTTGTACCTAAGAAGGTGGGTTTCAGGACCATTTTTGTTTGATGATAACTATATACATGCATTTAATTTTCTAAAAATGAAGTTGACCACTGCGTCGAGATTAGTCTCCCCGGATTGGGAGGCACCTTTGTAACTAATTTGTGATGCTAGTGATTTTGCAGTGGGTGTAGTGCTAGGACAGTGGAGAGAGAAGAGATTACATCCCATATACATCATGAGCAAGATGCTTAATGATGCACGGAAAAACTACACAACTACTAAGAATGAGCTCTTGTCGATTGTCTTTGCATTCAAGATGTTCAGGTCCTATTTAATGTTTATCCCAGACTATGGTTTTCACTGACCATTCTGCTCTTAACTATCTTCTAGCTAAACAAGATGCGAAGCCGATATTTATTCGTTGGGTGTTGCTCCTTCAAGAATTTGACAACACTATTAAGGACAATGCGGGGTTAGAGAACATTGCAGCTGCCCACCTATCGCGCGTTGAACGGCCTCCTCCTGTTCAATTAGCTCAAGGAGAGATAAATTAGCTCTTCCCGGATGATCCACTACTCCTCTTGGTAGAAGCAGAGAAAGTCTTGGATCATCATCCTCAACAAACGCCCATGGTTTTCGTACATAGCCAACTTCCTCGCTTTCGCGGCATTTCTAGAAGATTAAAAAATCATCAGCAGCAAAGGAAACAGGTCTCCGAAGCCAAGCACTACATCTGGGATGATCCTTACCTCTACCATTCGGGCTCAGACGGAGTAATCAAACGATGTGTTATGTTGCATGAATCACTCCACATCATGCTCCCTTGCCACACTAGACCTGTTGGGGGACATCATAGTGGAAATCGCACAGCTCACAAGATTTTAGATGCGGGTTCCTACTGGAGGACGATCTCGAAGGATTGTGGCAGATACGTGAAGAAATGTGATGCCTGTCAACATACATGTAACATTTCAAATAAGAATGAAATTCCTATTACCATCTCCATGCTTGTAGAAGTTTCTATTGTGCGGGGTATTAGTTTTATGGCCATTTCCCATAGTCCCATGGTAACAAGTATATCCTTGTTATTTTGGATCATGTGTCAAAGTGGGCAGAGGCATAAGTGCTGCCTACTAACGATGCTTGGATAGTGGGAAAGTGTATCACACGGCTTTTCATGCATTTTGGTGCCCCTCATGTTATTGTTAGTGGTAGGGGCACTCACTTCTAGAGTCAATTCGATCTTGTGTTCCAAAAATTTGGTGTAACTCATCGATTAACCACTGCTTATCATTCACATACAAGCGGTCAAGCGGAGGTGACGAATCGTGAGCTGAAGCGGAATCTTGATTGACAGTCGATCAGTCTCACAAGGACTGGTCAATTCGGCTCGATGAAGCTCTATGGGCTTATCGAACTGCCTTCAAGACTCCTATCAGTACTTTGTTGTATTAACTAGTTTATGGCAAGCCTTGTCATTACCGATCGAGCTTGAGCATAAGGCATGGTGGGCCATGAAGCTATTAAACATGGATGATAGTTTGTAGCTTAAAAACACAAAGATCAGCTCCTTGAGCTAGAGGAGTACAAGTTTCATGCTTATGAGAGCTCATGGCTATACAAGAAGAGGATGAAACGCATCCATGATGCCAAGCTTCAAGGTGTCAAGGACTTTGAGAAGGGAGATAAAGTGTTTCTTGACAACTCCCGCCTCCGACTGTTTTTGGGAAAATTACAATCAAGATGGTCGGGACTATATGAAGTCACACAATCATTTCCCTACGATACCGGGAAGATCACACATTCGTGCCAAGGAACATTCAAGGTCGACAGTCACCATCACAAGTGATATCACAGTTCCAAGCCTACTAATTGAGTCAAAGTTCATTACTTCACTGATGGTAAATAAAAGGCGAGGTATCGTCTAGCTCAAAGAGGTTAAAAAAGAGCGGTTCATGGGAGGCAGCTCATGCTTGGAGTCTATATTTTGCATTTTATTTTGAGTCAAATTGCATGTTTAGGTGTTAGATCGAGTCTAGAACATGATACTTGAGTCCCATTCCTATCCCAAGTCATCGATGAGAAGCGTTTTGAATTTTGTGTGAAGGGTGGAAGGTCACAGAACAATATGTCAACCTTAGCGCTATAGATCTGGGTCAAACATGAGCACCAGAGTTGCACTACCCCGCCCACCGCCACCACATGGATATCAGCGACCGCCAATAGAGTTTGCTGGCATGGTGAGGTCAGTATAGTAGTGGCAGATCAATTTTGGGGAGGGTAGTCTTCCATGGCAGCAGTAGTAGACAGCCTGACAGACGTCATTTGATTTGGGACAGTGACCTTCATAGATCGAGCAGAGGAGAGTTGAGTAGGAACACCATGATCGAGCCCACCACACTCGCCTTCACTAGATGACTACTGATCCAGTATCATCATTCTAGTTTCTCATTATGTGTTTGAGTGTTTTTCAGAAGTTAGTGTCGCCACGAAGGTTGAACTTCATGAGTCATGTATGAGCCTCTTGGATTTCAGACAACATCCATGTTTTCCTGTGTAACTTTTCGCTTCATTTAGTGAGGACACTTTCCGAACTAAGTTTGAGGTGGGTTTGCATAGGATTTGTGTATGCTAGTCTTGTTGGGTAGTTGTTTTACATGTGCATCCTAAACTCAAGCTTGTTGGAACTATCTTTGAATCAATTACTTGGCATGCTTAGAAAAATTCCTTGTGATTTGTGCACTTGAATTGCTGAATTACTTGTGAACCTAGATTTGATAGGAGTATAGGCCTATGATCAAAGTCTATTGATTCATTCTTTAGAAGCAGATCTGAGGCATAGACTCTAACACTTATATCCCTTCTACATGGAAGTTTCATCAAGTTTCAATGTGAATGAATTCAATCGGAGACTAGAGGAGCTGGGAACGATAAACATCCTCCACCGGCCTAGGTTTCTTCTTCGTAGCACATGGTTGAAATAGAAATGAAGAAAAATCAGAAGAAACCATTTGGAGGCGGAGTGATGATGGTGATAATGAGGAGGTTTTGGTACCTTGTATAATTCATCTCAAATTAAAAAGGTATTAAAAATTAACGGTTTTTAAATTGATTGTTTTTATTGACGGTGAAGGAGGTATTAACTGATGAAAGAGGTATAGTGAAGAAAAGAACTTATGGAACTTAAAAAAGAAAAAGAAAATAGAAAATTGGAAGGGAAGTTCACGTATTTAAATCGAATAAATTTGGGTGATCTAGTTGTATTGTTTAGCATATTTGGGTGTTAACTCAATATTATGTTTATTAAAAAATCGACCAATAATATTCCGCCACATAACATTTGTACCGGATGCATGTTTCCACCAAAATGTTTCCTTATATTAAACTGATTTGTTAAGTTTGAATGTATATTAACTTTAAAAGAATCGCAACAAATGGGAGGGTTTTTGCTTTTTGAGATAGAGAGAGAAAATAGTGGTAGATGGTCTGATGAGAAGAACCCAAGAGCAATATGCCCTACAAGTTCTCATGCAAAAAACTGAAGGACTTGGGATTGGAATTCACACCAATGACGCAGAGCCTGTATGAAGCAATCAAGTCCCTTGAGGAAAAGTGTCATTTTTCTCCCCCTAAACAACAGCAGCACCACAAGGAGGAGGAACCCATGAAAATTCAGTCCTCTTCTTAATAATAATTAAATCTACTACATACCTAACAAATGGCAATCCTTGTTCGTTTGCATAATTAAATATATGAAAAAATTAGATTTACCGGGGAAGACGCCTTATCTGATTTGACCAACTACGTACTTGTTTGTTACTATTTTGATTGTATTGGGGTTCTATTATATTCTACAATCCTTTGTATCGGTTGGTCATTCATATGATGAAAGTATCAAGTCTTGTGTTGTAATTGGTGTTTGTTAGCCCTACTATAATTAAACAAATGCTTAAGTTGTTGTAAGAGATATAATAAGAGGGGAAAAATGAAACATAGGAACATACCTATGGTAAGTACCGAAGCAATGATAATTAGTTCCCCGGCTACAGAAGATACATCGATTAGAGCAACAATTAGAATGGGAACTATGGCCAAACATCTTGTTAAGAAATTTCAGATCCATGGCTTCAATCGTAGATCAAGGATGCCCTGCAATGTATTTTTCCAAACATGTGAGGAAACATCAGAACATCTCAGCTTCTTCTATGAAATCTGTATACAATTGCAAATTTTAACCTATAGAATTTTCTACAGCTGCCGTGGAAATTGAAAATCTGGAGGAGAGGAGCTGAGATGAGGTGGAGTGCTGTCAGTTCGTATCTGTTGACTGTAACGCAGAGTGACATCAAGGATCGGATATTAGAAGCAGAGATATCCACGATGTCAATGTTGGGATGATTTAAATTAAATTTTCCAAGGCCAATGCTTTATTTGAGAAAATTGAAATCTATTATTATTGAATTTAAGTAAAGTGTCTATTTTGTAAGTTGTTTTTTTATTTTCGAAAATTTTTAAAAAGAAATTAAAGAATGCATGGCCCATATTCAGTCTTAAAACGAGCGGTCCAAATCTGATGAAAATAGCGGGTGCACCCGGTGCACTAGATGCACTGAAGACCTATGCATCAGCCAACACAACAATAACCGCTTCACTTAAATATATTTACAAAAGGTGCTTTAACTTAATATAATTAAAAGTAGGAAACTTTGCCAAGGTGATCCATTGTCTCCTTATTTGTTTTTATTGTGCTCGAAAGATTTTTCAGCTTCAATTAACAAGTACGAGAAGGAAAAGAAGATACATGACATGAAAATTTACAACAGAGCCCTTATATTTTCCCATTTATTTTTTGCAGTTGATTGTATAATGTTTGCAAGAGCAAATATGGAGGAAAGGACAAAAGCTTCTAATGAGGCCGTGCGAAAGCTCTCCATTTCTGCGCACTGAGGCGAGTTGCTGTCATACATAGCTCCGGCTGCGGGTGCGCTCCAGTTGTGCGACATCCGGTTGTGACTTTGGCAAGCATAACTAGGATCTGAGGTTTCCTCAGATCATCTCTCTTCTTTTCTCGTTCCTCTTGTCTTGCTTGTAGATCCATTAATGGCGATCATCTTCTTCGTTGAACTATTCTAAAGTGGGTGAGCTTCTGGAGAGAGTTCCGAAGGTTGTGATCTGGTTGGCGACCGCTTGGCGGCTCCATGATAGCAATTTCGTTCTTCTTCTAGTTGATTCTCCTCTAATTATGCGCTTCTAATGAGTGAAGGTCCTAAATCATGGATCGAGTTGTTCTCTATGTCAAATGACTTTAAGCTTGATTTTGTTGAGTCTGACCAAATTGATGGTGCTCTTCAAATCCCCAAAATGTTGTGGATGAAGGACTTCAGAGATTGAAGTTATGCCTCGTCGCACAATTCCTTGGCGATCCTCCGACTATGCCTAAGCAACAAGTGATTGCTAATTGGTTATGGGGGAGAGATGGCTTCATTAGGGTTTATGCTATGGAAAATGGCCTTTTCAATTTCAATTTTGTTTGTTGAGAAGTTTGATTGGATCATCGGCTCGGGGCCTTGGCACATGAAGAACTCTTCTATTCTCTTTCGCCGTTGGGGAATAGACATCCATCTGATTGTCAATACGGAAAGTGTTACGCCTGTTTGGCTAAAGTATCAAATGTTTCGATGCCACTTCAAAATAAGAAAGGACTCACTCGGTTGGCTAGCACCATTGGTAAGCCATTGAATATGGACATGACTATGAAGGATGTTGTTGGCTCTAAAGCCAAGGTTTGTATTGCTATCGAGACATCTCAAATGTTACCTGATTCCATTCCTATCTCAGTTGTTGGTAAGCCTCCCATTCTAGTTAAGGTGGAGTATGTGCACCATCCATTGTGTTGCATTTCTTGTGCAGTCTTTGGCCGTTGCAGCTGTCTTGGGACTTTGGTCGTTGCAGCTATCTTGGGACTAGGGTATAGGATAAGGATAAGGGATGTGGGATTGCTAAGACGCTTGATATCTCTAAAGTTTTGCAAGAACCTGTTTCTGATACCCTAGAGGTGGTTATTCAGAATACTACGGCAGAGGTGTGTTGCCCAGAATGTTGTTCCAGAGTTCGTTGTTCAAAATTTATCAGTAAATGAGCCTGCTACTTCCATGGGAATCCCTGTTGCCTCAACTAGTAAAGTGAGAAGTGAAACTTCTACTAGTAAGCCCCTTGTGCCTGCTCAGACTAAGAAGCAAAAAGCAAAATTAAATATGGAGAATTGGTTCAACCATCTGTCATATCAGTCGGATGATATTCTCTCCAATTTGGGTGACCATCCCTTTGTTAATGGTGAAAGTCGCAAGAAGAGTTAATGAAGGTTCTTTCCTAGAATCTTTGGAGGTATAATTCCCTTAAAAATATAGGTTTTTAGTTTCTTACCTTGAAAAGTATAATATAAATGTAGTAGCTATACTAGAAACTAGAGTTGCTATAGGTAAAGCTGATGATATTATAGTTAAAAGCTCTCTGTCTTGGAACTTCTTTGGTAACTATGATAAGAGCAAGTTGGGAAAGATTTGGATTCTATGGAGATCCAGTCTTCATTTTACATTTTCCTGCTACTCGGATAAATTTGTCTTGGTTGAGATTGGTGGTGGTCCTAATTTCATATTTGTAATAAAGAAAATGAAAGACTAAAGATGTATACTGATTTATTTTTAGTATTATTAAGGAGATGACCACCGTGTTTGCTACTGTTGGGGACTTTAATACTATTCTCTCCACTACTGCGGTAGTAATACCTCTAGTATGATTAATTTCCGTAATTGGGTGATCATCCTTCAATTGGACTTGTTTTTACTTGACATAACAATCAAGAGGAGAATCTAATTGCACGATGTTTGGATAGATGCTTGATTAACCCACTTTGGTTGAGCTGTGTTTCTGATAGTACAGTTGAATTGTTTGCTCTTGGGGTTTTAGATCATTGTGGTGTTTATATTGATTCTAAAGTTAATCTTGAAATCTTACCTAAACCCTTCAAGTTCTTTATCTCTTTGACTGCTTATGCTGGCTATGATGATGTTGTAAGCTTGCATGGTCCTCTATGAATTCTACTCGTCAGGGCACCTTCAGAACTGTTTATAGTAAGCTAAACAATGTTAAAACTGCTATTCGTAAGCTAAATACTGAGCAGTTTTCAAACATTAGTGGCAGAGTGAAAAAGCTTGAAAATGATCAGTATAATGCCAAGATGGAAGCTCTTATAGTTCCCTCATAGGTGAATGTTGCAAAGGCTCATAAGAGACAAGTTGAATGGGATTCTATGAAAACTATGGAGGAGTCTTTTCTCAGTCAAAAAGCTAAAGAGAACTGGCTCAAGCTTGGAGATGGTAACAATGCTTTCTTCCATCCTCGTTGTAAGAAGCTCTCCCTCATCAACCTCTATTTTTTGGATGATCAACTGGTTTTCACTAGTGGGTCTGCTATTGGGATTGAGGGCATCTACTCTGTTCTAAAGAAGTTTTAAAAGCATTTCGAGTTGTAGTTGAACCCAAACAAACTGAAATCTTCATCTCTCACTCAGTTAATCAGTATACTCGTGATTTCATCATCAATATGTCAGAACTTAAGGAAGGGAATCTGCCAATTCGATAACTTGGAGTGCCTCTAATCTCTAGTAGGCGCACTACTCATGATTGTGACATCTTGGTGGATAAAATCACTACTAGGGTATCCAGTTGGCGTGATAAACTCCTCAGCTACGTGGGACTACAATTAGTCACCTCTGTTCTTGCTTTTATGAGTCAGTACTGGCTATCAGTATTTCTACTCCCTAAGATGATTATAAAAAAAGTTGAACAAAAATGCAGTGATTTCTTATCTTGTGGTCAGTCGGGCAAGGGGGTAGGAAAAGAGCAAAGTTTGTATAGTCTGACATTGGTAAACCCTAACAAGAAGGTGGTCTAGGTCTCAAGGACCTTGTAACATGGAATGTAGCTTGTGTCATCAGGCATTTTTGGGAAGTACTTTTGGATGCAGGTTCTATTTGGATTGCTTGGCTTATGCGCTATCGGTTAAAATTCAATATAATTTGGAACTGTAAAAAGCAGCCTTATCATTCCTAGGTTTGGAAAAGGGTTCTGAAAATCCGATCCATTGCAGCACCTTTTGTGCTCCTTTGATGAAGATGGTACTCCACTATGGGAGGGCCCTAGTATGCCTCAATATTCTATCTCTTTGGTTTGGAATTAAACTCGATTACACTCAGCTAGAGTTATGTGGTGTGACTTAATCTGGAAGGGACCATCTATCCCAAAGCATAGCTTTATTAGTTTGCTTGTAGTGAGAGGGAGGCTTGTTACTAATTTTTCTAGGACTACTTGGGGATTACCCCGAGATATCTCTTGCTCTCGTGTGAAGAGGGTTTAGATGACATTAATCATATCTTCATACGTTGTTCTTATAAGTGATACTATATGTGCGTTCTTTAATTTGCTTCTTACTAGGCATGGTGATTGGATGAAAGAAGTGGAGATTGTTGGTGGTAGATTTGCAGGTACCACTGATGCCGTGAAACGCAGGAGATGTGTTTGGCATGCTTTAATTGCGATGGTTTGGTATGGAAGATGCTCCCAAAATGCTGGAAATCTAGGGGTGAAGGTAGAAGACATTATAGATAGAATACATAGAGTTATAACTACGAAGATGGGATGAGTGGTTTTGTTGTTTCTAGATTGTAGTTGAGCTTCTTTGTTGTATTTGTGTAAATGAAATTTTTGTTCGATCGGGTGTTATTTTTTGAAGTTGTGAGGTTGTGGCTTCCTGCACGATCCTGATGAATAAAATTATTCATCAAAAAAATGTGGAGGAAGGAAAAAGATTCAAGGAATTCTAGATACTTATGAAAAGGAATCGGGACAACTGGTGAACAAAAAGCCGCACGTGGCACGGAGGCAGCACAGTTATCCAAATGACAGATAAAAACAAGAGAAACTAGAGGCAATGAACGAAGAAGAGTTTGACATTCTGGTAAGACTTGACCAAATCTAACATTGTGGGAAGTGGAAGTGATTAGCCGTACTGCTTCGGCAGAATCTGAATAGATAAGGATACTATCTGAAGGTTTGAAGAGGTCGCCAAAAGAGCACATCTAATTGCAAGAAACTCGAGCGAAAGATGGTCCATAATATGGTTGATGATTTGTCTCGTTACGAAAACAATTGAGTTGCAATGCCACCGAAAAACCATCCTTGTTGCGCCATAACCTTCAAGGGCCGCATCCTGTCTAACTGTTGCGTCAATGAAAATCCTCCATGAAGAGTCCCGTAATTGTGAGGATGGAAGAGCTGTATTATTTGAAACCACTAGGAACGCAGCAAGGTCCCTGTTAGGAAGGCATGGACCTGATAGCCACTGAGATAAAAAGTGACGGTGCAAAGTATCAAGAGATAGCTGGGTATTCTCAAAGACCACAAGATTCCTAGACTTCCAAATCCTCCACCAAAAGAAAATAACTATCACTACTGTTGCCTTGTCGGAAGAAAGTATCCTTCTCCGAAAAATGACAGTAGGCACGTCGTTGACTATAAAAGTGGAACAGTTTGCAGCACCAGCAAATCGAATAGTAACAGAGCAGAGGAATTGAAGATGATGAAGGGTCTCTCAGACAAACCACAGACCCTACATGTCAAGGGGATATGAAAATTGAAAATTTCTAATGTATTCGCTAACGGTAAGATGTTATGAAAAAATTTCCAGAGAACAAATTTAATCTTAGGTTGAATATGAATTCCCAAACCGCCGCCCAAAGCGAAGAATCTGTTAGATGAGGACGTGCTCGAATTTCCTGACACTGAGAACGAAGATGATGACTATACCCCAAAGCGGCGAAATATTTTCCAGAAAGGGTGAAGCTCCAAATCCAGCGAACCGGGATGGGGGAGAGGGGGGTAGAAATTGAGATAATTCTCTGAACAGAGGGTGGACAGAATAACTTGCGAAGCAGATTTTCATTCCAGGTCTCATGAATAATAACCGTCGCAAAAACCTCTGGAATTGGGATTGTGCTGGGTGGAGGAATATGCGCCGAGGGAGGGGAGGTAGGTAACAAGTTGGACTCTAGTGAGGGGATACCCATATCAGAGCCAACTAGTCATCGCCCGCCGGCGAGAAGGAGTTTTTGACCAAAAAGAATTCAATTGCAACACGAGCTAACAGGGGAACCCTTGGAGGCTGTCAGAAGCGAAGACGTAAGGTAGTAACGACCTTCAAAACATTTGCAGCCAAAGAATGTGCAGAATGCATTAGACGCCAACACAAGGACGCAAGCAGCGATTGATTGATGGAAATGAAATTTCTGAAACCAAGTCTCCTATCAAGTTTAGGGTGACAAATGTGGCCCAAGACTTCTAATGAATACGCATAGTCGATGGACTAGCTCCAGAAATTTGAACATCGACATAGCATAACACTGAAGGGAGGAGGCTATAGATTTGATGAGAACTTCCATTCCTGCCGGAGATAAACATTTAGCCTTCCATCCTTATACGATGGCAGTGGAAGCTTGAGAACGAGCTATGTGTGTTGGAATTCCCAAGAAACGAAAAGTGGAAGCTCGAGAACGAGCTATGTGTGTTGGAATTCCCAAACACTTGTCACAAATGCCGATGTTGGGAATTTGGAGTTGATGACCAATGATAGCTTGTAACGCAGTTGAAGTGTTGGAACTAAAGTAAATCGCCGACTTGGCCAAGTTGATAGATTGGCCACTCAGAGATTCAAAGAAGAGAAGAATATCCAACAACTGATTAGAGGAAGCCGAAGTAGCCTCGAGAAAAAAGAAATTATCATGATGGTTCAATCGAATCCTAGTGAGTTGGCGAGATGAGATAGCCGAACTAATGAGGGTAATTAATCCTTAGATATAAAATAGCAAAGAGAAGTGGTGAAAGGGGGTCACCTTGACAGAGACCCCGGGATGAAGTGAAGGTTGAAGATGGTCTACCATTCATAAGAACGGAGAAAGATGTCGTGGATAGGCATTCATAAATCCACATATCCGGGTGGGATGGAAACCAAGTTTGGTCATGACGGTAAAAAGATAGCACCATTCAATTATATAATAAGCTTTTACCATATCAAGCGTGAGGGCCATAAAATGTTTTTTACCCTTTTTTCATTTTAAGGTACTGCAGGACCTCATGAGCGATTATGACATTATCGGAGATATCCCTTGTTGCTACAAAAACATTTTGTGTTGGACTGATAAACGCATGTAAGATCGAAGCTAGTGGAGAACATAGAAGCTTTGCAATAATTTTGTAGATTAGTTGACAGAGCCCAATCGTCCTGACGTGTATCATTGACACCGCCCCAGGGACCTTAGGAATTAACATTAGCCAAGTGTGATTAATGCTTTTTAACATTCTTAAGGAATGGAAAAAGCCCCGAACGACTGAGCAAACATCTGGACCAATTACTGCCCAGAAGTGTTGAAAGAAAGCGGCGGAGAAGTTGTCCGGCACCAGTGGTTCGGAAGAGCCAATGGAAAACCTTGCATGACTGACGTCTAAGTCATAAAAAGGTTGTGTAAGCATCAAGTTCATCTCCTGAGTGACCCATACAAGGCCTCGATCAAGGTTCGAAATGTTTGGGGAAGTAGAAGAAGCTGGAAATTGAGATTTCAATAAGTCCTTAAAGAAGGAGACTGCGTGTGAAGTCTTTGCAGCTTCATCAGAATAAATTGTTCCATCAGACCCAGTGATACGACCCAAGCGAGTAAACTATCGACAAGCTATGGTGGAATGGTGAAAAATGCCATCTTATGGTCACCAAACTGCAACCAATATTTCTGACATTTCTGCCGCCAAAATCGACTTTCTTGATCACATGCTAATGAAAGATCTCGTTCAAGAGATGAGATTTGGTCCCAAGGGATTGGATTTCGACCATGAAGATCCTGCAGTGCGTCCTTGAGTTCTCGAATCTGGCGTGCACTGTTAGAGACACCTAAACATTGCCATTCATGCTGGGCATGCCTGAGGAGTTTTAATTTGGAGTGCAGAAAAAAATATTCTAGACCCCTGAATGGGGCTTGACCAAACCAAGTGAAACATCGGCGCAAGCTCTAAATTCTCCATCCAACGATTATCAAATCGAAAGAACATAGGTGCATGATCCTCAGGAAGCGAAAGTTGATGAAAGATGACCCTATGATCGTACCCTAGGTCGATAAGTTGGGATACAATGGCATAAGGGAAAAGAAGGTAGCAGGGGATGTTAGACACAAGAAACAATCAAGATGGCAGGACACCTGCAGACTAGACTCTCTGCAGCGATTAGACCATGTAAATTCAAGCCCTGTGAAATTTGGGTCGAAAAGCCCATGATCACTAATGTGTTCAAAAATGAGCCACCAACCCAGGCTTGATGGGGTGAATGCCTGATTTTTCCCTATATGTTGTCACTACATTGAAATCCCCAAAGACTATCACTAGAAGCGAAGTTCAGGGAATAATACTCGAAAGGAAAGTAAACTCATTCGAACGAGTAGAGGCATCACAAGATATGTAAACTCCCAATAATAAGGTCTCTAAGTAATTAGGTAACATCATCTTAACTGCAATGTAAAAAGAGGAAGAAGAAACTACAAAGGCATTACAATCTGCTTGCCACACGAGTGCAATACCTCCAGCAGAAACATTACTTCAATTAACTATAATACTATTACTACTTGGGTAGCAAAGGGAACAAAATAGATTGGCTACATTAGCAGAAGAGAACGTCGTCTCAGCAAGATATAAGAAGCGAGCCTGATATCTGGTGGACAGGTTGTGGAGAGTGTCACTGCCCAGGGCGCCACCGATTCCCTCGTAGTTCCAAGTGATAATCCTCATTTGGATGGGGTGGGCCGCTCTGGGTGGGCCTCCGTCACCATCGAAGTAGATACAATATCGGTAACCGCTATCATGTCAGGATCACCATCCAGGATATCGTACTTGAGAAATTTTGAATCCATCCCAGTGTTAGGGAAATCCTCTAAAGTGAGACGTGATATGGTTTTTGGCTTCTTTGAAGATCAAGAGGAGTCATCCAAGTCATCCTCTACGCATTGGCTCTTTCTATCAATTAGAGCCAACCCCTAGAGATCTAGGTGATCACAATATACCCAAGGCATTAAGTTGGAGATTAAAGGGGGCATGTAACAAGGAAATTTAGTAACCACAGTAGAGGAGGAGAATAGACAGAAAGAGTTGGCTAGATTGATATTATGCAATGTTGATTGAATACCAGAACCATCATTGATAGATAATGAGCCAACAGAATAATTACTTCAAAATATGTTGAGAGAGGGAGAAATGAAACAATGGTAGAAGCATTTAGTTCGAATACCAGAGCAGAGAGGAGCAACCGAGTTAGGGGCCTCGTCAGATCCTTCAATCACGAAAGAGATAGCTGGATCTATACCCAAAAGAATCGAAGCAGTCGAAGAGGATAGTGATCAGCGACATGAACTGGAACCCAAGTCTCGAAGTCAGCAGGGAGTGGTTTGAGATATTTTAGCTGCTGTTTTGAAGTAGATGCGTCCGAGAAGTCCGGAGACATCACAATATGACTGTAAGGCTTTGCGAGCATCCAAAGTCCTTGCTCCCTAGGAGTGAAGACAATAGCCTTTGCATAGGGGCAATAAGTATGGTCGTGGGAAAGAAGACTGCAAACATAGCACACAGTCGTAATCGTTTCATAATGAAGAAGCACCCATGATTATCGACGACCAACGCGAGCCATGATGTGCCCCTGCAGACTCTTTGAAAGACCAATTTTAATAATGCACTTGTGAAATGGTGTCCTTGGGCATTCAGACGAGGGGAGAACTTATCTGTGCTGATCAAAGTCCCTAAAAGGATGAACCAGTTTTGCTCCAAACATGGCATCATTGGGAGAAGGAGGCAGATCTTTCAAGGCATGAACTACAGACAGTCGAAAAGATCCTAGCTCGGAGATTCCCAGGCAACAAGATGATTTGTCAAAAAGATCCTGCCTCCAAGGGGTAGACAAACTAGAGCATCCCATAACCCACTTCAAACACCTTGAGATCCTCAAAAGGAATTGGGCAGACAAAGCATGAAGCAACATATGACAGGGCTTCAGCATAGGCCAGAACACAAGACCAATAAGGCTCAGATCCGTCTGATCTCGGTTTTGATCATCTGAGAAATCGATCGTGAAGTGGGATCGGATTATTGAAGGGGGGAGAGGCTCCATATGAATTGGGGTAGTGGTGACAGGAGGATCTGAAAACAGGAAATCCAACAGAGTAAACAATAGGTGATTAAAAAGAGAGCGGAAATGGTATAGGTGAGAAATCAGAACCTAGGTTTGTAAAAAAGGAAAGATCCTTCAGATAAATAACCGAAGAGGGGCAACAGTTTTGAGATAGGATAAGGATCTGAAAACCACAAGAACCGTCGCTCTCCAACTGCCAGGGGGAAGATGGGGATTAATGAAACAGCAAAAAATGCCTAGAAGACGACATACACCCGAAGATGGGCAGGGGACGGTGCGGAAAATCGCTACGAAAGAACGCTGGAAGAAGTCAACATAAACCATAAACCATTAAAAGAGAGGATGAGATTGGAAATGGAAAAGAAGGAAAAGAAGGGGGCGGACGAAGAAGCAAAGGGTCGGCGGATAAAGCAAGAGGAATCCATTTGAGTAAAAATGAAATAATAATAATAATAATAATAATAAAACTCAAAATATATTTGTGTAAATTTGAGTAAGAAAGTGAAAAATATGAATGATAAATGTCCAAATTATGGAATGAAGGGCACTTAAACATTGCTTGTTGAATTGTTGTTGGGTGGTTATAATTTGGTGTAAGACCCTTATATCACATCTTTTTTTCATATAGAAGGTTTTGTGTGATATTGTTGGTGTAAGACACTTATATCACATTTTTTCTTTCATGTCGAAGGTTTTTGTGTGATAGTTTTGGAAAGAAAGAAACAAATTTTAAAAAAGTAATACATTTTTACAGGAATCTTCCGAAGACCTGAAGTCTTCATTGAACTGTTATGTGAAATTCAAGGGAGGATCAAAAGCAAAATTAAAATGTCAGAAGGAGAGGTTGTAAATGGAAAAAATCACCAGTGGGGACTTTCAAGCTCAATACTAACATTGGCATCAACAATAGTGATGGAATTCGACTTGGTTGTGTTGTGAGAGATTGGAATGTGATGGTAGTTCTTGCGGCAAACAAGAGTGATATAGTTAAATGTGCGTGTGACATTGCAGAAGCAAAAGCTATGTTGTTTGGGATGCCAAAAGCAGTTGAGAATAGATTCAAGCCTTTGATCTTTGAGTCCGATTGCAAGAAGATAATAGATTTAGTCGAAAAGAATGAAGAGTGTCGGCCGGAGATTGATAATGTGTGCAGAGATTGGTAATGGGGGAGCAATACCTCTATTTTTTGTGTGGAGAGATTCAAGCCTCTCAATACCTCTATTTTTTGTGAGACTTTATGGAATGATTTTACCCGTCTGCAATTGTAGATGTTGTAACCCAGGAGGATCCTTTGATTCATTCTTAATGAAAACTCATTAATTTTTTTTAAAATAAAACTCAACTTGAGGTTGCTAATCACGATTTGAAGAGAATATACTCTCTTTCTTAAAAATATATATTTCCTTTATAACTACAGAACCCAATCCTCCATTTGGGGGGCCCTTGTGGTTGTCGGCAACAACACCACTCTCCCTTTTTATTTGCCTTTTTAGATTATTTTCTATATATGTTAAGTTTTTCCATTTTCTATCTTTCTTGCTTTATGTCTATCTTTCAATGAATTTCTTCCTAAGTTTGAGTTGATCTTGATGGTTTGAGTTTTGAACTATTTATCTCAATCCGATTTAGGATTGTGGGATGGAGTGGACATTTTACTCTTTATTATTTTTCCTTCCATGATAAAAAATTTACGTACAAATATATTGCATGAAAGTGTAGGGTTGATCCATGGTTAGGTTTGGTTGAGTTTGATAATAAAATAAACTCAGCTGCTAATTTGTGGGTCACTCTTCATACGACCCACACTCACCCACTTAATGATGTTGGGTGGTTGCGTGTGGGTAATAGCAGGTGGATGGGTGGATTTAGGTGGGTTAGGCGGATTAGTATAAACTCTATTAAAACATGAAATCATATTAAAGTTGAACAAAAAATAATAAAAATGAGGCAGAGACATCCATCACCCATGGACCTTCAGACGCATTCTCAAAGCTAAATAGTACAAATTATTAAAGCAAAAGTTGTACTGTCCAAAAGATCTAGGAGCGAATCAAGATTTTTGGGAGATTTGCACCAGAAGGTTAAAGATAATATGAAAATTATAGGCCTCGTAGACTAGTATAGTTAATTGGTGGGTTAGGTGGGTAACCCATCACCCAACCCAAACCTACCCACTAATTGGTGGGTGACTAGGTAGACAACCCAACCCCACCCATAATACCTACACAGTTTTGAGCGTATTGACTTACAACGTGTGGGTTTGGTGGGTAACTCGACCCAATAGTCACCCCATTGAAAGTGGTTGAAAAAATATATATTCACACGATGAAACTTGCCTAGCTTGCTTATTATGTAGTAGGTAATAGCTAGTATTCACATTCACAAAAACCAAATAGGGAAAACTATCATTGTCAAAAGTACTCATTTTTCAAGGAGCTCCGTGGTAGGAGGATCATACATAAAGCCTAACTAGAGCAAACAAATCAAAAAGGAAAGGGGTGGAGGAATGATGAACCAAACTGGGAGGAGGAAAATGACGACTAATGTGACACCCCGATTTTGGGTTAATATCTGACTCGGGATTTAGTTTCGGTTATGTGAGTCTCTAAGAATCATTGTCGGATGGACCGTCACGGGTGTGACTGATAATCTGTCACGGGTGTGATCATCAGATAGATCACGGTCGTGGTCTGTGTGGTTACCAGGTCATCACGGGTGTGGTGGTCAGTAGGTCACATACGTGGTAGACAGCTTATAAAATCAGAGCCGCAATTCCAAAGTTTAGGTCGAAGAAACCAAATTTTTTCTTGCAATCTCTCACGAATAGCAATCAATTCCAGGCAGGCGAGAGGTGCTTGTTGATCAGTCCCATACCAATAGGGGAGGCTTAGCAATCGTCGAGGAAGCTTCATAAGGCAATCTACCTCCTTCCTTGTTTCTCAATCCCTTATTTAGAACCGTACGTAGGAGAATCCTGACAGGTTTGGATTTGGGGTTTTGGGATTTCAATCCTACCATTGATCCCTTCAGGTCATATAGATCAGGCTTCTAATCATACTCTTGAGAGGAAAGCTTTTAGAGCTAGGGGTTAGGATTACTATTCTGCTTTATGCGAAGAATTGTAATTTAGTTGTCAGGAATCCTTGTTTGGATTTTTTCATAACTGTACCATAGCGTGCGATCTACTATATAGATAGTTGTGCCATGCAGTTGCGTAGTTCAGGTTGTACAGTAGCGTGTGATCTACTGCACAGGTAGGTGTTTATGATTCGAGAATAAGCTCATAGCGAGGAACTGTGCGTGTTATTTACAGTTAATGTTTAGGATTAAGGACCATGACTAGATAAACTAGCTCACGTTATACGTTGCTCACCCACCCCATGGATTATGCAATCCCCTAGGTTACAGATTGACTTCAGACAGACGTGATGAGCAAGCCTTGAACTCGTGTCACAATATTACAAGGTGGTTTCCTGGTGTGATCCACCATGAGGCCGTCCGCTCATAGCTAAGGGTAGCTAACGTTAGGATTATGCGGTCAAATTATTACATACTAGTTTAGTTCTTCGTGTTCATGCTCAGCTACTCAGTGCTTATCCTTGATCCCGCTACGTTTCATGCATGACCAACCTTGGGACTTCAGGAGCCAATATCGTCTAAGAAGGGAGCATGAGCTGCGACACCACCTCGGAGCGACTCTGGGAGTTACAGAGAGAGGTACCGTGGAGGACCTCAGCTATCTCTTTCATTGTTTTCATAGTTTCCAGGTAGACTTTCATATTTTTCAGTTGTTTGACAGACTTATTTATACTGGTTATTTTTTCCTGTTTGGGATGTTTTCAGTGATGTTGGTTGTTGAATTCGAGCCTTTAATGCTCTGTGTATTTCTACCATCATTTTACTTATGTATTGAGGATATTTCAGTGCAGTTATCATGTTTATGTGTTAAGTGAACCCGCGACATTGCATGAATCGAACCGCGTGGTTCGATCCAGTCGTCTAGGGGCGGGTTTCACAACTAGAAACTAGGAAAAGCCAACTTCCCTCCCCTCTTCCCTTGATCCTTTCCCCGATACATACGCTCCGCGAACAAGTAATGATGATAAAGCAGTTTACGGGAAATCAACAAGCGGGATTTAAGACCCTGGCAAAACGTACAGACCGCCGAACCTCGACCTCACCCCAACGTGTTAATTATCTACTACCTCCAAGGACTTCCTCTGTCACTGGCAACTTGATCTCTAATTATCACTATTTTAGCACAACTCACATCCATAGTCAGAAAAGCACTAATTGGTACCCCTCAGTCCTGCACACCACCGTTCACTATTCCCTGACTTGCAACACAACCAACCCCGTCACTTCCATTAATGGCGCTACTTCTCCCCATCAAAACCCCAACCTCGTCTACAACAAACAATCTTCCCCTGCTACAACCTCCCTAATCGCTTATCTCTCCTCTGTTCCCCCCTTCAGAAAAAATACCACACCGATAATCCTTCCTCCAGAAAACCCACCTTCACCGCCAGGATACATAAAGCAATGTTGCATGACCGCTAAAGAGACGCCTGTGGCAGCACCATGGTATGCCCCATACTGAAAAGGTTGAAGGCTATAAAGGACTCAATGTCTTCACTCTAAACTCGGAGAGGCAGATGAACCTTGCCTGGAGGCCATCATCCTCATCACATCTCCGGAGCTCTACTGAGTTTAAAGCCTTAGGATGGCCTGGGAACCACCGATGAGGTTTCTTTCAAAAATATCATGCTTTGCACCCATGTCCTTGATATCCCGTGGAAGCAGAGATCCAGAGAAAATGTCAAGAAGATTCTCAAAGCTTACTTTCCCTCCCTTATAACTTCCTCCTCTCTTGGTATCCATGGCACAAGGTGGACAAAGGAAGCCAGGGCGTGTGTCGAGGTCACAAGGGCTGATCCTCTCAATGCAGCTTTCCTCCTCAAAGTACCCTAATCGAAAGATCAGAAAGTGCTCTTAAAGTACAAAAAATTCCTTGAAGTTTGGGAGTTCTATGGAAGAATCACCCATAACATCGATGACGGCCATGATCGTGCTACTGAGATCGAGCAGGGAGGGACCGACATCCCCTCTGGCCTCTACTCCAACCTAAAGACTGAGAATCCAGCTGCGCAAACCATCAAGGAATCATCAGAAGATACCTTCGACGGCTTGGGCCTCAGTCTCCCCTTCGATATGGGTTCCCCTGGGTCCCACGACACCTCATCATCCACCCGCACCGGTCAAAACCACTCCACCATGTGCACGCCGCTGGTGACAATGAGCCCTGCATTCCACAACATGATCGTTACTCCAGCTAGGGCCCACCACCAATCCTTCTCTCCCACCAAGCCGACTAATATAACAGCTAGATTCAATCAGCACGGGCCCACACAAACGACCCCTCCAAGTTTTGAAAACCTTCGACTCTCCTTCCGTCCACACGTAAACCCCATCAAGCTCCCAACTAGCAGCCTCCAATCGCTCACCTCTTCGGCTTAGTGGGCCATGATCTCCCCAGTCAACCTTGCTCAACCCAAGCCCACCGAAGGCAACTCGGCCTGAACTCCAATCACCCACAAAGGCCAGGACCCAACAATGACTGTCCAGCGCCCCTCCATTGTACTTGAATCTACCTGGCAACAGCTCCCCTGCAAAACACACCTTGTCTTTCAGCCCTTTTCCCACTCCCTTCCCGAAAAACCTAATCACCCACATCCCACACCCTAGTGCTGAAACCAACAATCAGTTGGGAAATATCCTCCATCATAACAGCCTTCTTCCTAAAAGTTGTGAATTTATCTCTTATCCTAACCCCGACCTCAACACCAAAGAGAACCTGAATGACCATCTCGATGGTCCCCTATCCAAAAGAACAAGAAGAAGAACAACTATGGAACCCTTCCCACATTTTGACATTGACAACCTCTTACTAACTCCTCCAAACGAACCAAGAAGACAGAGGAAATTCAAAGCAAGAGCAGTGAAAGGAACGAGGGCCAGAATAAACCTAATCCTCGAGCAAGGTATTGATCAAGCCTCCGTGGAACACACATCGAAGCCTTCAAAGTTGGTGGCCATCTGATTTCCACCAAACCCAAAATGAAGCTACTATCTTGGAATTGTTAGGGTGTCAGGCGGACCCTGAATATTGATCATATCCGAGCTATGAACTGCTCGATACGCCAGGGGGTGGTGTTCCTCATGAAGCTACTATCTTGGAATTGTTAGGGTGTCAGGCGGACCCTTAATATTGATCATATCCGAGCTATGAACTGCTTGATCCGCCAGGGGGTGGTGTTCCTCATGGAAACAAACAACTCAAGGGAATACATGGAGCGACAAAGAGTCGTTCTCGACTATGCCAATCTTTCCAACGTCGATCAGGTTGGCCTCTCAGGCGGATTGGCACTTTGGTGGGTCAACGGTTTATATAATAATGTAATTTCAGTTTTGATTAACTTTATTCATGCTTTTCTTAATTTTGATGGGGTAACTACTGTACGTTTCTTCATGCCCCAAACATCCCAAGTGATAGGAGATTGTTTTGCGACATTATTGGGAGCCTACACCGAAACTCGGATCCTTGGCTTGTAATCGGGACTTCAACGCCATCTCCTTTGGCTACAAAAAGGAAAACGGTAATTTTGTTTCATATTTGTCTCTCGTTCCTTCTCAATATCGGCTTCCAAAGATCTCCGTTTACGTGGAGCAATGGGAAGAAAGGCTACGATCTTATGAAATGCCGTCTCGTTCGCACCCTTGTCAACACGCCATGGCGTGACCTTTTTTACCGTGCTCTCTTCTTCAAAGAAAGAGATATAGGGTGAGACCACTAACCAATCTACATCGATCACTCCTAGTCCTCTCATCGTTCTTCCAGCCCTTTTAGGTTTGATGTCCATTGGCTCACTTCCGGCGAGGGCATGAACCTAGTACACCAAAGTTGGGCCACTAACAATGTTATGGGTGACAAACTCACCTTGTGCCAAAAAAACATCCAAGTCTGGGCCACCGCCACCCTAGCCAGGAAAAGGGCCTGCGAGAAGGAGATCAAAGAACGCCTCAATGATCTCGCCCCTCTATACCGAAATGATGTGGTCACCAACGAGGAAAGGAATCTGAAAGCGGAATTAGCAGGTAATTGGAGGAACGACACTATCCTATGGAAACATACCTCGTGCATCCGATGGGCGAAGGACGTGGACCGCAACAGCAAGTTCTTCCATGCCGCCATTGTTCACAGGAACAAGCTCACTCGCCTTAAATAGGCTGACGGCTCTTGGATCACTAACCCTGAACTCCTTCCTGATCACATTCGACAATACTTCAACGACCTCTTAAACAAAAGCAATCACAGTGAGTGGGCTTCTGATTTCGATATCATTCCACATATTGTCACGAGCAACATGAACACCCCCTTCAAAGCCCAAGTCACCCATAATGAAATTCGAATGGTGGTATTCAAAGTTGCAGCTTCTCAATCGCCAGGGCCTGATGGGTTTCCTAGCCACATCTATCGATGCTTCTGACGCACCATCGGCGAGCAAGTTCGCAAGGATAGTTTTGGCTTCTTTAACACAGGAACCATACATACATCTTGTTCTAATCCCAAAGGTTCACTTCCCTAAAAGTATGACTGACTTCCGACTTATCAGTTGTTGCAATTTCAGATACAAAATCATCACCAAGATCTTAGCATCACGGCTCAAGATCTAGATGCCTGATCTTACCAATAAGATTCAACCAGCCTTTATAGGAGGTCTACTTATCCAAGATAACAAAGTTTCACTCCATGAAACCCTCCACAGCTTCAAAATAAGAAAGCACGGTCACTGCAAAGATATGTGCCTTCAGATCGACATGAGGAAAGCGTACGAGTTGATCAACTTGGATTGCATGGAAGAGATCTTTGCCCAGCTAGGATTTGATGAAACATGGAGAGGATGTGGCTCTCAAGCTGCATAAGAACTGCTAGGTTCGAATTTCTCTTGAACGGGGCATTTCCGGCCATCTCGCGGTATCAGACAAGGATGTCCATTATCCCCTTTCCTCTTTATTTTGATGTCCAACTGTATGTCAATTCTAATTGAGCAATGAATTGCCTCCCATATCTTCATGACATACACCTTAACCGCAATGACACCTTCCTCACTCACTGTTTATTTACCGACGATATTATTATTTTTGGGAAGGCCTTGAAGGAAGAAGCCAAAGAGATCACAAACATCATCAGCCTATATAGCGATCTCACTAGACAAGAAGTTAACAAAGGCAAACCCTCAATCTTCTTTAGTACTAATGTTCCACCACAAGATCAACATCACATCATCTGAACCATTGCTTTGTCCAAGCACAACCACGACTCTAAATATCTAGGGATGACCACCAAATGGGGCCGATCACGCAAGGAAACATTCGGCTTCATCTTGGACTGCATGATAACCCAAGCCCAATCCTTGAAATCTCATTTCCTCTCGCACGCCGGAAAGGATACCCTTATCAAGTTAGTCCTCTAGGCGATCCCAACCTTCATTATGAGCCTTTTCATTCTCCCTATCACGATGATTGACAAGATGAACTCAATGGTCCAAAACTTCTTTTGGAGTGGGAATCTTATTAAACATTCCGTCCGCTGGGCTAAGGATGAAACCCTCTGCACCCCGAAGGAAGCAAGAGGTCTTGGCTTTAAAGATTTTGGCAA
Organism: Linum usitatissimum; assembly: GCA_030674075.2. Taxonomy (NCBI): domain Eukaryota; kingdom Viridiplantae; phylum Streptophyta; class Magnoliopsida; order Malpighiales; family Linaceae; genus Linum; species Linum usitatissimum. The sequence continues at coordinate 10,358,744 of JAUJYP020001078.1, read as the reverse complement.
CTTCAATCAGCCACTTTTCACAAAGCATGTGTGGCACCTCCTTAGTGACCCGACCTCTCCATCGGCCATACACTCAAAAGAAAATACTTTCCGAAGACGACTTTCCTCGAACCAAAAAAGGGTTCCCGACCCTTCTGGGTATGGGCTAGCCTCTGCGACGCTCGTGCCCTCCTTGACCTTGGCGCATTCAAATTGGTTGGAACGGCAAGCGAATCCCCTCCACTTTCGGAATGTGCATTGCCCATAGCTCCGGGCCTTTTGAGACAGAGGTTGACTGGATTCCCGAACCTCATCGTCAATGGGATATCCCCACCATCCAATTCTATCGTACGCCAACCTTGATGGATGCAATCAAATGTATACCCATCGGCTTCCTGGAGATGGATGACCCTTGGCAATGTTCGTTCACCCACAACTGTACATTCTCAGTCCAGACCGCCTATCATGCTTTCCATAAAGTATACCTCCTCCGATAAGCCCTCCACATGGCCGATTTTGAAAGAAAGGCGTGGAAATTTCTTTGGAATCTGACACTTCCACCAAAAATCATGCTCTTCCTTTCGAAATGCTGCAACAATGCACTAGAGAAAAACACCAACCTCTTCCATAGGAAGTTTTCAGCTTGCCCTCTTTGCCTGATCTGCAAACAAGGGAACAATACTGTACACCATTGCCTCTTCACTTGCTCATCGCCACCCGTGTCTGGGCACATGTTTCCCCTGTGCTCTGTCCCCCTTCGGCTAGAATGGATATGCTCTTCTGGCTCCTAGGTATGGTCAACCTTCCCAACAACTTGTCCATCACCGGTCTGGTGGCCTCGTGCTGGAACATCTGGAAAGCCCGCAATGAGTTAATTTTCAACAATAATGTTCAGGCGGCTAGCACGACACTACTCTTCATCAACGCCGACAGCTCCACCTGGCTGGGATCTCCTAATGAAGCCCCAATCTCTGCGGCTATTCCTCCACCATCCACCACGATTCCTCCCTCTCACCCCAACTGGTAACCGGACCTCCGCCACGTAGCACAACTTTTGTCCTACACTATAATGGGTCTTTTAAAAAAGACCCCCAGAAGGCGGCGTTTAGTATTATCGTATCTAATATTAATGGTCAGGTGATGGATGGGAGGTTAGGGACCTTCTACTGCTCATCTACTATTATCTTTGAAGCTCGCGCCATCTTAGAAGACACATCCTATGCTTTGCGCCTTCCCTTGGCTGCTCATCAACACCAACTGCCATCTACGCCCCCCCCCCACGCAATCGTTGGCCCTGGGAATGCTACGCCTACCTCGACTGCATCTTATCTGTCCTTAATGCTTTTCCTCTCATCTCAATCTATTTGACCCCTCACACTTTTAATACCCGGGCCGACTTAGCAGCCCACTCTGCTAGGACGGGGACACTTCCCGTAGGATGGTTCTCTCTTTGTAATTCTTCAGTTATCAATACGAAACAGTTATTATTGCCAAAATAAAAATTATATTCGGTCGTCTTAAATCTAAACATTTATCACACCAAACACAAATCTTCGATCATGCATGGTTCTTTACCCCATAGAAGAAGTAATTCGGTTTACTAGATGAGCATGCCAAGATTTTGGCGTCATCACTGATTGAATGTCAGCTCCAACAATCATCCATGGTTTTATCACTCCACAAGGGTAGTATTAGAATGGAATATCGCATCGGATATAGATAGAGCAAGCTATTGGCGCACAACCGATGTTAATCAAGGAAAAATATTGTAATATAATGAACCTACAAACCATCGTGTGGACGGAATGCAACATTCAATTTAGACCCACCATAATTTATCTTAACTCCCGTAATTTAGCCAATAATTTACTTTAGTAATTTAACAACGCAGTATCCCACAACATTCACAAATTACCAAGCACAAGATGGTAAGCAAATAACACTGGGATTTAAGTAGTTCCTCTCCAATAAGGAGAGTACATCTACGGCAGCAGCAACGACTATGAACACTTCTTCAATATAACAAGGTAGGTACAAGGTGATCCAAGCCGATCCAAAATAGTGTCTCTCAAGTGTTTTCCAACCCTGTAACAACAATCTCACTATTTTATTGCTCACAAAAAATATACCTACTGTGATAAACATTTATTAGGACTTTCTATCCATCACCTATCTACCCAATAATTAAAAAAAATATCTTCCAATTGCAAGAACTGATGAAATCAATGAAGAACAGAAAGAACAGAGATAGAGAAGAGAGGGAGATATGAGTGGGATGATGAAAAGTAATGCATATGCTTCTCTTTATACAAAAATGCGGAAGGAACAGAATTTAATTCAATTGGTTGAAGAATCAACCGATCCTTTCATGCTTTAAATTGTTGGAGGTGATTAATTATTTGTTGGGAACAACAATTCTCCCCCATCTTACTAATTGTGACTCTCGATCATTCCTGCTGCTCATCGATAATATTTAAATTTCTCTCTAGAAAAAAATAATACCCTAGCATTGGACACTTAACAGCGGCCATTACTGTTGCCGCTGTTAGAATTCATAACATTAACGCTCTAACAGCTGACACTTGAGCCTCTGATAGAATTTCCACCGTAACAGCGGGCACGTGGCCACTGTTAGGCTACTATTAGAAATAGTAGTTACAGTCCATCACGATTCAGAACCAGCAACGTATAATTCCTCTCCTCTCCTATCTTCTTCTCTCCTCTCCTCTCATCACTTCACCCACCGATGCCATCGTTGTAAACCAGCGACCGCTAGCACCCGTCCGGCCGTTTGATTCGTCCACTCCGAGCCCAGCACCCCCTACCGGCAAGTTGTTCTTCGATTCAAGGTACGTGATGCCCTAAACCCTAATGTGTAGAAATTTTAGGTTTTTTAATGATTGACTTAAAATGAATGAAATTAAAGATGTTTCTAGGTGAATGGTAAATAGTTTTGTTGTTTGAATGATGAATACAAAATTTTGGGTGTATAATTCCATACATTTTAGGATTTTGGATTTGTGGGATGAACCCTAATTTTTTATTTGGGGATTTTTGTTGTATGATCTAAAATTTTGTAATTTAGGTTGATGTAAAGTTAATTTTATGTCAACATGATATGTCCATGGTATATGATTAAAAAGATGTTCAAAATCTTAGTTTGATTGTTGATGTTTGTTTAGGAATTAGGATTATTGGCTTAGGAATGACATTTATATATTGAGGATTTGAATGATTCTTGTTCTAACTTGATGGTTTTTTCGAAGGTCTACATCATTATATTGGTCAAGACTAATTGAAGAAGTTAAAGTTGGTGAGTTATCGAAAGAAGGTAAGAATTTTGATCCCTCTAGCTAGTAATTATAAATTTGAATAAGTAGGATATAGATATAATGTGAATATGTATATGAACTAGCTAGCTTGTTTTTGTGTTTAGGTGTTATTATAAATTTCTTTGATTTTTATATGAATTGTTTAAAATGATATATATACTAATATAATTGATACATTATCTTTGTCACTTAGGTAGATATGTATAAATCTTGGATTTTTAACCACTAATACCTTGATTGTGTATAATAATTCTTAGATTTTGCTTTTGCACACAATCGAGGCAGAACTGTGATTTTGCTTTTGTTCTAAGTGCAAATTCCACAACTTCTATAATATGGAAACGATTTTTGACCACTTGTTATGCAAACCGTTTCCATCACACTATAAAGTATGTTACATATACATGGGGAGGTGGTGGAGGCACAAACATCTTCTACTCTGAGTAGTTTAAATAATATTGGTTCTCATACTACTGCAATTCCTATGGACAATATCCGCGTACAACCTAGTCATGTTCAGACAATGCATGATCTAGTGCATGAAGCTTTAGGGGTGATTAGACAAGACGGTCCGACTATAGATGGCACCATAAGAGGGAAAGAGGATGCGAAAACAAATGCTTCTGGTTCTGGAACAATTAATCCATAGCATGATGAATATGTCCATCTCATAAAGGATGGATAAGAAGACTTATTCGATGGTTGTAAGAACTTCACACAGTTGTCATTTTTACATGATTGTTCCACATCAAATATATGCATAAGATCGGTGATAAAACAATGTCAATGATTCTTGACCTTTTGGTAGAAGCATTCGAGTCAGTTCGAATTCCAAATATGATTTACGAGCCAAAGATGATGGTGAAAGCACTAGGCCTGACTTATAAGAAGATACATGCATGTAAAATGAATTACATGTTGTTCTAGGGTGATGCTATGGACAACCGAGAGTGTTGAGTCTTTCATTCTTCTGAATACAAGAAGACAAAGACTGGGAGTCTTGTAACTAATTGGAAGGAGCAGATTCCGATTAAAGTATTTCGGTACTTTCCTCTGATTCCTCAGTTAAAGATGAATTGATCCTTTTCTATAGTGAGTATATTTTGGTTTTTATATTGTGTACCATTGTTGCATTGATTAGACATGTAATAATGTCAATAACTACATATCCAGATAGTTTAGAGCCCACACGAGGTTGTAGTCTAAATGGATTAGGGTGAAACAAAGAGTTGCTGCTGAAATATAGAAAATGGTGCATCGAGACTTTCATGTCAAGTTTGATAGAAGGGTACGCATTTTTATGTAGAAATTTACTTGATTTAGAAGTATTCAAAATCTAACAATCTAATGCAAATGTTTTTAGATCCTAAACGATCAAGTAGTGTCCCACTCCACTAATAATAAGTTGTTAGCTAGAGGGTCACTTATTGATGTCATGAGTTATACATCATATGATGTGAACGAATACAGATTTTGCACCATCGAATGAGAAAGGATGCGAAGAACACAAAATAATGGTGTCTTTGCAATCTTGGACACTCAAAGTTATGCAAGCTCGTTAAACACTCAACCAATTGAGGGTTCTGTTCCATAATATGGAAAGTTGGAAGAAATCATTACCTTGAACGATGGTGGAAGACAAGCTGTTTTGTTCAAGTGTTGGTGGGAAAACACAATTACTAGTAGGGGCTACAAGGTATAGGACTTGGGATTCAAACACAATCATCCAATACACATTGGCCTACAAGCAAGTGATGAACCTTATATCTTAGCAAGTCTCGCCCGAATGGTGTATTACGTTGATGATTTGAAGGAAAGGGGATGGAGTATTCCAATACACATTAAACCAAGGGACTTGTACGACATGGGCAACGGACTGAACTATGTGTCTGATTCACTTCAAAGGCTAGACTTGCCTATGACTGAGCAGAGACACAACTTGACAGTTGTTAGATCAGGATTAGAAGCAGGGTTTGATGAGTAATAGTGTTATGTATTTAGTAGATGACTTTCTTAAGTACGTAATAGTTGATTGTCTAAACTATTCATATTCATTCTCGGGTTAAATGGTTAATATTTCTAGTATACATATATTGAATAGTGATGTGAGATGTAAATAACTGCCCTAAGAAGGTGAAGAAAGAATGGTATAATTTGCGTATGGTCGGTGAGTCTTTGTTTGCATTTTGGTTCAATATAGTACTTTTTTGCGCATATTGTGTATAATATATAACTATACGATTGGTTAGATTGCACTGGGACTAGTAGTTGGGTAGAAAAAGTAAAGGTAAAGAGGTTGGTCTAATGTACCTGAGAATGATGTTTTCATTGATGTGGGTTTGCATAAAGACACTGGTTTTCCTTAAAAAGAAGAGGGACAATACTTGCGCCATGTTCTGGGAAAAATTGTGAACCTGCCCAACATATTTCCCATTGGAGTTGATGATTGTTACAAGTCCCAGCACATGATAAGCAACATGTGTGGAATGCCTTCATCAAGGTTGAAATTTATGAACTTCTGGCTTTTATCTAATTCGTTATTCAGTAAATGTGTTATTGTCATGGGAGGAAACATTTATTTGGAGAATGGAAGATGATGAGCAGATAGGGAAGTTCATCATGGTGAACTTGGGAACTAAGTGGAGGGAGTGAAGAGGATGGTTGTGGCAGGAGGGAAAGTGTGATGAAACTCATGGTGTTGAGTTCAACATCTCAAGGACATCAACTTTAATAGATGCATGCGATTGGGACATGTTCTGTCGATACAAGTGTTCCAAGTAGTATTTGTGTAAGCTAACTAACTATCTAGAAAAAGATGAAAATAGAGTAACTAATTTATGTCTTTTAATGAATATAGGAAGCCAAAGAAACGAAGCAAACTGGGCTAATGAAGATATATATGATACACAAGGATCAAAGCCTTTCAACAGAGTGCGTGAACAGTTGGTAAGTATCAAAACTCATGAACTTTGTAAAATAAAGTATAGAGTAGTATGATTGTACATGAACTGTTTAATGTTGTATAGGAGCAAGAGAAAGGGTGTCCAGTAGGAAGAACTGAAGTATTCCTCAAGTTTTATGAAAGAGAAGATGGGAGTCATTCAAACATCCCCACAAGAGAGTTTGTTGTAAGTTTTATAACTTTTATATACTATTTTTTGTGATTTGAATTAAGTGAATTGCATTTGTTATAATACACATTGCAGCTAATTACAGAGTTACGTGAGAGGGTTAGCGAATGACCCTAACACTGATACCAACACTAGCCAGAATGATGCTGTTGGAAGAGCATACAGTGTAAGGAATATGCTAGAAAATTCAGGGAGAGTGTGCCATGGTGGGTTTGGAGTTAAAGCAAAACGGGTGAGTAGTAGTTTAGGAAACCACTTGTTTAAATTTTTGGTTGTGTTTAGAAAACCTAGTATGATATATTTTGGAATAGTTAGTAACATGATGCATATGAGAACTAGCTACAAAGCCACTTATTTGAGTTATGGATGGATAAGTGTGTTGTTGTATCCTTGATGTTGTATTGATTTCTTATTTCATGCGTGGAAGAAAATGATTTTAATTAATAATATTAATAGGTCATGTCCATTTTTTTATAAAATGTCTTATTTGTAACTTCTTCATTACAGGTGTATAAAGGATCGTCTTCTTCTTCTAGTTCCCAACAAACAACGATTCAAAATATTCCCAAGTAATTTACCACATGTTAATCGCAAATCTTATGTCTTCTTGCTAATTCAGGGATTTCTTTGACTATGGAATTTGAGGCGGTGCAGAATATGCTCGAGACTCATGGATGTGGCAATAGCACAGTGCCACCAAATACTGATTACAACTGAAGGTGAGTTCAAAGATAAACTCGGTAAAACCGAGGTCATATTCACAGGTTTTCGTTTCGAGTATTCCATCAGCTATATGCAAGCTGGATCTTTCGCTGGAGTGATTATGGACGGTCCTAAATGTGCTGGACATCCTCCCCAATGTCTGGTTGTCCTTTCGACGATCGGTTGAGTGCGGATCGTAAAACAACCGTAACTTCATTGTTCGGAATCTGATTTAGCTCTGGTTTGTATCGTTGGATTCGTAATTTATCCCTTTAAAATTGTGTGACCTGAAATGTCATTAAAGACACTAGAAACAACATAAAATCGGACCTTGAAGGTCCAAGGGTTATATTTACGGAATTAAGTGCAATATAACCGATTTTGGTCAAAGCTTCGGTTTGCAATTGATATTATGAAACGAAGTTTAGAAAGTTTAATGTCAAAAACTACAGTATATGATAATGTCATCAAAATAGCCTACACTTACACATTGCTTGTCCTTAAGAAAACAGTAACGTAACCCACACGAAATACCAAAGATAGTTACTGTGACTTACACACGGTTTACGAAAGCAATTTTACAATTTACGATATACAATTCATTTTGCGCTTATTTTATGACTTTATGAACCTTCTTTTTTTTTGCTTTTTTCAATTTTTTTAAATAACGAATATAATTAACCCGTAACTGAGCAAGACTGGTGAGTCCTATACTCAAACTCGTTTAGAGGGGGAGGTATGTAAAGCAAGCCGACGTAATCTTCCTTTTAGCACGTTTCTTTCTTCCCACACACACCTCAATCAAGTCCCTTATGGGAGGCATCTGAATTGGCTGCCTAATGTTGGATCAGGAGGTTCCAACTAGCAATGCTTTAAGCTTTGATAGGTGATGAGATCTAGGATCAAGACGGAATCGTGGGTACCATTTTTCGAAAAGAGTATTTCCACCCTACAAGCTGTGGGTATCAGGAAATCCCTTCCGAGGATAACACCGTCTCCACTCAAGTTCTTAGGCTTTAGATACTGGAGTCACTTAGAATTGTAGGATAGGATAGATCGTTTATGTGTGTATTCTCCCACACTACTACCTCATTTATATAGGCAAAGGGTTCCACGACCGAAGGGGTATGAATGCATGCACCAAGAGGAGTCATTATCCCCATGGATAGACTTGAAGATAACTACCTTGAAGTCCTCCGGGTTTGGTGGGAAAACAACTCAGAAATGAGTTTGAATCTCACGAAGAGGTGTGTACCCATTTGTCCATGGAGAAGCAGTAACCACCCCAATTACCTAGCTCCCTACCATCAATGTAGCTCACCTCAGCACTGCAGCTGGATGAGCTTCAGTGTCAGTCCTTGGCATCATCATGCTCATAGAGGAGCTGATGCCAGCTAGTTCTAGCTTGCTCTGAGCTAATGTGAGGTTTCTCGTGATTTCACGCATCCGTCCCAACTCAGCCATCACACCAAGGTCAAATCCATAATGCTGCCATCACACAAAGGCCGAACCCAGGACCATATTTCCAACACCTAATTGGCAGGGCAGTTACCGCAGTCCTCCACCACACGCGTAATTTTGGCTAGAAACATTGAATAATTGAAATAAATTAAACAAGAACTTTATTTTTGTGTCGATAGAAACATTGAATATAGTTTTGAATCGTAGATTTAAACCAAACATTTTAAGCATTTCAATGAATTAATATGAGATGCTCTAAACACCAAAAGGAAAGTCTAATAAAAACGAGTGGTCATTCCGTAACAACTACCGTATCACCCATAATTGGTACATTTCCCTTGATGGTTTTAATGTGATACCTAAATTGGTAGATGTATAAGCGCCCAACCTATTTGCGAGGACATGAAAGTAAAGTATGGACGAAATGATGAACAAAATTTAAATGTCCTCTCATTACACCATCACCCCACACTTGAATTGTACATTGCCCTCAATGAACTAAGAATCAGGGATAAGAGTAAATATGAGTATATCAATATATCATGAATGCTAATGCCAAAGTAAAATGCTCCATAGTACCTATCTGTCGGATGATAACGGCAACACACAGTGATAACAAAAAAAACTGAAACGCATTTGTCAAATACCACAATTAAAAGTCATGCTAAATCACAGCACAGAACGATGTAGGTCCAAGATACATAAATCTGAAAATGTAAATATCCTAAAATACATCAAAAACAAGAAAAGGAAAATACACATCCTAGAGCCAAAAATCAGTCATAACTACTGAACCATTTTCGGAGTTTTGGAAAGGGTCGAGAAGATTTTAAAAGTCTAGAATGATTTTATTCAATGCAAATAAGAAACTTAGGCAGTCTCCCAAGGAGCACTTTTTATTATCTTTAGGTTAGACGTTTTGAAGAAAATTAATTAGTTAGCTAGATGAAAAACCTCAAGCGGGGCAAGAGAGTCGCTCGTGAGGTAAATTGTGAACTGATGACCATTACCGTGATCCGGGCTTGAGATTTGAACAGTTTTGTAAGGAAAAACTTCTGTCACGAGATTTTAATTTTTTTGGAAAGAGGCGAAGCCTATAACTATGTAGGAGAACTAAGTCTCCTGGAGGGAAGTCTTTTCCAGGTTTTAACCTTGCATCATGAAGACACTTTGTCCATTCCTTATATAACATGGCATTTTCATAGGCATCAACACGAAATTCCTCAAGTTCTTGTAGTTGGAACTGACGGTGAAGTCCAGCGTTAGAGATTTTAAGGCCATAATGTCTTGTGCTCTAACTCAATAGGCAGATGGCATGCCTTTTAGTATACGAGATGGTAAGGGGTAGTGCCAATAGGAGTTTTAAAAGCCGTCCCATATGCCCAAAGAGCATCGTCTAACTTTTTTTTCCAATCCTCACGAGACTGGGCGAAAGTTTTCTCCAATATCTACTTGAGTTCTCAGTTCGTCACTTCAGCTTAACCTCTAGTATGTGGATGATGAGCAGTGGACAGACGATGAGTGACACCAAAGCAGCAACACATGTGATCAAACAGTCCTCGATCGTTGAGCATAGCGTGAGGTACTCCATTCCGAATGAAAAGATGTTGGAGAAATTTTCCAACGGTCCTTGCATCATTAATAGACAAGGCTTACGCCTCAGCCCACTTAGATACGTAATCCACCACCACAAGAATGTACTTTGGCCGTAGATGGTGGAAAAGGTCCCATGAAGTCGATGCCCCATACATCAAAGATTTCAACTGGTAAGAACAAGGCCTGAGGCATTTGACTACGCTAGTAGATATAGCCGGCGTGTTGACAGGCATCATAGTTCTTTGTGAAGAGATCACAATTTTTGCAGATCGAAGGCCAGAAAAATCCAGACTCTAGAACCTTTCTAGCCGTCCCGTTACCACTATGGTGTCTGCCGGTCGAACTTGAATGGCAGTGTCAGATTATGTCGTATGCCTTAGAAATTGTGACACAAAGAAGGATGATCTTGTCGAACCGTATACAGAAGAGAAAACGGTCATCCCAAAAGTAGTTGTTAATATCAGCCAATAATTTCTGCTTATCTTGTAATGAAACATCCTTACGGAGTTTGCCGGTAGCCAGATAGTTGGCAAAGTTGCCAATGACCTTTCAATTCTTGACCAACTACCCCAAAAAAGTTGCTCGTCGGGGAAGGAATCATTAATCTCAACCTCGAACGAGCGAGATGCTTATGAACCTTGGAGTCTAGATAAATGATTTTCTGCGAGATTTTCTACACTCTTCTTATCGCAAATTTCAATGTCACATTCTTGCAACCGCAAGATTCACCAGATCAATCCCGGCTTTGCATTGGGTTTGACCAAAAGATACCTTAGTGCTTAGTGTTCAGAAAGACTACGAGATAAAATTGGAACATATCAAACGCGAAAACAATAGCCAATAGTTCCTTCTCAGTGGTGGTGTAGTTGTGTTGCGCATCATTGAGTGTCTTACTCGCATAATAAATAGGGTTGAATCGCGTTTCCTTTCGTTGCCCTAAAACGGCTGCAATAACAAAATCACAGGCATCACACATTTGTTCGAAAGGGACTGTCCAATGAGGAGCCAATGTGATGCGAGCATTTGTGAGATTCTCCTTTAGGAAATCAAAAGCAAAAACGCACTTTTCATCGAAGCGAAACTTAGCATCTTTTTCAAGAAGCTTTCTCAACGACAGAGTTATCTTTGAAAAGTTCTTTATGAACCATCGGTATAATCTGGCATGACCCACGAAATTCCGAATAGTTTTGACAGAAGTTGGAGGAGGTAGATGAGAGATGGTCTCGATCTTGGCTTGATCAACCTTGATCCTGCATTGGGAGAGTTTATGGCCAAGAACAAAGCCCTGTTGAACCATAAACTGACCCTTCTCCCAACTAAGAGCCAACAATGTTTCCTCATAGCGGATGAGCACTTTTTCCAAGTTCTTAAGATAGTGGAAGAATGAATCTCCATGGACGAAAAAATCGTCCATAAGAACTTCAACCACATCCTCCACTAACTCATCAAAAATGGCCATCATACACCTTTTAAATGTCGCCGACGCATTGCTGAGACCAAATGGTATTCTACGATACGCGAAAGTACCATAGGGATAAGTGAAGGTAGTCTTTTCTTGGTCTTTCGGATCAATGGGTATCTGGAAGTTACCAGATATCCTGTCTAGGAAGCAGTAATAAGAACGACTGGATAGGGATTAATTTCCCTTCCTAGTAGCATCATTCAACCGGCGATAGTCTATATAGACTCTTCAAACAGTAATGGCCCGCGTAGGGATTAATTCCCCCTTATCATTTGGGACCACTTTCATGCCCCCTTTCTTTGGCACTACTTGCACTAGACTAACCCATAGGCTGTCAGAGATGGGATAGATGATGCCAGCGTCAAGTAATTGCATCACCTCCTTTTCACCACTTCCTTCATGTTTGGATTCAAGCGTCTACGAATAAGAGACTTTCAAAGCAATGGCCTTAATAATATGCTTTTTCAAAAGGGTGATTAGACTTCCCTTTTGTTCCAGAGTGAGGGGGGCATTGATAATGACTGGAAGCTTCGATTCACCAAAAACACATAAGCTCCCACCTACACAAGTACATCTCCCACGATTCCACGAGAAATTCGAGTGGACTCGTCGGCCAACATAATGGTCATTTGAGTCGATGTTGGTTCTCCTAAATCGTGTTGTTTGGATATCTTATATGACATTACATTGATACTTGCCCCAGAGTCAGCCAAACTCTTGACGATGCAGGTGTTGGAAATATAGAAAGGTAAGGTGAAACGATTAGGATCCTTATGTTTCTTAGGTAGCTGGTTCAGGATGGCGGCAGAACATTCAACATCAAGAGTAATAGATTGAATCTCATCTATTTCTTTTATTGGTTAGAATCTTCTTTAGAAATTTCGAGTACTGGGGCATTTTGGTAATTGCCTCAATAAACGAGATAGTGATATTTATCGTATTCATAAGCTCGATCAACCTCTTGTAACTGGAATCCATCAAATTGCTCCTTAGACTAGCGGGATAAGGAGGTTTGGTTTGTAGGTCGGTAACTCTAGGTGAGGGGAAGAAACCTCTAGAATAGCCTTTAGAGAGGCGGCCGAGGTGTCTTTCTCGTCTGTCTTCTCGACAGAAGGGTTAGTGACCAAAGGTGGAGGAATGACGACATGTGTGGACTTAGGAATGGCAGGATCCTTAGTGGTGGTTCCACTCCTGAGGGTGACAGCTTCACAAGATTGCGAAGTGTCAAATCCCTCATTAGTAACAAAGATTACTTTGGATTCTTCTTGCCTAGGATTTTTTCCAGTGTCGCTCGGGAGAGAGCCTTGTGGTCTCTCAGTGAGCATTTTGGCAAGATTGTTCAATTGCAATTCCATGTTATTGAAAGAGGTTTGTTGCCCAAGGACAATCTTTTCCAACCACTCCAGTTTGGAAAATTCACCAGACTTGGATGTAGAAGAGGCTTGAATAGGCGATTGTTAAGGCTTTTGACCAAACTAAGGGTTACATGGTTATTGGTATAGTTTCTAGGTTGATAGCCTTGATTAGGGTGAGAGGTAGAGTTATCTTTGCTGAAAGTTGATTTGTAATGGGCATGTTCGTCGGATTTGTGAATATTTTGTTGTTGTGATGGTCCCAAGAATTGGGTATGACGGTTGGTTTGGTAAGATTTTTGGAATGGCCTAGAATTGCATTGATTTCAAAATTTTGAGTTCTGGTTTTTACCAAAATTTTTTCGATCTTGTGGGTAACCACCACCCATAACGTCAACTTGTTCCGTCTTGTCGGGAGTGGTATCCCTAAAATAACAGCCAGCAAAATCATGTCCTTGATATTCGAAGCAATTACAGACGCAGATTGTGGCTGCTGGTTTCTATAGGTCCCGACGGTCAGCTTTCTCACTTGCTGAGAATGAGCATGCAGTTGAGAGAGAATGGGAGAAAGATCCTTCCCATTGGTTTCGAGACAAATCAGAGAGGAAGAAGTGGTAGGCAGGGTGTTATGATGCTTCCAACGTCGCCTAGCCCAACATCGAGTTTTGGTAGCGTACTCTTGGAAAAGAGTAAGAACACAAGTCGGAGTAAAAATAAAAATATCACCACCAGGAGCCTAGTTGATCATCCATGTGCTTTCTAGATCAAGGCTTCAAGTGAAGATTTCAGCTTAGTTATGGTCATCGAAGCCATAATGAGCACAAAAGCGGAGGAGGGCTTCGAATCGATTCCATGCCTCGTAAAACTTTTCATTATCTTGTTGCATGAAATGGTTAATTCCTTCTTTGATGTCATTGCGCTTCCATGGAGGAAAAACTTCCTCGAGAAAGGCTTCAGCGAGACTGTCTCCCAGGTGGTAAAACTACCCGCTGGTTGAGAAGCAAGCGAAATTTGTGTGGCTCCCTTGAGAGAGAAAGGGAAAAGCCAGAGGCGAATGGCATCGGGGTGCACCTGTTAGAGTTGTATGGTGTCGCATATTTCGAGGAAGTCTTTGATATGTTGAGTGGGGTTATCGTCGTCTTTCCCCGAGAATTGGACCGTTTGCTGGACCATGTTGATCATAGCGGGTCGAAGTTCGAAATTGTTGGCTTTGACGCGGAGTCGGCTGATGGATGACCCCATGTTTGAGAGACTTGGTTTGGCATAATCACCAAGCTTCTTCTTTTCGGCCATGGTGAAAGATACTTTGGTGGAAATGCTTATATGATCTTCGCCAGAGTACACATCCTCGGAATCCGTGCTACAGGGAACCGGAGGTGCAATTGCAATTTCTTCAAGGAGAAGTTTAGGAAATTTCCGAATAATCCACCGAGTCATTCAATTGACCGAATAGGAGTTTGGAAAACGGGAGAAGAGAGAGAAGAAGAGAGAATGAATTCGTTGTGTTTTGGGTTTTGGAGGTTTTAAGAAGTAGTTTAGAGAGAGCGTTAAATAAGTTGAACGGGATGATTATGGAATACTTTGTTTAGAAACGTCACACTATTGTCAAAACCTAAACTTTCGTTTGCAGTTCCCAGGAAAGTAGGGGAGTAACTCGGATTACTTAAATCCCTTCTAACATTAGGAAGCATCTCTTTATGTAAGCCCATAATAATCCGGTCATCTTCTTTAATTCTCTTTTTTTATGATTTTATGTTTTTTTTAATTTTTAGTGTTTAAGTTCATATAAATAATTAGTACTATATGTTTTCTATTTTATTTTTGTGATTTTTTTGTGGAATAGTAAAGATTCGGAGTGAATGGCAGTTATGGAAAAGATTGAGAGTTGAATTGAGAATGATGGAAAGTTGGATGAATAGAATGAGATTTAGGGAAAGTTGGGGTGTGGATTCTATTTTATTATTTAACATACAAGATGGTGATCTGTAGTTATTTTTAATTTTTAATTTTATTTTTTGTTGCTGAAGCAATTTGCACAATAAGGTATGGGGATTGTGACTATGGAATGGAGAGTTTTAAAAAATGTAAGAAAAATAATGGCGATTTAAGTTATGGAATGGGAAGGTATGCAGATCACGATTGGATTTTTTTGCCTAAAATAAAATAATAATAACAACAATGTAAGAAAAAAGATTATTATTAAAAATGAAAATTTACTAACCGTTTCGTACAAACAGAGCAAAATCCCCGGCAGCGGCGCCAAAATTTGATCACATCATAAGGCTAGTTCAAAGATAAACTCAGTAAAATCAAAGTCGTATTCACGGGGTTTCATTCCGAGTATTACTTTGGAAAGTGTGAGGATGAAAGTCTAGTCGTTGGAATAATGGATGTGGAAGCACGAGAATCGAAATCGAGTTTAATTGATGAGTGAAACCTGTCCGGAAATGAATTCAAGAAGCAATGATAATCAAGTAAATTATTCCGAAAGTGTTATGCTTAACTACACGTTAAAAAGTAATTATTATAATTAATCCAGAATTAGAATCTAAGCACTTTCGTCTCATAGATTCCCTACTTGAAAGAGCTTATAAAAGTTGGTGAAGAAAAAGGGTTGCGTGCCCTGCATGCATGTGCGCCGTGCATGCCCAATCTAGAATTACATCATGGCGGAAAAGAGGATGCACGTCATGCATCAATGCACGCCGTGCATTCCCTAAACTTGAATTAGCTCACTACCGAAAAAGGTATGCACAACATGCACCCATGCGTGCCCTACATGCATGCACGTCGTGCGCACCCTTGTTCTGAAATTTGCCATATAAAATGAGCGATTTAAGAAAAGTGATTCATAATTCTTCATCAAAAAATTCCCAACATCCCCCCCCCCCTAGATTTTCCTCTGAAAACCACCATACTTTCATCCATGAAATCAGATTGATGATATGAAGGAGTTTCAATTGAAGATTGAAGTTAGGATTGAAGCTAGAAGACCAAAAGCAAAGACTGGAGCAAGTCTGATTCATTATCTTTTTCAACAAGATGGTGGTTAGGTCTCCTAGACACATGAGTAGCTAAGTCTTTAGAGGTTTTGGTTGGGATGTAGGAATTGAGCCATGACACTGTCCCTATAAGTAGAGGGTTAGCGATTATTGGATATTTGGATTAGAAATAAAAGACTACTTTGATTGTTGTTATTTAACCTTGTTCTTTTTACGACTTGAATTAGGTCAAATCTATGAAATCCTTTATTTGATCAAATTTGGGATCTCATAATATTAACAATTTAAGATTATAGAAAATTATCGATGGAGTAAGCCAATAGCTCAATTCTACTTTTTGTGTTTTTTTTTTGTTTTCACCGGTTGTTCATCAAGTAATTGGCGGGCGCTCTGATTTCCATCAAATGGACCAAGTTGGGTGTTGTAATGAGTATTTTAGGTGTTGATGGACCAAATTAACACTACTTTCAATTGCTTGTGATTTCCTTTAATTCAAAGAGAGCACCTTATCACTTTGTAGAACTTCTCGGTGTTCATTACTAGTTACCCTAATTGAGGTGATTGTAACCTTGACTGGAAAGCTGGTAGTGGTAATCCGCGTGCATGATCGTGTCATGGATTCATACTAGTGATAAGATCGGTTATAATATTCAATCATAGTCCAATGTTTGTCCGAACCGATAATGACGTGTTTTTGCTACAAACTAATTTCGATTCATTCTTATCTGATCATCTTGATTCAATCATTGTCATTGATCGGTGGGTTTGATAGGAACGTAGATCAATAGGATGCTTAGGAAGCACTCTAGATTCCCCGTTAGCTTGAGAGATGAGCGGTTCGTCTAGACTTTTTGCATCGTTTATCATCGTGGCATTTCATTGAACACATGTAGTGCGTTCTACTTGGTTTAAAATTAGCTTGAAAGAGGAGTATTTGTTCAAGCAGAATAGATCGTTAGATTTGTGGAGCGGTCTAAGATTATCTCGGGAAATTAAAAAGCCATTATTGTTAGTTGAGATGAGTTTCACTCTAAGAATTACAATAATAATGAACAACTCAACTGCAAATAGATGAACAAATAAAGAAAATGTAGCTTAATAAGCAAAAACAAAAATTGAAGAAGGCTGGTGAGAAATAAAGTTGTGATCGTGTTTAGAACACTCCCTTCGAAACAATATTTCCTAAATTCACGAACACCAATGCAGCTGAAGGTTTAAACACGGCTATCATTCAATCTCTAGTGTAGAGATTGAATGTTAGAACAAGAAGAAAGAAGCTATTTGATTCATAAAGTAGGAGAAGATCTACGTAATTGATCAATCAATGAACTGAGACCTCCCCCTTAAATAGAGAGTCAATCCACTAACCATACTCGCAGCAGATCATCATTATTAGATATCTGTAGATTTGGGGGAAGTATGAACTGAACTTCGTGATTTGAAGGAAACCAACTAACTGATTCGGTCAGAGTTGGAGAGAACCGGGCGGCGGTTCAAATCCGTTTCTAGTGGCACGCTGCATTTTCCGGAGATTGAAACTCAGCATTTTGCTGATAAGTCAGCATTTATCCAACAATTATTACCGTTTTAATTGAGATTGCATATCATTCATTCATAGACGGCTAGCTATTGTGGATTCGAGTTTAAAAACCCTCTATTCCTTGCATATCATTCATTCATATCTGAAACTCAATTACTTGCATTTTGCTTTCTTATAATCCAGTTCTTAGTTTATAATTGGTTACATCAACATTCAAACAACCCAAACTTTATTTTTACTTGGTCTAGTTAACATATTAAAGTTAAGTAATAGCGTTAGAAAGACCCTAGAGAAAATAAGATTCCATTCGAGCAATCTAGTGGATATTTGGTTGGCGGTATAAAATCCGCTGGTTAACCCACTGGTTCCGAGAAATTTAGAAAAGGTAGATTATGCACCTGCATTCATAAGGCCATAGCTTGGAGTGGTACCTCCTACGGATCCTCACCCCTATTCTTCAACTCGTGTGCGAGAAGCACATGGTTGTCGAAATACCACAACCCTTTATGCATGATTGCTCGGACATCCAGACAATGTGCAAAACGGAAGAGGAAGCACCATTCCTCGAAAGCAGTGATGTCCACATCCCGAACTAGCTGCCGTGTATGTAGAAGACTGTTGCATAGTTATGAGATTTTGATATCCTTTTTTGTCAGGAAGGTATCCACCACGCTCGTATTTCCATATAGGTGGTGGACCCTGAGGTCAGCAAGTGATAGTGTTGTGACCTCCGACACAATGATTGCCGCAGCAGCCGCCCCACTAGCCCTTGATTTAGTCATGACCAACGTTGTTCTCATCACAATAGGGTCGCCACGACAATGGGATGATGCAGCGGTGGTGGCTGGTGAAGTGGCTCCAATGTGGTGCGTCAGCCCGAGGTCGGGTATTGGATTGTTGGGGGGGGGGGGGGGGAAGTTGGGTAGCAGCAACAGCTCTGGTGGTAGAGCTAGAGTCGATACTGGGCTTGACAGAGGCGATTGTGCAGGTTTCTTGAGAGACAATCATGGAGGCGGGATAGTGATGACGACGAGAATAGGTTTTTCAGAAAAACTCTCATAAAGAGCATAACTTGGGCAACTAGGGAACTACTGGGAAGTATGTTCGATATTTTACGTTATTTTAGTTTCAATCCATCTTCCTAAATTATATAGTATTAAAACGTGTCTAAAGAAACTCTTTAAGTAATCCTCATACATAATACTTCCGATCGACAAAGTTGAGACATATAGTGCCACTACAATTGATCAATATTATTACCAATAAATTACAAATTTACCGTTTTAGTATATAAATGTACTTAAATCACATGATTTGGTACATGAACTTGTCTCATCCTCTCACCCTTTCTGAATTCTAGTATCATTTTAAGTGCATGGTGACATCTGAAAAAAAGAAGTTAAAACTAAAATTAAAAAAAACAATGAAAGTAAATATTTGATGAACTTAAATTATTAATTGAAACCGATAAAAGAAGTAAAATAATAATAATGGTAGAAAATTCAAACCTCCAAGGTAAATGGTCAATGAACATGTAGGGTGAAACCACAATATCAAGAAACTGTTCTCTTTTAGCTAAATATGCTTTGTAGTCATATTGTGTGCTTTGCAATATGCTCCAAACTTTGGCATCATTTGGGAGCTGTGATACTAGATGGATGATGCGCCCTGGTAAAAATACATCGGCCTCTTGTTTATGATCTGTTTCATTGGTCGAGTTACTTTCCAACGCTGGAGTCGTCATTGCTAGAAGTTGTGATATCGTGTCATCAAATGTATTCCTAGTTATCATTTCATTTACCGGATCATTTCTCATATCAATCTCCACGTCACCCTCCTCCCAAATTATACCTTGTTTCTCATATTCTTCATTTTCTGTACCCAATACGAAAACATAAAAAAGTTTACTAGCTAGTAATTAAGTGTCAATAGTGTATCAAAGCTTAAACGGCTCATCATTTCCCTCACTTTTCTTCCAACCAAATCCTTTCCATCTCTTACTAAAAAATCCTTCATTGATCGAATATTGTAATGCTAAAAATTGCATGACTATTAACATTGATACTTAAATGACAAAATATAAATTTTTCATTGATCGATATAAAATACTGAATAGAAAAAATGAGTTTGTAAAAGTATTTAATGTTCAAGATGATAAATGATATGTGCAATTAACTTTTAAAATTATTTAAAATAGATAGATATTCATAATTTATCAAGAAGTAACTGTTCATCATGATGAATTAACGTTATCGATAAAAAATTAGATGCACCAAAAAATTTGGATATGTCTATTTTTAGATATTTATTTATTGGTTGAGCATAACCTAGCATAACTTAAAAAACATGGCATATATATATGAGTTTACATACATACATGATATTGAAAGTACTGACCTGCATGAGAAATAGTGAGAGCTCGTGAAGTAGTAGTAGTAGTAATAGCGGTGGAATTATGTTGATGATTAGGATGATGGTCCATCAAGCGGTTTTGAAACCTATTGATAAAAAGAAAGCGGCGGGCAAGTCTGAAAATCAAAGTAGCGTCGGCTTTAGAATATTGTGAAACTGCCATCACTGCATCTGCACGAAGCCTCATGATGGATCCAACTGACAGCCTTGTCGAAAATTCATTCTCATGTACAATGCTGCATCCACAACGTAACCACTTTGTATTTTTAATTTTATTTTTTAAAGAAGAATCTCCTCCAAAAAATCATAATGCCACCGATCAAGTGATCATATAGATACGTATACCTTGTAATGAAGTCGGAGCATGCCTCGGCGATTACTGAATCCACACATGGAAGTGGACCGTACGCATAGACATGCAGGTTTGGAAACTTGTGTTTTAACTGCACATATATATATTCGTATGAGTAAATTATTCATTAGTTTAGATTCAATTAACTTGGATATTTTTTCTGTGGTTTTGTAATTATTAAACATACTCTTAATCCGAGCATGGAAGCAATGGCGCCTCCAAGGGAATGGCCAACTATCCGCAGACTGTATCCTTCACATTCGCATCCAACTCCCAACAATGACGATAGAAACCCCATTGGCTTTGCTTCTGCATACTTCAATTGTTACAATTTAAAAAAAAACTAGCCAAAATTATAAACAATGATCAAATATTATCATCCATATTAACGGGTGGCTTAGGGCCCAAGTTGTACGGGGTTCAAGTTGAGTGATTTGCCTAAGGTTTGCAGGCTTATACATAGCTAGCAGTAGCAGCGGGATATAGATAATTTTTCTCCTCTCTTCTTCTTCTTTTTTGTTAATAATATTCTTCTTCTTCCCCATGAACTAGTCGATCACTTTGATCGAACACCATGTTAAATCTCATATCTTACAATCTTGTTCTTCATCGTGTCTAACATGTGATCAGAGCTTTCAACTCACACCTACTCGGATTCAGTCGGCGTTCGGTTCAATGGCAACAACTATGCATTATGGTAATTCTCATTCAGTACGTTTATTCAAGGGAAAGGCTTGTTCAATTATCTCGATGGTACGTGCACAAAACCGACTGCCTCTTCATCCAAGCCTCTCTAGATCGTGGTCGAGGATTCCTCGGAAGACAACGAATCAGTTGTCAAGGGAAAGAGAACTAACGAAATGGAGATTCTTACTCCACAGGTTTGGGCGATGAATAATGCTCATGTCATGTCCTATCTTATTGGATCAGTTGATTCTGCTATTGCTCTCCGCTCTTTTCGAACTGCAGTCGCAGCCTGGACTCATCTCAAGAAGACTTATTCTCATGTTAATACATCGCTGTTCTTTGATCTCAAATATGCTCTAGCTCACTTAACTCAATATGAATTAAGCATCAATAATTATTATCTTTCAGCTACTCATCTCTATACTGAAATTAACTTGATCTCAACAATGCTGATTTTTGACAGTTCTAATTCTAATATTCTTCAAGAACGACAACGTACTCGCAGCTTACAATTTCTATGTGTCTTTGTCCTGAGTATGAACAAGTCTGTAGTCATCTTATTGTTGTTGGAGATATGGATATCAATAACATACTTGGTGAGCTCATAAGAGCTGAAACTCGATTTGCTAATCAAGCACAACTTGACGGACAGGTACCTTCCGGTTCTGCGTTTGTGGATGTTGGGTCTCGACACACCAATTTTCGGTTCGGTCTAAATTTTGGTTTGATTAAAATCTCACTCGGTTTAATTAATTTGAGGAGTTGATTGGCAATTGACTAGGTATTAAAGGCTTGTAACGCTCTGGATAGTTATCGTGTTGACTAAGTCAATCGGAAGAGGAGTTAAGTCTTTGAGTTATTAGTTATGAGCTTGAAGAGATATGGATTGTTGGATGGATCTGATGGCGAGGAAGGGCCTTGAATGGTTCAAGTGTAAGAGGGCACTGCCACTTCCTTTTGGATTCAGATTTAGCTTTGGGCCTTGCGCCCAATGGAAGTTATGGTGAGGGATGGGCCTTGGGCTGTTAGATTGATTCAGTGGATAGGTCGAGCCAGTTGGTATTTTTCCTAATTAATTGTGAGTTCTTGCTTCCGTAGTTCTAAACTTTTGGATGGATTGCAGTTAACGACTTAGGTCAGTTTTGTCAATGAATAGAAGTTCTGGACCATTTAGTGTAATAGAGGCAATTGGAGAACTAGTGAGTTTAAGAATATTGCAATGAAGTAAATGAAGCATAACTCGGTCATTTGAGCTAAAACAATGCACGGTTAGAAGCTACAGACTCATGCCAGCGAGAGGAATCATGTCAAGTCAGAATCAGAGGTGTCAGATCTTCATACCAGGTGGGGGTTTAGAATTACTTTTCTACTTTAAGTGTAGACTTGTAATAGATTATCAAGAATCCAATGATTGGATTTTTAGTGTGTACAGATCAGGGCTCTCAGGCTGTACAATAGCGTGTGACCTACTGTATAGATCGTTGTATTATTCTGAGCATAAGCTCTTAGCGATAGAACTGTGGCGTGTGATTCACAGTTCAGATTACGACATGATTAGGCTTAGCTAGATAGCTCCCACTCATGTGTTGGTCACCCACCCTTAGGATTGTGCAATCCCTTAGGTTACCATCAGGTTCTGGCAAGACGTGACGAGTAAGCCTTCAGTGCTGCTTTCACGGTATTTTAGGGTGGTTTCATGGTCTGATCAACCATGAGGTTGTCCGCTCATAGCTATAGGTGGTTGACGTTAGGAGGATGCCTACTGGACCACATGGTTACATTATTAGTTCCAATGGTTTGATAGAATTCATGTTCTATCCTCAGTAAAGGCTCAGTAATGTCTCAGTGTATGCACAGTAAAGTTTCAGTACAAGCTTAGTAAAATCTCAGTTCAGTTTCAGTTCTACGCGAGACTAGTGTAGCCACTCTATGCTTATCACTGACCCCGTTAGATATTGTTTCCTTGGTGTATCTATGTGTGTTTAGTCACAGATACAAGAACTGGTGGTGGAGAGAGACCTGGTCGGAGTTTTGATATATCTGATGATATCGGTTTAATGTATTTTCAGAACCGGAGTTGTATCTCCATTTGCCTTGTTTTTCAGCATGTCTTTAAGGATTTGTAATCTCTGTCTGTCAGTATTAAATGTTTATTAAAAGGTTTCATGTTCAGTTTTTAATGCTTGCTTCATGCTTCATTTAGTAATTGTGGGTTGAGTTTGGTTCAGTTTGTTACCTAAGTAGGAACATTTGGTTGAACTAGGGGTTAAACCGGGACTCCTAGGGTGGGGTTTCACAGGTCTCATCCCCAGTTTTTTCCGAAGGGTGGAAATGTCAGATATTCATCCAAGTTGAAACCTATTACTAATGGTTTGGCCGACAACAGTAGTTTGGCTAATCACAGTCAAGTTAAGTGTCATTTTTGCCAAGAACTGGGACATCCTCAAGAGTTATGCAGTAAATGAAATATTTTTTCTTATTGTATGAAGCCTGGTGATATCATTATCGATTGGAAGGCTCGTGTTCGTCGAAACTTTGCCCCAAGTCGATCTAGCTAAGTAGTTCAAACTGGAACTTCTGTCACACATGTTGTGTCTCCTAGTGTTGAGACTGCTTGTGATTCAGGAATGTCCATCAATGACTCTACCGACAACATGTGATTGATACAAGCAGAGTTTTCTCATGCTCTTCCTCGGGCTCTCCATTATGCTTTTGGTACTCTTGGTCTCTCAAGTACTAATCTTGCAATCCATGGTTTCTTGACTCTGCTGCTTTTAATCATATGTCACATGATTCATCCTTGTTTTAATCATATAGACTTGTTCATCGTTAATCTATGAAAGTTGCTAACAGGCAGCGACTTCCCATTATTGGAATTAGGACAACCAAGACGGATAACATTACTTTACCTAATACTCTTCATGCGCTGAAGTTGGTTCTTAATTTTATTTCTGTTGGGCAATTAATGGAATCTGGATGTGATGTTGTGTTTGTTGAATCGAGTGACCAGGAAGAAACTAGGACACGTTAGTAAACATGGACGAAACTTCCATCTTCAAAGCCTTACTAGACGACAAGATAGACCTATCAGTGACGTTTTGGGAGTCAAGGGTGGAGTTTTAAGATGCAAAGAAGATATTGTTGGGAGTTCTGCTAGTTCAATTAGTTCAAATGCTTTTGGTTATTCAGTTTATCTTGGTAACGATCAATTATGGCACTTGTGGCATAGTCGGTTGGGTCATCCTCATTCTAGTAGTCGTTTGAACATGTTTTGTAAACATTCTTTGCCAGTTTCCAATGATATGAAGAACTTTTCAGTACCTATTTGTATGTTGTGTATTGAAGCCAAGATGGTGGTTTTACCATTTTCCTCTAGCACTATAGAGGTTCATGAGCCATTTCTACTCATTCACACTAACGTATGGGGTCCTAGTTATGTTACTTCTCGTCTTGGATATCACTACTTCATCGATCATAAGACTCGTTACACATGATCTATTTCTCACGCTTGAAATCCGTGCTAATTATGGTACCATGATAAAGACTCAATTTAATAGGCCAGTTAAGATGTTTTGTTCTGATCCGGGAGGTGAATTTACGTCACACGATCAACATCAGTTTTTACAGTATCATGGTATTTTGTTTCAGCAGTCGTGTTCGGGGATGTCTAAGTAGAATGGTTTGGTGGAAGGGAACCTCATCATATCCTTGATCTCACACGGGCTCTCTTGCTTCAGTCTCAAGTTCCCTCAACGTTTTGGGTTGAGACGGTCTGTTATGTGGTGCATTTGATCAGTTTTCAGCCGACTCCTATCTTATTTGACTTATCTCCCATTCAGAAGTTATATGGGCAATCTTTTAATTATTCTCGTCTTCAGGTTTTTGGGTGTTTGTGGTTTGTTCTTCTTCCCAAGAAAGATCGAAATAAAAATTCAGCCAAAACAATTCATTGTGTGTTTACTGGTTATACCGATCACTATAAAGGTTATCTTTGTTATGATCCTCTTCCATAACGAATTTATACAGCTTATCATGTTGTGTTCCTTACGACCTCATACTATTACCATTCTACTATCACTTCACCCAAATCCCATCCACCACACCTTCCTACCTTCCTGGTTAATTCACCAACTCCTTCAACCTCCAAAACCAACTCTCCATATCTACCAATGACCCATCTGCATCACCATTCAATTCTAGAATCTACTCCACCCTAATCAACCATCACCCCGACTACATCTCAAACCATATTCGACTCTCCCACTTCAACTTCCTCATCCTCGTTCGCGTCTCCTATCCAAAATATTCCATCTCACCCTATAATCGACTCTCCCAAGCCAACCTCCCCAACCATTGCGAGCCCTCACATCCTCTCACCAACACCTAGTCATCACATCTAACCAACCGAGGGCAGCCTCCTCCCCAATACACTGATTATATTTCTTACTCGACCGCTGTCGTACCCATCCCTACCTCATATAAACAAGGTTTCCAGGATCCTTATTGGGATTCTTCTATGAAGGAGGAGATTCATGCATTGTAAGAAAATAACACTTGGTAATTGGTTCCCCGTTCGTCTTCTGCTTCTATGATTGGTTCTTGGTGGTCTACACAAAGTTTAACTCTGATGGTATTCTGGAGCTTTATAAAGCTTGAGTTGTTGCTCAAAGTTTTTGACTGGAGTATGAAACTGATTATGATGAGCCGTTTGCACATGTGGCTAAGATGAAAACTGTCCATACTCTGCTCGCTTTAGCCGCCCAAAGTAGTTGGCCCCTTTATCAACTTGATGTTCAAAATTCTTTTTGGCATGGTCAGTTGAAGGAGAAAGTTTATATGGAGTGTCCTTCGGGGGTTTTCAAGCCTCTGTCTGATACCATTTGTCTCCTAACCGATCCTTATATGGCCTTAAGCAAGTGCTACGGGCATGGTTTGAGAAATTCAGTCTCCTATCTTGCAATATGGTTTTCAACAAAGTAAGAATGATCCCTCTCTTTTTACGAAGACGACTTCACATGGTATTACTGCACTTCTTCTATACGTTGATGATATGATCTTGATTGGTAGTGATGCTTAGGGAATCTCTTAGATTTTCAAAATTCTGGATTCTCAGTTCAAGATGAAGGATTTAGGCGACTTGTCCTATTTTCTTGGTCTACAGGTCACTCGATCCAACAAGGGAATTTCTGTCTCACAACAAACATATATTTCTTACCTTCTCGCCATGGCTCATTTATCCAATTTTTACCCTTTCCAGACGCCCATGGAACTTAAGCTGAAGCTAAGTAAAGATCAAGGGGATCTTGTTTCAGATCCTACTTTGTATCGGAAGTTGGCTGGGAGTCTTATATATCTCACATCAACATGCCCATATTTGTCACATGAAGTACATGTTGTGAGTCAGTTTATGGCTCATCCTCGTAGGCCTCATCAACAAGCTGTTTTTCGGATCCTGCATTATTTTCAGGCTAGTCGAGATCTTGGTTTATTCTTTCCAAGCATTGGCACTCCTCATATTTCGGCATATGCAGACTCTGATTATGCAGGGAATATTGATACAAGGTGCTCCACATCTGGATGGTGCATTGCGTTTGGTGATTCTTATATTTCTTGGCAGTTTAAGAAGCCGGATAATGTGTCCAAATCATCCACTGAAGCAGAGTACCGTGCCATGTCTGAAGTGTGCTCCGAGGTTGTCTGGCTCATCCGTCTTCTCGCTGACGTTGGTGTTACTATTCCTACTCTGGTGCATCTACATGGTGATAATACTAGTGCGATTCAGATTGTGGCTAATCAAGTTCTGCATGATCGCACTAAGCATATTGAGACGCATGTCCACTATATTCGAGATCTTGTTCATGAAGGCATTGTGAAACTTTTCTATGTCACCTCTGAAGAACAGCAAGCTAATCCCTTGACTAAAGCTGTTTTGACAAGTCGTCATTGGTTTTGGTTTGGCAAATTGATGTTACGAGATCACCATCAATTTGAGGGACCTATTAACGGGTGGCTTCGGGCGCAAGTTGTACAGGGTTATATTAATGATTTCCTACCCTAATTAGGATTTTCCCTAATGCTTATATATAACTAGCAGTAGCAGCTGGATGTAGATAGTTTTTTCTCCTCTCTTCTTGTTCTCTCTCGTTAATGATATTCTCTTCTTCAACGTGGACTTGTCAATCACTATGATCGGGAACCACGTTAAATCTCGTATCGTGCAATCTTGTTCTTCATCGTGTTCATCGTGTCTAACAATCCATTCCTCCTAGCTATCGACATGTTGGACAAGTATTTAGTGTTGAGAAAATGTGAATAATTTAAAAGTTTTTCATATCATATATGGTTCGGTTTGATGGTTTGTTAACCGGTTGATCATATTGTGGTGCGAACGTGCAAAAGTAAACGCTCTAATCCATGACTCAGCCAGCGAGATGGATAATCTTAATTTTGAAATTCACTTTCTAACAAGTATATATACAACTAAAGGATGGCAGATGGATGATTCAGTTTAGGTGGGAATAATGCTATATATTGGTTCATGGGAAAAGGTAGGTATATATTAGTAGCTAGCTAGCATACTTACTAGTATTTGGAGAGAAAGGAATGCCTTCAACTTGCAAATACAGATCCCTTGCAGCTTGGACTATACCAAAGTGACCATAATGCGGGAAAGACAAGTCAACATTCTGCTTTGTTTCAAGGGGGATAGAACTGTTACTGCAAAACAAAACAAAACGAAACAAAAGCATATATATATTATATAGTTAGGGTTGAGATATATATAAAACGTAACGAACGTAGGTAGAAGTGAAGAAAAATATAAGAGTTACATGCTTTAGTAAACCATCAAGGTCAGCCCTAGACAAAGGAGAAGCCCTTCCTAAACCGTCAGTGATGAGGTCTTCAGGAGTCTCAGTTCCTCGAACAGCAACTACAACTCTTCTGCTTTCGTGTAACACAATCACGAAGTATGCTGCTTCACATTTCTCCTGACAAACACGCCCTCTTCTCAATGCATCTCCTGGTAAGTTTACATACTTCAGAAACGCTGCCGCATGACCACGCCACCAATTATCCCCATCCAGTACCGCACGACTATTTCGACTCCATGGTGTCAATATTCCTTGCCGATACACCCACGTACATGGAAACAATATCGCATTCCTCCCAAAGTCAAGTAATGGCCCCTGTATTTATTTATATAATTACATATATTCATCTCAATTCAATATCAAACTAATTAAACGTACATATATATAGATAGTTTATAATTACATATATACCGTATATGCAGCTTCAGTGAATTCATGCAGACTCAATGCCTCTTCAATGTTTTCTGTTGGTGCTTCTCTTTCTTCTTCATACCTGGGAGATTCATAATTCCTCTGTAATAAAGCTAGACCTAACAAATTCAATTAACATTTCAGTTCAATTTTACCCCAATATAATTTAAAGAAATTAATCGAATTATCTATGTTAATCTATGATTCCAAATACTTAATAATGAATAATAATGATTAGATTTTTTAAACATATGCATGCCTAAGGAGAAAGTGGAGGAAAGAAAGAGACTTAGGCGGCTCCCGTAGTTGACGGGCTAAGCAACGACAGTAAATTTGAAGTTGTGGTTCAGGTTTTTTTAGAAGTGGTTTACAGTGGTGATGAATAGGTTTTTGCTTCCTTCTCTCAGTAGTGAATTAATTATGGAGATGGTTATGTCAGGACGAGAGGCTGATGTGGTGAAATGAGGAGTGGATATGTGGCGGCTAGACGAAGAAGTTGATGGCGATGTTCGGGGATATACAGCAACATCTAAAAAAATTAGCACCGATAAGCTTGAATAGCAGGTCATGCCTAGGAGAGTAATCCACCTGAAGCGACTCGTCCTAAGAATCGGCCCCTTAGACGTTTGATGTTTTGGGTACCCCAGTTCGGGCTCTACCAGCTTTTTTCTTGCTTTATTAGTTTCGGTTGCATCTTTCTTTTTAAACCTTTACTAGTTGTTGTGTTTTTAATCGGCAGTGCTTGGTGTATGGGTTGTCAGCCTCTATCCAAAGTTATTTGATTTTCAAATGATTGAAAATACGAATCCATAATTTATCCATTATGGGTGATAGTCTTGTTGTGGGTTCGATAAATCGAGCTATCTTTTGCCATGAGATTTAATACTACTAATAATAAACCATTTTCAAAAAAGAAAAATATATACATGCCTATATATTTGGCTGACTGACACTAGCATGCAATAGAGAACAGTGATGATCAATGTAAAAGTAGATTAATATATGATTTATTAATAGAACGCCCAACCTATTACGATTTTCTTGAAAATTGTATTATTTATTACAAATATTTTTTTGGCACAGATGTCAAAATTTGACTATTAACCTAACAATTAAACATGATAGTGTTGGCATGGCTATCAACCTTGATCATAACTAGGATGCAGTAGAGAACAGTGATGATCATGTAAAAGTAGATTAATATAAGTGGAAAGATAAAAATAAATAAAAAAAGCTAGGGCCTAGGTACCTGCCAAAAGCTCCAAATGGCCAGTACCAGATGCACGATAAGCAACAAGGTTCCCCAATAGTTTAGCGACTGAGTGAATTTCATCTTCTTCATACATACTCCTATTACATTACAAATATAGGTTGTTGATAATATGTCATGAATATAGAAATTAATTAGGAAGTGAATAATAAATAAATGTTAAAATATACCCACAAGTATTTGAAACGGCCAAGACAGCATAAAGCCTCTCGGATACCGTAGTCAAAAACTTCCTTGTAGTGAGCTTCCCACACCTCATCTTGGGTATCATAGAATGATCTCCATCTTAAAACCTCAATACCAACTAACAAGTGCACTATCGGAACACAACATCCCACTATTCCATATGTTATCAATAACTTCTCTTGCCAACTTCTTTTCATTTTTTCCTCCTCTGTTGAACTTAGAGTAATCCCTTCATAGATACCTAAAATACAATAGTTGGTTGGTTGGTTATGAGAAATGTACTTCATGGCGTTGAACAATAGGAAAACCCCACTCCCTAGTTGCAATATTGTCACTACCATCGCCAAACGGCTCCACCATACCCATCTTGAATACCTCACCTGTTCATGTTTTTACACATCACAATAATGTTATTATTCATTCATATATATATTCTTTCTGGGATATATATATTATCATACAATAAATAACAATTCAATAAAAATACACATATCTTTGATAAACTTAACCATATATGCATGACAATAAGATTCAACATAAAAAATGGCTACCTAAAAACACATAATTCATAAAGAAGGAGATGATGGAGAGCCAAAAGGAGCCGAAGAAACTTACTCGTTTTTTAACTCGGTCATCCAAATAATCCATTTGATCAGTATGAGACTCCATAATGGTTTTGGCAGTGGCCTCCTGAGCTATACCAGTAGATACCATGGTAAACATCTTAAAGATGGAAGCCAACGACACCAATAATATAGGAACCAAAACTAGATTACGATCACAATGTTGGAAAACAATTGCCACCATCAATCCACCAACGAATATCAAAGTCAAGTTGCAAAGCCCCAACAAGATGGTAGTCCTTCTAAGGTTCTCAATCCTAAAAACTCGCATTTTGGCAGCACCCTTTTCAAATTTGGTAAACCCTAATTTTTTGTTAATAAGTATGGGCGAGAATGTAACGAACTTGGAAGGGATGAACTTATGAGGGAAGAGCCGGACGTGATATGGGATGGATGCCATAAGGGCGGATTCCAATTTCCGAATCTCCAACCGGAGTTGGATTTCTTGGTCCCTTGCGGCTTCTTCTCCCCTCATCTATCTATCTATCTATCTATCTATCTATCACCCTCCTCCTTATTGCTTTTTTGTTTAATATGAGATGATAATTCTGGGATATTCGCTTACCACAAAATGTCTTTTGGGGAAAATATGAGAAAAAATTATTGTTTTCAATTTTCAATAGAACAGATTAATTCATCCATCAATTTTATTTCTGTTATCTGTTTTATTTTTGGCTGTAAATTCTAACCTTTGCTTACGGAATCCAAATTATTCATGGACATTTTTAAATAGATATCCTTTTCTTGTTATGAATATAATTACTATAGTGAATGCACCATTGTGTAACTCCTTATTCCATTCTTCAATGTATTTCATTGTATTTATTTTCCCACCTTTATGTGTAATAATATTAGAGAGTATAGGTTATGATCTATGAGCCTATAAATAGAGCTCTCATTTGTAGTATTCTATACACATCAATAAGAAACTCTCTCCCTCTCCATATTTTCTCTTGTTCTTGTCTTTCTTTGAGTTTAGTTTTATAACACGTTATCAGCACGAATGCTGTAGTTATCTTCTCGAAGTTTCACGAAGGTTGCTATTGGCTATATCTTGCTTTCCAAAGTTATTATTTTTATTTTTCTATCTTGTTTGTTTTCATTTCTTAATTTTCTTATGGTATCGTTTTTTTTAAAACTAAATCTAAAGAAAGGAATCCATTTCTATATTCAATCATATAGAAAATGGTAGCCTTTTTCCTTTTTATGTAAATTTGATATTGTTTTCAAAATTGATTTTTGTTGATGATTGCCACCAAACGTTTTTATAGGTCAAAGTAATCTATCATGCCTCTAAAGGCTATGACCTTACGTTTAATGGTTTATAGCCATTCTCATTCATTACATTATTATTATTTTTAGGCGTTGCTATCTCTATTATATTTAAACACAATTTAATAAAAAGATTGACAGTAATTTATGCACCTTTTAATTAATTATTATATTTACATTTTTTTAATTATCATTATCTTGCTATTATTACTTTTAGCTTTATAGCTATCATTTCAATTTATTTTAATTAAAAAAAATTCATAAATCTTTCTTAGTGCCTCTACTCCGATTATTATGCCATATAAACTTCATTTGTTTGATCTCATGGATCTCTTTTTTTTGCCGTTAAAGTGGTTTGCGTGTTTTATTTTCAATAAAAAATTCATATTGGCTTCTCGCTTCATTAGGTTGGCATAATGTTTGTACTGTTTGGATTTAAACATAATGAGTATATTATTTATTCAAAATTTCGTACACCTAGATTGCGCTATTGCTCGGTACACCATATTGTTTTCTTATTATTGATCATGTTGTTTCTATAATTTGATTTCCACAATTAATTGGTTATAATCCTTTCATTTTTCTTTCACTTTGTTTCATTTTGTTTAACGGTTATTTATTTTATTAATTTTTATTTTAATGGTCATCCGGGAAAATATATGTCATTTCCATATTCATGAAGGAAAAACATGAATTTATTATTTAATGTATTTATTGTCATGTTAATTTCAATCTTATTGTCTCCTTCTTGATTCTTGATATGAATTTATTATTTCAGTTTATGATATGATTGATTTTAAATTTATTTTATCTTTCTAATACATTCAACATTTTAAATTTGAGTTCACTACCTTTGATGTTTCGGGCAAGAGTTATTCTTCATGGTATTGGAAGCTCAAATCAATTTATAAGGATCTTGGTGAAATCATCAACAATGATGTTTCGGACACGAATTATTCATCAAGATTAAGCTAAAGCTTTCCTCTTCACTCGCCATCATCTTAATGAAAGGCTGGAAAATGAGTACCAAAAGACAGGATACCAACCTTCGAAGTGAATGGTTGTACTCACGATAGCTTGATGTGATTGAATATTCCAAGAGATTCATATTTTCAGAAAAATGGATATCTTAATGTTGATCATCAATTAGAAAAATTATCACTTCATGAAATGAGTGATTGTAATCATATGTTAATGGGGTGACAATACATATTCTCACGAGTGAACAATACACTATCGTGGAAGAGAAATACCTAATCTTTCAAAGGTCATAGTCCATCCAAATTTATTGTGATGAGAAAATCCCATATGACACTATCATATTTCTCGAAGTGCATACACTTATATCATATTATTTTCCGATGAAAATGTCATAATACATGATTACTATTTCATATACGGAAATCAATGTGGATTTGATGGGCATATAGTACCAAGGAAAGTATTTTTCAACCAATAGTTGAACAAAATCTCGAATAATTATATGATGAAATTCACACAACTTCTCGAGTTTGACGGGAAATTGGTCATCTCGTTGGTGATAGAGATGTGGAAAGATTAAGTTGATATTCATGTTGAAAAATTCTAGTGACATGAAAGGTGATACAACCATCAATTTTATTTTGATGATCATATCAAAATGATGTTAAATTTAGCACTCAAAGTGATTGTGCAAAGACACATTTAATTTGTTACATTGTTCCTGAAAGCATAAGTGACAACATATTATCATTGTTCACATAAGGAACCGTTTAATTCAGATGGGCATAACAATGGTGATTGTAGTTTTTTTTAGAACGGTTGATCCCTTAATTGGTGAATTGATGGTTGATGAAGTATCTTTGTTTATGATTTGCACCATCCAACATTCTCCTCAACATGAGTATTGTTCTTATGAGAATCAACGTAATACTTGGATATAAAAATCTCATCGATAGTATATCACATGTCGAGTAGGGCAAAATTAATCTCAACCTCTAAGAGATTTTGTATTGTTTACCAATGAACAAGATTCTTATTCCAATAAATTGATGATCATAAGGGGGAGTAATAATGCTCCCGATTCACCAACATGTTATTGTGATTGAGATACATATATATAAATGTAAACTATAAGTTTACTCATCCTGACAACTATTATTTGGCATAACCGGTGAGACCATCCCGATTCAATAATGATGCGAATCGATAAGTACCTCTATGGTCAATTTCGATGATTCGATGATCTAAAGTGTATGTTCTATTGAAGATTGTTGTGCATGATGGTCTCAACTTGGGTATTCTAAAGAAATGATTCCTAAGGTTATAGGGATTTAAGTAGTCCTTGTGACTCCCCTACTTCACCGGGAACACGAACGGTTTTCTGTTCTGTCAACAAAGTTTTGTTTCTAGGAAAGCATTTTGACCTTTCCGTTACCCATTGTTGGGTAAATCTCCAACACAACATAACTCATTTTTGGGTTGCTTATTCTCAAATAGAGTAGATTGTTGGATAATCATCAACTAAAGTAAGATCATTTCTCTTACACGCAAAAAGTAAGGGTGATATTTATGGATCCATACACCCGACATATTGACCAATTATCTTAATTGATGCATCAACTAGATGGTCACATGTATCTAGAAATCAAGAGCTTGCAAGATTACTAGCTCAACTATTTTGGTTATGAGCATATTTTCATGATTATCCAATAACGAAAATGTGTCATTAAGACGAACATTTTCCATTTATATTATTGTGAACATGTCATTTACATGAACAACACAAATTCGCATTACGCCAAGAAATTATTATGAATTCCTCCATTATATGTGGTTTTTGGGTCAAAACCTTATACTTCCCATCTATGGATACATGGATGTGATATACACATCTAAATTGCTCCACCACAATTTATTAGGGTGAAATCTCAATGAAGATTTGGCAATTATGTTGATTACGAGTTCATCGATGATAAAATATTTACATCGTTGTCAGGAAATTTTGATGACTCGTTTGGAGGTTTATCGGTCATATAATCATAATTCTCAACATTATGTGGAGAAAATCAAAGGTTGGCACAGAGATTCGATGAATAATCATCATATCATTTTGATCCTCGCACTAAACAATATGAACGTGAAGTTCAAAAATATATAATTCATTATCTGCCAGACACTTTACTGACCCAACGAGAGTAAAGTTTTCATGTGCCAACTCAAAATGCTCCAATAACAATAATGCCAATATTGGGCAATCTGACATCACAAATGAGTCTAAAACCCGCAAAGGCGTGATAGATCACTCGGTTCCAAAGAAAAAATCCTCAAAAGTGGAATGAAGCTATATATCAAGATGGTCAAATTGAGGTTAAGATTATTTAAACAAAGCCACCAAGAGAAATAAATAATGTGCTCAAGAAGAGTATCAGGTACCTGAAAGATATCAATATATATCTCAATTATCTATATCTTGGATGGAAAATATTGGAACCCCAATGAAGTCAACGTCGACGAAATATTTGCGTATAGTGCAACGCTAAATATGATAGTTGAAAATGAGGATCATTAGCCAAAATGCATGCACAGATAGAAATGATTGGCTAAAAAATTTCAATTTGAGGCAAATTCAAATTCCCAAGAGAAATGAAAAGTTTTAAGACATTAAGTCTTTATACATTGAGATGTAAAGTATGAGTATGAGAAGTTATGAAACATCTCATTTTTAAAAGGTTTTGTACAACAAACCTATAATATTCTGATTATGAGAAAATATATTCTCATTTGGTGGATGCAACTATTTTTTATTTGATTAGTCTGACAATTTGTAAAGGGAAAGAGTTTGCCCATAATATATGTTATTGCAACCTATATGTATGGTTTGCATAAAAGAATACACATGTGTATAAGAAATTTCCTCAAATAATTTATTTTGCTACAAGCAAACAATTCAAGTTCACGTGAACAAGTTATATCTAATTGACGTCATATGAATTGAATAATTGAGAGAAGTGGTCCATTTAGCATATCATACATTTCTCTATGCATAAAACTATGATTTCTTTTTCATATTGAGTTGAGTTTTGAATGATGAAAAATCATCTTTGTCATATTTTATGATTTTGAAATTCTTATAAAAATTTATATACTTTATTTTATATTTAAAATGTATTTCTTTTGTTTATAAGAGTTTAAGTGTCATCATCATCTTTTGTTATATAGATGACATACACTTTATTGAGACTCCTAAAGAGTTTCTCAAAGCAATCAAATATTGATTAGCTAGAGTTCGAGATGGAAGATGTGGAAGATTACCACTAACTTGCCAACTATGCATCTCTCTCGAACATGATTTTCGTATATCATCAATGATATACTAATTATATCCAACAAAAAGTTATATGGATATGACATGGCTATCAGTGTCTGGATGGTAGTCAGATCACTATGTGACTCTATGTCGAGTTTAATCGACTTTTATTAAGACACAAAATGTACTCGATTTTGAAGTAGTAATCTTGGTCATATTTGTGTTGGTTGACCATAAATTGGTCTCATGTGATAATTTTACCACTTGGTGGGCTGTGAAACCAACTTATAAAGCTACACCACCATTTCAAGATCTGATCCTATAAATCATGCATGATATTTATTTTGCATCTATCCTTGAGTTGCAAGAAAATGTTGCAACGTGATGTGATGATTATGTACTCTTTTTCCTTCACTAGGTTTTTATCCCATAGGGTTTTCCTAGTAAGGTTTTAATGAGACATATTCACATCTAATGGTCATCTAAGGTGAAGTGTCATGTGAATTATGGATGACCATCGATCATGTGATGCATACATTTTATGCACAAACTTCAATGAGTTGAAATATTTATCAACTAAGTGCACCTAAGTGATAACTTGGTTGATTTATTCACCAAAGATCTCTCTCGCATCAACCGTTGGAAAGCAAATTTGGAATTGGTGAGTGAATGATCTCAACCGATATAATGATGAGCGAGAGTTGATATCCTCATCGGGGAGTCGATATGAAGGATCTCAACTGATATCATCATCAGGGGAAGTCAATACGCAGCTGTACTCTTTTTCCCTTAACCATGGTTTTTCCCACTGGGTTTTCCTGGTAAGGTTTTTAATGAGGCAGTATCAAAAATGTATTCGAAGAACGATGTATAACCAATGGTCATTCAAGGGGGAGTGTTATGAATATAATTACTATAGTGAATGCACCATTGTGTAACTCCTTATTCCATTCTTCAATGTATTTCATTGTATTTATTTTCCCACCTTTATGTGTAATAATATTAGAGAGTATAGGTTATGATCTATGAGCCTATAAATAGAGCTCTCATTTGTAGCATTCTATACACATCAATAAGAAACTCTCTCCCTCTCCATATTTTCTCTTGTTCTTGTCTTTCTTTGAGTTTAGTTTTATAACATTTCTATAATTATAGCCTATCCTATTATATTGATCTTATTCATGTTTAAACAATGGGTCAAATACTTAAAATAATTTTGTAAGTTTGACGTCAATTACAGTTCCATAACTTTAAAATAATACAGAACCATTTTGTTCTATCCTTTCTCATTATGTCACAGTCCTGCTAATGGTGATTGTTCGATTTTCCGGCAAGGTTGTCACATTAGCACCTCCACATCATATTACATTGATTTTAAGTATTATTTTTTTGGGTTAATTGCTAATTAGAATCGATTACTCAGTAACTCAAACCAAAAAAAATATTATAAATCTTTTCGTAATCCTAAATTAACCAATCGGCTGTAAACTAACCTAATTTTATAATTAGTTGTAGACCAATCAGCCGCCTATGCCCATATCTTTTTCTTTTTCTTTATTAGATTGGGTTATCGACATTAAGAGCACTTTATGTTTAACGTTTTTTTAAATGTCCTAACGTCGTGTTTTTTATCAAAATGGTTTGAGTCACAAATTTTGCAACTCGCCGTCAATGTTTTCCGCCCAATTTTAAATGTCCTAACATCGTGTTTTTTTCATTTTAATTTTTAATTTGGTGAATTATGACTGTGCATTTCGCCTACATGGCGTATATGCGTTGCGAAGCCACGTAGCGAAGGGGGTGGAAATGAACAAAAAAAGTTAATGGTGAATTGAAAAATTTGCGATTCGGACACAACAGTAAAATATTTAAAATAAACATTAAATATAAAATACTCTTAATATAGATGACCCTTATTAAACCACAGCATCATCGTAATTGTTCTGGTCATGATCTTTGATCCAAAAATAACCCAATTGAAGGGCGCATGATGAAAGAGAGAGGTTCGGGAGATTAACCCAACCAAACAGAAGCACTAAAGCTCAGCCTTCGTCATTTCCGAATCTATTTTAAGGTCGCAATTCCCGACGCTGACACCGCCACAAACACAAGCTCCACCGCTCCCAATTGGATTTCATAAGTAATCAACGGTGGATCTCTCCGCCCCGTATACCTCGAAAACAGGACCAGTGGTGGCTATGTTGTTGTTAAGCTTCATTACCGATTCTTTTTCGTTTTCTGGTTATAGAGAAGACAGAACCAGATTGAAGAAGCTGCAGCAGACTTGTTCCTATTACCATTGACGAAATGATCGATTTTGGAGCCTATGGACTGTTAAGATAATTCTTAAAACGTTGGAGACTTTTGATGTCAATGTTTGGGTCTTGGTGGAAGACGATGGCATCTGATTTTAGATTAGAATTTTTTTATCGGAATAGATTTAAATTTTCGATTAATACAAAATAAAAGAAACAAAATAAATATTACATTAGTATTTATTTTGTGGGATATACTGAATTCGAACACTATATCTTAGAATTACCGGCCACATTTTTTACCATTGAAGCTACTCATTTATAGGTAATTGGTAAAATTAGGGGAATGATTATATTTCAACAGTGTGAAATCTGGAAATTTCAATCGAATTCAATCAAAGAGGTACAAACCAAAATCAAGAAGGGTAGTTTTGGTATTAAAAAAGTATTTCATTTTTATTTTATTTCCCCAAGCCGCTTTTTCATCCCTTAGCTTACCACTCAGCCACTCACTTCCTGAAAATTTGGATGTCATGGATGCATGTTTAACATAGTATTGCTACTTGAGGGAGAATAAGATGCATAATAAATCATTTTGTGACCGCCTCCCTTTTTCTCGAAAATGAGTTTAGAAGAGATTTATGCACTTGGTTACTCGGTTTTGATGCCTACAGACTTTGTGAACAATTAATTCCCCTATCAAGTTTCCTCTAGTTGTTTAAAATCAAATGTGAGTAGATGGTGCAAAAGAGGCCAACGCGCCCAAATTTTCATAAGGGGTTCAGTTGCGATTCAACATGCATGATGACTTTGAGTCCGCCGCCTATAAGCTCGTCCATTCAGGCTTCTCTTCTCACCTCTTTCTAGTTGTGGGTCGGGGTTTCTCAGGTGAAGGTGATCTATATGGATGAGATACCCCATTTGGAAAGATACCCCAAAAGCTATACAAATTTTTAAAAGATGAGTTTACAAGTATTGACTAATTCAATTAACCCAAAGTGTTTAGCATAACATGTATAAAAATTGTAAACAAGAGGGCAGTGCTCTGAATTGGATATATTTTTGAAGTAAGCACTCCTTCCCTTAGGACGGGAAAAATACTCAGTCACGACCATCTGTTTTGAGCATAAGCGATAGGGGGAATGTCTTTTGTCGGTAGGTATTGAGTGGTAGTAACTATATGCATAAGTCTGTTCTTTATTTGGATTAGAAGACTCGATAAATGTGTGGTTTGATGATCTAAAGTGTATTCTTGACACCGAGAAGTAGGCTTGAACTGCTAAGCATTTTATTTCTCTTTCATCATGTTTCAAGGTTGTTTAGAGTGTGAATAGTAGAGTTTCTTTAGGATAAACAATGTTCAAGTCTAGGGGGGATTCACTACAAGAAATCACTAATTTAACGGCGGCAACATAACAGCAGCCAACCAGCCGCTGTTAAACTGAACGGACATCCAGAATTTAACAACGGTTGTGTAACCGCTGTTAAAAAAAATTAAATTAACAATGATTCTAAATGCCCCCGGCTAAATCAATTAATTTAGGTGAATTCTTCAGTATACCTGGTATATCGAAACTTCCGCTGTGCTCAGTTTTTTTTTGTAACGTAAATCCATCACCAACAACCATTTTCAGTTTGAGATCTTGACGGTTCACAATTATTCGAATATTAAATTTCTATTTCACATTTTATTTTTGATCTCATATATTTTCTCAATTTGTATACTAGTCACTCTCTTTAATTCCTATATACCAATTGATACAGAAACACAATTCATTAACATCGCACAATCCTATCTAATAGATTCTATCCCACTTTCATATCATAGTCCCCTTCACAGTCTA
Source organism: Linum usitatissimum (assembly GCA_030674075.2). Classification (NCBI taxonomy): domain Eukaryota; kingdom Viridiplantae; phylum Streptophyta; class Magnoliopsida; order Malpighiales; family Linaceae; genus Linum; species Linum usitatissimum. The sequence goes on along the minus strand of JAUJYP020001078.1, from coordinate 10,318,715 downwards.
CGAAGAAGAAGAAGTCTGCTTCACAGTCCTCCCATTGTCCCCTTCACAGTTTCCAAAACCGCCGTTACGATGACGTCCAAAAAAAAGGAAGAAGATGACGAGTACTAAGAAGGAACAGATGTTAGAGTTGGAGATGATGCGGGTTGATTTCCGGGCGAGATTGGAGTTGCAGAGGAAGCAAATCTTGGAGATAGCTCTGGCCGAGATTGCTAAAATCAGAGATGAGGATGATGTTGATGATGATAATGACCCTGAAAGCAATGCCAATAAAGAAAGAAAAGCTGAGGATGAAAGTGGTGATGATGATTATTCTGGGGAATGTCAGCTAACAATGTGAGTAATGTTTGGATACGATGGATGTTCAAGTGTTGTATGGTAGCATAGCATCAAGTTTTGAACTTTACTTTTAGGAAATTTGAGATACGTTTCATTCCTGTTTTTAGGCAGTGCTTGTTGTGGGAACGTGTGATACGAAATTGATGTTCATAATTAGGAAGGACTGAAACCTTCTTTTCTGTTGTTGCTGCCATTATGAGTTTTGTTCTGCAATAGATGTAAATGCTTGGAATATTGGTTGTGGCAGTAAAGCATTGAATAAATCTTGTTTTGCAGTTGAGAATTGCGCAAGCCAGTATATTGCTTTCTGCGTGAATAAATCTTCTTCTTCTTCTTCGTAGACTGTGAAGGGGACCGTCATATGAAAAAGTAAGATAGAATCTGTTAAATAGGATTGTGCGATGTTAATAAATTCTGTTTTTCTGTATCAATTGGTATCTAGGAATTAAAGAGAGTGACTAGTTTACAAATTGAGAAAATATATGAGATCAAAAATAAAATGTGGAATAGAAATTGAATATTCGAATAATTGTGAACCGTCGAGATCGCAACTGAAAAATGGACGTTGGTGATGGATTTACGTTACCAAAAAAACTGGACACACCGAAAGTTTTGGTATATGAGGTATACTGAAGAATTCACCATTAATTTAATAGCAACCATCTAAAAACTACGGTTAAATGTGGATCATATTTTACGTTGTCGTTTCTGGAAACATATAACAGCAAATCCTTTTTACCAACCGCTGTTAAATTATGCAATTTAACAATGCTTTTTGCCTAGCCGCTATTAAATAGCCATTTTTCAAACCACTAATTCGACATGTTAATAGGTATAAAATTCATTGGAGTTACTATAACTAACCAAATTTAACTATTGTAATGCCAATTCAACCATATTTGAGTTAATGGAATAGACCAAATGTCCATACTACACTCATATATACATACTCATATCGAAGTCGTAACAACACTAATAACTTCATCATATATGTATACATACACATTCACTATCTATATCAAAGGACTCGGTAATAAGCATGTTGTATAATTCGGCAAGTTAATATAATTAGAGACCGAATATACAACGTCAGGATGAGTTATGCTTATATATATACGTACTATAGTAATATACAAATCGAAACAGTAATACCATCTTTTTAAGGTTTTGACAACCAAAACCTATTGATAAATTTTCAGATCAAGAAACAATAGATATTATCATATACTGTAATGGTTTAATGGTCCTTCCAATCCCCCTTCTTCTTCATGTCATCCGGGTTCGAATCACAACCCTTGTATTTTTATTTATTTATAATATCTAACAACAGACTTTATTTTGCCATTGTTAAATGTTTTCATTTAACAGTAGTGCTCTAAAGGCTTATGTTAAATAGTTTCATTTAACACCGGTTCTCTAAAGGCCCTTGTTATCTAGTTTCATTTAACACCGATTCTCTACAAGCCACTTTTAAAACTTTTAACTTAGCACAAATCGACGAGTCGTTCATTTAAAGTAACAACGTTATTTATTGATTTAATCTAACAGCGGTTTCCTTGTAGCCACTGTTAAATGTGTGATATAAATAACAGCAGCCCTCCCCATATCCACATAATTGCGATTTCCATGGAATAAGGGGAGGGCGACCGAAACAGAAGAAGAAAATGTGGAGAAGAAGAAGAAGAAGAAAAGGAAGAAAAAGAAAAAGAGGAAGAAGAAGAGGGCGCTAATCCGTCTCCAATTGTCTCCAAGTCTCGATTTTCAACTCTCCAATCTTAATCTCCAACTTCAATCTAGGTATTTGAATGATTTAGGATTTGTTAGAAATTCAAATTTCATACCCAATAGATTGATGATTATGCTTCAAAATAATGTTTTCGAGTTTTTTAGCGACGTAGTAATTTCTAATGTTAATTTTAAGGTTTAGAACAAGAAACCCTACTTTTTCAATTTTGGGCTAAATATTGCTAATTAGGGGTAGTTGATGTTAACCTTTCAATTGGTGTATATATGTTGTTAATTTGGGGATAATAGTTGTTTTTGAGCTATACCTTTTGTTAATTTTGAACTTGGGAGAGTTTGATTATTGTATATATCACCTAGAATTTGAACTTCTACTTGTGAACTAGAACACCATCTTATACTTGCATTGTTGATATCTCAAACCTACTTGTGTACTAGAACTTATAGCTTGTATACTTGAACGTATTATAATGTGAACTAAATTGGACTTATTATCTTTATAACTAGATTGTAGCCATGGATAAGTCTTGGATTCGAATGTCTCGTAATACTCCACAGTATGTCACTGGTGTACAGAACTTTTATTGCATTCTCTAATAGTCAGGATAGATCAACAATCTTATGTCCTTGTCCAAAATGTGCTTTTAACAAGTTGCACATAAGGGATGCGGTGTTTGATCATTCTTGCGGAAGCAGTTTCCATCTAACTACATATTGTGGGATATCCATGGAGAAAAAAGGGGGTCAAACTTCTAATCAAATTAGGTTTCGTAGGAGTTCTAATAATGCACAATCCAATCCTACACCAATGGAGGTCGATGATCATGTGGTCTCAATGCATTCCCTTGTCCATAATGTCTTGGTATACCTAGAAACTCAATACTAGCCGACCATTCTGTTGTCAATGATGCTTTTCGAATTGCTTCAGATGATCATGATCCCTCTGCTCTAAAAAATGTAGAGTTCATTCATCATATTAAAGATGACAAGGATAATTGTATGATGGGTGCAAGTTCTCAAAATTATCATTCTTATTAAGGATGTACCACATTAAGTACATGCACAAGATAAGTTAGAAAGCGTTGGGTCAAATACTGGAACTTCGACAAGAATCTTTTGAATAAGCTAGGCTTCCAAAATAAGTATATGAGGCGAAGAAGACAATAAAAGCCCTTAGCTTATCTTACCAAAAGATACACGTTTGTCCGAATGACTACATGCTTTATTGGGGCAATGTGATTGACGAGCAGAGCTGTAGAACATGTAAGAAGTCTAGATATAAAGAGACAAAGAAGAGGATTGTAGTGACAGAGTAGAAGAAGCATGTACCGGCAAAAATATTCTGCTACTTCCCTATAATTCCTAGATTACAAAGGATGCCCATGACATCAAAATTGGTTGCGGATATGATATGGCACTCAACATATATTAATAGTAACGGTATTTTTAGACACCCTCGGGATTTAAAGGCGTGGTCAAGATTTGATTCGAGGTATCCTGAATTTGCTAGTGAGTCAAGAAATGTTTGTCTAGCACTTGCAATTGATGGCTTCAATCCGTTTGGTAATATGGCCACAAACCATAGTACTTGGTCTATGGTTTTAGTTCCATATAACACTGGTGCTTGTTTGTGCATGAAACAGATAAGTATGGTGTTGTCTAGTATCATTCCAGGCCCGAGACAACCAGGCAATGACATTGACATTTATCTACAACCACTAATTGACGAGTTGAAAAGGTTGTGGGAAGGAGTCCAAACGTATGATGTCAAAAAGAAGGAAATTATCAAGACCAGGTTTCGAAGCAGAATTCGATTAAGTAATACTTGTATTTTTTTCTTACATTTAACTTATCCAACTACTTTGGGTGTACTTATAGTTTTTAATTATCTAAAAAGCTAGTTTGTATAAACATAGTGATGCCAGATGTGATGGATGGAGGTCCCAGCTTGGGTGGTGCAAGTGGAGCTGGTGATGGGGGTGATGATGAACGCCTTCCCAAGAAGGAACAAAGGTCATGGTGGGATGTACACCTAGTTGGTAAGATATGAACATGCATTTGAATTATATAAATTACACTTGGTAGGTTTTCAGCAATTTATTGAGTTAGTTATGAATTTATTTCAGATGCGAATGATGAAGACTTAGGGATCGAGGCTCAGAAGACAAAAGATTGGGAAAAGTTAGGGCATATGGGAAAAAGATAATGGTAGATGTTGACTCACTTGGGCTTCCATCCGGGAGAATGACGGATACTTGCGCTAGTTCCTTGGGAAGTGTGTAAAATATGGAGGATACCTACCAATCGGAGTTTAGGCCTGGCATGCCATAGATTCAGAGAGCAAGGGAGTACTTTGGGATGAGTTGATTGTAGTATGAATTTTCATATATGTTTGTTTTTCAGAAATTTTTAAATTCAACCACTAACTATACATCTCATCTACTTCTAGCCAAGGTTCACTTGGGATGAAGTCCATGATGAAGCAATGCAACGTTTCATCATCCTATACCTGGTCAAGAAGTGGAGGGAGTATCGAATTGGGCTTTGGAAGAAGCATAAATGTAACATCTATGATGATTTGAAGATCAAGAAGTCTAAGATACCCAAAAAGGGGTCGACAAACGTGACTGGGATGCTTTCTGCAAATACAAGTGTGGCAAAAAATCAAATGTAAGTGATCTTCTTGGATTTGCTAAGTATTGAACTTCTTTGCCACACCTAGTTTTGATTTGGTAATTGAACATTGTCTAGAAACGTTCTACCACTAACAAAGAGAACAGAGGTGCTTAAGATGTGTACTATATTTCTAGTTTAAAGCCGTTCAACAAAAAGAAGAAGGTAATGGTACTAACAATATACTCTTAATTAGGAATAGTGTATGGTTATGGATAAGTTTATTATAGTAACTACTAATGTTATTTGTAAGGGATAGGGCATAGGGTGGTCCAGGGAGATCTATTTCTCGGCACTCACATGAAGGCTGATGGGTTGTCTTATCCCACGACTGCAACTGGAAAACAAATGTGTAAGTGATACTTGATTATTATGCTTTGGTGTTCATGTATGGGTTATATGACATATATGTAACTATTTATGAAACTTGTTTACATATTACTTGCAGAAGGAAGTTAAGGCATTAATGGATGATCCAGACACTGCTCTAGGGTTTGATCCAAATGGTGTAGTTGGTCGAAGTTATCCCAAGGGAGAGAAACCAGGCTGAGTGTGAAGTCTAGGCCATAGGGTGAATCCAAAGAAAGTAAGTGACTTAAATTATGAAATTATTAGGATGATTTGGTACTGAATATGATGATCTTATGCCATGGTTTATGGTGCCTTATGTCAATGTTGGTGTAGTTAGTTTGTGAATTTTGTAGATAGAAGAGTTGAGAATAATAATAGGGAACGAATAGGTCATGTCAAAATTTTACCAATTTTACTATTTTTCTATTTCAGTTCCAGAAGAGACTTAAGAGAAGTTGTGGTGCTTCTTCTTCTGCTCTTGTTGATCCAATACTTAGACCTATATTCTTCAAGCAGTTCGCATCAGAGATGTTGAACTCTGTATCCCGATATGGAGTTGAACTCCCTCTTGCGCTAAAGGAGATAAGTAAAACTTTCGAAACTCTCATTGTTTACAGTACTAGTTCTAACCGTAGGGTTTAGAACTCCTATTGCCATGACCCATGTTAGTGTTGAGATTGGAGATGCGAGTGCCATAGTGGGATAAGAAAAGAGTTCTCAAAAGAAGAGATTCAACAAGAAACTGCACCATACCATATGAAAGGGAAGAACCGGAAGAAGAGGATGACGAGACTGCTTTAGAGTAGTTATAATTATTAGTAGCTAGCTAGTAGTGATGGATTATCCCGGATTGATATCCTAGCTAGTATTAGTACTTGAATTTTCTATCACGTTTCTATGTTATGGATGATGGAATGATTTTTAATTTAATGTTATGAATCTCTTTTTAGTTAAAATGTCTAATTGTGCACAATGAATAGCAAAACTGCGGGCAACGATAACAGGTAACCCAGAGAAACCGAAAATTGAATAGCAGCTATAAACTGGTCGGTGTAGAATTTAATAACAGATTTCATCTGTTCGTTTCTAAATTTAATAGCGGACAAAATGAATCCGTTGTTAAATTTAACAGCGGCCATGTTGAAATCCGCTGTTAAACGAGGTCTGATTTAAAGGCGGAAGGTTATTTCTGCTGTTAAAGTGTTTAGCATTAGACAATTTAACAGTGGTACAGCGGCCGCTATTAAACTTTATTTTATAGTGATTTGATAGTGCTAGGATTTGTAGCATGTATCTCACCCTATCTAAATACTTTTTGAGTGAGTACTAACTCATTTGTGTTTCAATTCCGTCTTTTTTTTGCGTCTTGACATTGTACTGCCTAACCCGTTCACTTGGACCATTTCAGTCCATTTGATGTGTTTCTTATAGTATTTTTCATCCATAGGTACTTTAGAGGTAGTTGGTCTAGCTACAAGGCTACGGGTGCGGACTAGCGCACAATTGGAGCTCAAATGGAATGACGATGAAAGAGTTGGTGAAGAAAAAGGGTTGCATGTTGTGCATCAATGCATGTCGTGGATGCCCTAAATTTGAAATAGCTCACTACGGAAAAAGGGATGTGCGTCCCGCATCAATGCATGTCGTGCATGCCCTAAACTCCAATTAGCTCAAGTGAGAGTTAAGGGTGCACACCGTGCACTCATGCACATCGTGCACCTCTCTGTTCCAAAATTTTCCGTATAAACTGAGCGATTTGAGGAAAGAGAAAACAATCATCTTCATCAACAATTCCCAGCAATTTTTCCCTAAGTGTTCTTTTAAAAACCACCATCCCTTCATCCATAGAAGTCTGATTGAAGAACTATAGAAGTCTGATTGAAGATCGATGCTAGCATTGAAGCTAGATGGCCGGAAGCCAGATTCGGAACGATTCTGATTCGTTATCTCTTCAAAAGATAATGGTTAGGGTTTTTTTTGTCTTCTCTTGTCCTAGAAACATGAGGAGCTAAATCTTTAGAGTTTTTGGTTGAGATGTAGGAATTGAGCTATGATACTGTCATAAAAATATAGAGTCGACGATTGTTGGATATTTGCATTTGAATAAAAGATTGCTTGATTGTTTGTTTTTAAGCCTTGTTCTTGTTACGAATCGAATTAGATCAAATTTATGGATTCTTTTGTTTGACCAAACTTTGGAATTCATATGATTAGCAATCTAAGATAGAAGAAAGTTATTGGTGGACCAAGCCAATAGCTCATTTCTTTTGGTTTTAACGATTTTTCATCGAGTTATTGGTGGGTGCTCCGGTTTGCACCCAATGGACCAAGTTGGTTGTAGTTATCAGTAGGTTAGGTGTTGATGGACCAAGTTAACACATTTCCAATGTTGTGAGTTCCTTTAATTCAAGGAGAGTACCTTATCACTTTGTAGAACATCTTGGTGTTCATTACTAGTTACCCTAGTTGAGGTGATGCTAACCTTGATTGGGAAGTTAAGTGGTAATCCGTATGCATGATCGTGCCACGGATTCTTACGAGATATAAGAGGAGTTATAATATTCAATCATAGTCCAATGTTTGTCCGAACCGTATACTAATAGGAAGTTGAGCTTGATCAACATCCCTTCGTAGAACTTGTTTTCTCCTTCTGTTCAAACCTACTTCTCAGTTTTAATTGCTAGTTTAATTGAATTAGTAATATATTTCGAAATCAACCCAAATTGCTTAGTCTAAACCATGTAGCTAAGTTTGAGTAAAGACATAACGAGAGGACCTTTGGACACAAATGACACTTGTGTTGTCAAGATAACTTAACAATTATTTTGGCGAACAGTGACCCCACCACCGAAGCCCAGGTAATTCCCATCCCCCAACCATTACCAGAGCGATTACAAGACTAGGTCCCTTTGCCGCACCAGATCCGGGTGTAATCGGGAAAGACATCTTGAGTCCTCCAAATCATGTTCCCAAAAGTCCTCCAGATCGATTATCCTTCACACCCTGAGGTCTGAGAATCGAAGGCGATGGAGCACCGCCCAGTTGACCAAAATCCGTAATCAGAGCTGCCTTCACCATTCAAGATCCTTGTTTTATATTTTCCCACCACAAACTTTTTAGAATTTACTAACACAATATGTAACTTTTACCTACAATCATTTGAGGCCCAATAACCTTTTTGTATAATACAAAACTAGTCCAAGATAGTTACTCCCTTAGATGACGTAATCGAAACCTGTTATGTTTCAGAGTGTATGGTTTAGAGTTGAAGGTAGTTTTAAAATGTTGGAATATGAAATTATAACCTGTTATACTTTAATTTCTAGTCAGTTATAATTAATTTATAACTGGTTATAACAGCTGGTTACATCCAATTATAATTTTTTATCTCCAATTATAATTTGTTATAGCCAATTATAAATTAATTTATAATTAATTAACTTATAATTGGTTATACTTTTTTATAATTAATTATTTTGTAACGAATTATAATTAATGGATAATTGGTTATAGTCAGTTATTATGATCAGTTCTCAATTAAAAATGGACATATTACTTGTTGTTATAATTATTAATTCTAATCGATTAAAAATTAATTATTTGTTATAAAATCATTTTAACCGGCTATAATTAATAATTTGAAATAGAGTGATTATAACAGGTTATAATTAAGGAAAAGACTCGAGTACATATGTGTCAACGATACACTCTATCACATTTTTCCTATAATTATGCTTAAAACTCAGAGTTTTAGGTTCATATTTAGTGTTTAGGGTTTAGGACATAGTGGTAAGTGTTTATAGTCTAACTAACGGCTTTATAATTGGTTAATTTAGATTCCTGGTCAAAAGGAAAAGTACGATTAAGAATCAGGTTTTATGATCTAATGTGTGAGGGTTAGAATTTAGTGTTTAGGGGTTTAACATTATCCATTAGTGTTTAGGGTTGCATGTGAGATATTTAGAGTTGCATGTGAGGTGTTTAGGATTTATTGTTTCAGTTTTAAATTCTTGAAATAAATATTTATAATATTAAATATACCGTATATACATATGTACCTTAATCTCTCCTATTAAATAATAATTTGTTATAAAATAAGAATTTCTGGTTATAACTAGTTCATAAACGCTAATTGTTGAACCAGAAAAGTATTTTTGGCTAATTGATTTTAAAATTAGCGAAAATTCAGACTATACTGCTAATAAAAAAAAGTCCAGGTTAATTATGTAATTTTGAATAGTATTTGGATGGAGCTGACGATAGTTGAAAGTTACAGATCACGTTAGTAATTTATGAAACTTTATGTACTGAAATTGTGAAAAAGGTTAGGGGATCAGGAATGATAGTTTCCAGTCATCTTCTCCATCACCACCGTCTTTTGCCGATGTCGTTCCTCCTCTATCGCTATGTTAGCTGCCTCTTGTTTTCCTAAACAAACCCAATCTCAGCATAGAATTTTTAGTGGAGTTAATTACAGCTAGAATCTCACCACCACTCTTAACCTTTCTCTTGCCGTTTCAGTGCTCCGACGGCATAGACAAGAGAAAAGCAAATGGAGTAGGAGAGGTGGTATTCATCAATAAATAGATCACGTTCAGTTTTCCTCCAGCATCAGATTCAGCGTCATCGTGGAGTACAGTGATCGTCGGAAAACATTTTCCGTCGTCGTCGATAGCTAAAGAACGCTAGGAAGAAACATGATGGGTTGAGGATGGAGGAGATGTGACGTCGTGTCTTTTTAAATTATAATAAAAAATAATTTTTTAGATACCCAAACTACCCCTCCGTATTTTACCTTGGTTGAATGTTTATGGGATTGTGATGTTTTGGTAGAAAAGATTATTGCTGGAATTAAGAGTTGGAGAGTTAAAGTTCTGAGTTACGGAGAAAGATTGTAATTGGTCAACTTTATTTTTAATACTATGAGTCAATACCGATTTTTTTTTCTTCTTCCTAAACTAGTGCTGAGATCAGTAGAAAAAAAATTGTAATGATTTCTTGTGAAATGTGGGAAAAGATGGTAGTAGGAAGGCAAAAGTTGTTTGAAAGTTTGTCGCTCTTAATTGAAAGAGGGGGAGTCTTTGTGTTAGAGATTTTTTTTTATTGGAATTTGACATGTGTTTTTCGTCAGGTTTGGAGTGTCTTGTTGCAGGTCGAATCGTTCTGGATTGCTTGGGTGAGAGAGTACAGACTCAATAGGAGGTCCATATCTCATTATATTTTGTGCTTCTTACAACTCCTGGGTCTGGAAAAGGATTTTGATTGCGAGGGACAAAGTGGCTCATTTGATCTCCCTTGATGATGATAGTCTTCCCTTGTGGAATGATCGTGTAATGTCTAAATACTTAGAGCTACGGTCTGGGATACTATTAGGAGAAGGGAGAATGAAGTTCCTTGGCATCGTTGGTGTGGAGGCGTCCAATTATTAGTAAACACTGTTTTATCATTTGGCTTGCGGTTCAAGGCAGATTGATAACTTGATTGCGAATGGCTTTTTGTGGGATGACTATTGATGTTTCATGTCTTATGTGTGATGATGGAATTAATGAAACTAATCATTGCTTGATGGAATTGATAAAATTAATCATCGCTTTGTGTACTGCCAATTTGTGCGACAGATCAGGGACTTTTGTTTTGGGAGAAATGCGTATTGTTCCAACAGGCAAGAAAAGTTCTTGAGCGATGCAATGAGACATTCTGGGGGGTTTGCTGACTCATGCTTGTTTAGATTGATGTGGAGAGAAGTTTATAGCAATATTTGGTATGAGAGATATAGTAGAAATGCAGGTTAAAACCATACTTCAGCAATTAATATAGTAAGAAATATATGTAGATATATGAATGTTGTAAATAGTCAATAGTTGATAGAAAATTCTCTTGTTTCAGTTGATAGATCTATGTATGGTTTGCTTGGGTGGAGTTTGCTATTTTGGCGCTTAGTAGATCCATGATTAAAATCTAAGGTATTCATTGAAAAAAATTGGCTCTCGTGAAATTAGGATTGCTGTTACGAAACAGTACATATGGGGAGTGAGATTATTTTCTTGATGCCTACTTTGATTTAGTTCTGATCTAATGCATCTAGCGAATCATCTTTATTTCTTTGATAGCTAAAATATTTCTATCTTAACATTATCTCTTTTGATATGATTATGATCTTATCTCAATGGCTACATCAATGGTTTAGTACCTTAATAGTTTATTATCTAATATGCCCTATATCAACAAACTTATTTTGTTGTTTGTTTGGAGATTATTCTTTTGAAATTTATTAATCATATCATCTAATCTCTCAAATAGTAATTTTTAGCTCCTACCAACTATAACTTTGTTGTTTTTTTATCATTTTTATTTGTCAATGAAAATTGTAATATTATTACTTTTTTTATCATCAACAGACTCCTACCAGTTATAAATTTGACGGTTTGTGTTGATTTCTTTTAATTGTTTGTTGAAAGCTTGATGACATATTTCATCATCGCTGTTTTGAAATTATTTCATTATCTTTCATTTGTATATAAACTTCTATGTCGTATTAGGACTCATTATGATATTATAATTTTCGAGTTGTCTTCATTCTTAACAATATAAGATTGTTTGGAGATAAGAATAGAGAAATTGTTAAACTTGCAAAATAGGTTTTATGTGCATATTCTAGTTTTTATTATCATATATTTTTAATGGTTATATACTTATTACTGTTTACATGACTATTATCTATATCTGTTATATTTTGAAATATGTATTGCTATTTAAAGTTATAATTATGTTTTAAATTTTTATAGTTACTGTATAGCTATTGTTTCAAAGCATTGATTTGTAACACAATAAATATTAACATGATTATTTATTTATGTCTATTATCTTGTGTTTAGCACTGTTTCCAATTTTAAAGTTTGAAATCTGACAATATCTTTATTGAAATTATTTACTTGTTAATTCTCATTTATGTCATTTTCATGTTGGTAACGGTTTTGATAATTATTATCTATATGTTTTAACTATTAAGTTTATGATAGATATATGAGTGATAGTGCTAGTATTTGTAGTGATTTTCTCTCCTTATTTGCATGCTTTTCGAGTGAATATTAGCTCATTTGTGTTTAAATTCTATGTGGTTTTGCATCGTGGCATTGTATACCTAGACCTGTTCACTAGGACCATTTTGGTCCATTTATGTATTTTTTTTAGTATTTGTTATCCACGGGTATTTTAGAGACATGTGGTCTGGCTACGAGGCTATGGACGCATATTAGAGCACGGTTGGAGCTCGAATGGAATGACAATGCAAGAGTTGGTGAAGGTAAAGGGTTGCATGTCATACATATATGCACGATGTGCATGCCTTAAATTTGAAATTGCTCACGGCCGAAAAGGGATGCACGGCGTGCATCTCCCTGTTCCAGAAGTTTCCATATAAAAGGAGTGATTTAAGGAAAGAGATTCAACATTCTTCATCCACTACTTCCTTGTGATTTTTCCCCAGTTTTCTCTGCAAAAACCATCATACCTTCATCAATAGAAGTCTAATTAAAGAACTAAAGGAGGTGCCATTGAAGATCAAAGCTAGGATTGAAGCGAGAAGGTCAAAAGCAAATATTGGAGCGATTCCGATTCGTTAATTCAAAGAGAGCACCTTATCACTTTGTAGAACTTCTCGGTGTTCATTACTAGTTAGCCTAGTTGAGGTGATTCTAACCTTGATTGGGAAGCTAGTAGTGGTAATCCACGTGCATGATCGTGCTGCGGATTCCTACAAGTGATAAGTGGAGTTATAATATTCAATCCTAATTCAACGTCTATCTGAACCGAATACTAATAGGAAGTTGAGCTTGATCAAACATCCCTTCTAAGAACTTGTGTGTTCTCCTTCTATTCAAACCTAGTGTTAATTAAATTAGCAGTATAATTGGAAACCAAAATCAATTTATTTAGTCTAAACCGTGCAGCTAAGTTTGAGTAGAAGCATAGCAAGAGAAACCTTAGACACATACGACACTTGCGTTGTCGAGATAACTTCATAGTTACCTTGGCGATCAATGAGATTTATTTACTATATGATCTAATTTAATTTATTTATCCTTATAATGTATCCAATTTTTGAAACAGGAGGTTTTAGCACTTGATATTTTGGTCATGAATTACCTTTCATGGGCATTGGGAGTTAAAATATATTTATAATGATATTGGTAAAACCATCAAAGATGATATTGAAACGTCTTATCACGACAAAATCATAGCTTTGATCTTCAATCGCCATTTCTCGATGAATGGCTATAAATGAGTACCGAGAGGCATAAGTTCTCCAAAGCAATCTAGTTAATATGTCACCAATAGTGATGACTTAGAGACAAAATGCCATTCCCCGAAGTGGATGATTATTATACCATGTTCATAGTAACAATACATAGTTCAACAAAGGCAATACACTATTACAGAGGATAATACCTCTTATTTTGGTCATGGGAAAGACATTTGAGAAACATATCTTCTTATGTGGAAGAGAGTTACGAATTGATGAGAATCAATAAAATTAATTTTAGTACACCAAGATATATAGACTAGTACACAACTTGTCTCAAACTCTAGATAAAACTATTGTATTGTTCACGAAAGAACAAAATCCTTATTCCAATTTGTTGATGATCACGAGAGGAACAATGATAAGGTATATATGTGGCCATACAATTATTGAATCAATAATGTTATCCTCCAAATTTGTACTACACATATGTTATTGTGATTGAGATATATATTTAATGTAAACTATAAGTTTACTCTTTCTGACAACTATTATTTGGCATGACCGGTTAGACCATCCGGTTCAATAATAATGCAAATTGCGAACCTATGCGGTCAATTTCTATGATTCAATAATCTAAAGAGTAGGTTCTCGCGAACAGTGTTTTGCACAAAGGTCTCAACTTGGGTATTCTAAAGAAATGACTAAGGTTATAGGGATTTAAGTAGTCCTTGTGACCCCCCTACTTCATGGAAATACAAATAATTTTGTGTTCTCTCAGCAAGCTTTCGATTCTAGAAGAGATTCACAACCCATTGTTGAGTGAAATCTCTAAATGATTCATTTTTGGGTTGCTTGTTCTCAAATAGAGTTGATTGTTTGATAATCATCAACTAAAGTAAGATAATTTTATTTACACACAAAAAGTAAGGGTGATATCTATGGATCCATACACCCAACATGTAGACCAATTATTTTACTTGATGCATCAACTACATGGTCACACATATATGTACTATCAACATAAAGTTTACGAGATTACTAGCTCAACCCTTTTGGTTATGAGATCATTTTCATGATTATCCAATAACGAAAAACGTGACATTGAGAACATATATTCTCCATTCATATTATTGTCAACATGTCATTTACATGAATAACACAAATTCACATAAACGCCAAGCACTTACTATGAATTCCTCTATTATATTTGGTTTTGGGTTAAAACCACACATTGCCTATCAATGCATATATGGATATACACATCCGAATTGCTCCATCATAATTTATTATGAGGGGTTTTCAATGTAGATTCAGAAATTATATTGATTACGAGTTCGTTGATGGTAAACTATTCACATCATTTTCTGGGGATTGGATGACTCGTTTGGAGGTTTATCATTTATAAGATCATAATTCTCAACATTATGGGGAGAAAATCAAAGGTTGGCATAGAAATTAGATAAATAGTCATCTTATCATTTCGATCCTTGCACTAAGCATTATGAACTTGAAGTTCAAAAGTATATAATTCATCATCTGCCAGACACTTTATTAACTCAACCAGAGTAAAACTTTCATGTGCCAACTCAGAATGCTCCAATAAGAATATTGCCGATATTAGGTAATCTAACATCAAAAATACATCTAAAACCTGCATAAAGCATGTTAGACCACTCGGTTCCAAAGGAAAAAAAATCCTCAATATGGAATGGAGCTATATATCAAGATGGTCAAATTGACATCTCCTTGTTTAATCTTCAAGATTTCTCCTCGAAATCAAAACACGAGCCTCCACCTTCGATAGATTCTCCATTAGTGGTGCAAAATGCCGTCGCCAGCTTTCACGATTTAGGTTTTTTTGGGAGCGCCTCCATGATTGAGGCTCTTCTTTCTTAAATATAACGAATGCCCGCACACTTGCTGGATCCATCCAACAGCCCAAGCCCATCTCATGTCACAATTTGAAATATAACCTTAAGCCCCACAACAAAAATCTCCCGGCTAATTAAAGTGGCTTCCCACTCCCTTCACTTGATTTAATCAAGGCTCATCTTCAACATAGGATCCTTCGAACGGGTCAGATCTCTTAAAGCTTCCAACTAACAAATTAAAGGCTTGACTCCAGCTATGATTATTCTAACCATCCCGTTAATTAATTTGAGCCTCAAAGATCCCTTGAACTCGGTCAAGCCAACAGTCAACCTCCTCAGATCCTCAAATTAAGAAATTAATTCGAACCCCATTCTCGGTTTCTACTTGACTTTCTTAAGGGTACTTTAGGGATTTCTTAAATCAAGTTTTGTCTCTAGGATATGTGTGTAACATTAGTTGATTTAATCACCAATGATCTTCATACATCAACTTTGGAGAAACTAGTCCGAACAATTAGAGTTCGACTAATGAAGGATCTCAAATGATATATCATGATGAGGGGGAGTCAATATTATCATGAGGGAGAGTCAATACGCACTGCACTCTTTTTTCCTTAACCGTGATTTTTTCCAATGAGTTTTTCCTAGTAATGTTATTAACGAGTCAGCATTAAATAGCATTCAATAATTTATATTTTTACCCAATGGACATTCAAGGGGGAGTGTTATGAATATTTTTATACAAATGTAGTTGAATGTCCATTGTATAACTCTCATTGCATTGATCATATATTATATTACTCTATAAATTGTATTAATATTAAAATATATAGATGTTGATTTCATGAGCCTAAAAATAAGACTATCCACTATATCATCTCTATACCGTTATGAGAATAATTCTTCTTCATTTCTCTCCTATATTCTTCTTCTTAAGAATGATTTTTAAGATTTTGTCTGGTTTGGGTTTATAATAATTGGTTATTATTAGTAATCAACTTAAATAATAATATTTAAATTAATTTAATTTGATGTGAAGGTGCTGAGTGGCAATCTCACCGGAAAATCCAACAGCTACCATGAGCAGCACGACAATGTAACAAGGAAGGACATACCATGACAATTTTGTATTATTTTAAAGTTATGGGGCTGACCTGTAACCTACCCTAAATTTACGAGATTGTTTAAGTATTTGACCCCTATAAATAATATCTTTTGTTTTACCGAAAAAGTATATTTGGTTTAGGACATAACTTTTTCATTACAAAATTATAATTAGAAGAATCAATCAATACAGTCAAAACCACCATGTAATTCTATTACACCCACTTATTCTCAACGGAACTCCCGGTACAATCCAATCCATCCTCCCGTCAACAGCTCGACATTGGTCCTTCTCAAGTATTTACTTCTACTAAAAATACCGTACTCAAATCATTCTCCGATGCGGACATTAAGAAAGCTGCATTCTCGGTTGTGAACTCCAAGTCACCTAGGTCTGATGGCTTCTCAGCCGGTTTTTACCAAACATTCTGGAGCACGATTGATCCGGATGTGTGTGCCACAATTAGGGCTTTCTTTCACTTCCCCAAACGCAAAAAGGGGAAACCCTCTTAAATTGGATGTGAAAAAGCTTATGATCGCGTATCAAATGGCCTTTCTTATTTTCACTACTTGAAAGTCTAGGTTTTGCCCCTCAGTTGATTAACTGGATTTCAGAATGCTTGACAACACCATCCTTCTATGTCTTAGTCTACGGTAATTCATCATCTAGCTTTACACCATCACGAGGCCTCCGTTTTAGTCGATGGAAAACGATCAATGTAGATCCGCAGTCTTTTTTCCAGTGCCAACACGGAATCTCCTTACAATAGAGTTTGGGTCACCAGCTATTAATACCTAACATTGGTTTTTGTAACAAATATCTTGGTCTCCCTACTTACATCGCTATCCCAACGAGCTTTCGCTACATCGAGGACCGAGTTGCTACCACTGTCCAAGGGTGGACAAGTAAATGCCTTTCTCCCGCCGGTTTGGAGATTATAAATAAATTATAACTTCCTCGGCTCTCCCGTGTTAAAATTTTGAGATGGCCTCTATCGTCGCCTAAATAAATTAGTTGCCCGCTTTTGGTGGGGAGCTTTTTCAATAACTCGCAGGATCCATTGGAAGTCTTGGCATTCGTTGTGTCAACCCAAGCTTGCTGGCGGGCTGGTTTCCAAGATTTTTCCTCTGTTAACCAATCCTTGGTAGCTTCTCTCTCATAGCGATTGTAGAACTACCCAAATTCACTCGTTGTCATAGATATATTAATTGGGTATTTGGGCAGTTAGATAGAAAAATGACAGATCTACGTCTGAGCAATTCTGTAAGTTGCAAGAAAGTAAAAAGAGCATAAACTTTAGTAAGAGCACCATGTCATCAACAAAACATAAGTAATAAGCTATTCTCCTCCTAGCAGCAGCACTATCAAGCAAGCAAGAAAGAACTTTCATACAAAGCACAAAAATATAGAGAGACATGGGGTCCCCTCGACGAAGATCACGTTTAGCAGGAAAACAACCACACAATGTACCATTGAAACCCACAAAAAGAATAGTAGAGGTAAAGTATTGGATACATGAAATGAACAAAGAGGGATATTTGGCCTACAATGCAATGTTGAGAAATCTGATATTTATTTCGCTGGGGTTTCAGATCCTGATGCAGTCATGGTTGTACAAAATTATGGATTCTGTCGAGGTGTCATGCCTTTCACATACCTTGGCGTGGGCCTCTTAGTGTTGGTAAGCTTAAGAAGTGTGATTGCAAAGCCTTACTTGATAAGATTACTAGTGTGGTCCGAGATTGGAAGGCAAGATTGTTATCTTATGCAGGTCAGCTTCTTGAGTCTGTTATTGGTGGGATCTTGCAGTATTGGATGTCTATGTCTTACTTACCAAATTCTACTAATAAGGGACATTGAGATTATTTGTGCAAAGTTCCTTTGGGGAAAAGGTGTGCAAAGGGAGAGATCTAAGGTTTTATCGAAGTCTGAAGGAGGCCTTGGACTCAAAGACCTTGTTAGCTGGAATTCTTCTTATGTCCAGCGTCATCTTTGAAATCTACGTTCCTTGTGCTTATAAATATCGGCTCAAGACTATGGCCCTGTTGAGCTTCCACTCTTCTATGGGGTCCGGGCATTGGCACTACATAATGAAGTTGAGGACTCGAGCTTCCCGATAAATTTTTGAGATCACAATTATACGTGATTTGTTATGGGCAGGTGTTCTTATGCATGTGTACAAGTTGATGGTTGTTTAGAATTTTCTAGCCCCTTATGTAGCAGTTGTTTCCTGGAATCAACTCTTATGAACTGGATTTAGTATTCCCAAGTATAGTGTTATCACTTGGATTATGATCAGAGTTAGGCCGTATTGTTGTTTGGAATCCACTTGTTATCCGATCTTGCCCCTTGTCTGATGATGCTGATGAGACTTAGAAATAATACTTCTTGAGTGGTCCTACTCTTCTGAGTTGTTGGGTCTCTGTTTAGATCCATAAAACACCATGTATGCTTCTTCCTCGTTACTATATTATGGCTGGAGAGATGTTAGAGGGTTTTTACTTATTGCGACCTCTCCAACACTGATCTTTCTGCAAAAATCAAGGAGTCCATCGATTGTCTATTTCTAAGCTAACTAGCCACTTATTAATAATTTAGTTAATAGGATGTTTGGTTGGGTTTGGTTTGGTTTATGTAGGGTAATTGGGCACTTCTTGAGAGGAAAATAAAATGGAATGGAATTATGACAAGACCATATACTAATACAGTTATGCCTTTTTGGGTGACAGCGGAACAAACAGATAGTCGACCTGGCCATATCCGAGTATTTTTTTCTCAAGTCTTGACGTTGGAGGTGCTTCTTTTTCGTCTTTTTCTTTTATGGACTAGCATTCAAGAACCCTCCTCTTATTTTGAGTTGTCTTGCTTGACTATACTACTATTATTTGAATTTTTATTTATAAGGCTTGTTTCTGAATAGGGGGCGTTTTTCGACACCTTACCCACTTTTAGCAACCTCATTCAGAACCTGACCCATCCGCTTTAAGTTTGTAACACCATTAGACAACCTGAGTTAGGTGGATGAGTCATACACCACAAAATCAAAGAAAAAGAAATAGCGAAGGTGCTACTAGCAAGGGACATATGCACAAGTCTAAACGGAAGATGGTTCAAAAATGATCTACTCAACCATCTATTCACCCACAAGTAGTATGAATAGACTAGGTATGCATCCATTGACAAACAAAAAACCCAATTTGAGAGGGAGTTTCGAAATTCAAGGACAATTCACAATAAGCATCAATGCAAAATAAGAAGCCACAATGAACTAGCACCTTAAACACCCATTCATAAACAAGCATGATACATGATGAGCGGATAATTCACCGCCTTTCAAATACCCACTAGAATTAACTAATGAAATCGTTTATTTCCCTAGGGTCTTTTTAACGCTATTACTCAACTTAGATTTATTAACTAGACCAAGTGACAATGATAGGTTGATTTTTCAAATGTCTTAATATCATAATATCAACTAATGATTTAAATTAAAAGAAAACAAATGTAATTAATCTATTTTCAAAGATTGGAAGAAGGTTGCTTGGACTCGAATCCACTAAAGTTAGCAATGCATGGATGAACGATATGCAATCTCAATTAATTAGGTTATAATGGCTCGACGATTTCCTACGATAGTCTTAGATCACTCTTACAACACTTAAGGAGCAATCTACACCCAAGCAGAATGTGTTCAATGAAATGGTACAACTAGAACGTTGCAAAAAGCCTAGACGATTTGTTCCTCTCTCAAGCTAACGGAGAATCTGGAGGTCTTCCTAAGTGCTCTATCAATTACCATTCCTCTCGGACCCACTAGTTGATAACAGAGATTAAATTAACATGATCAATTGAAATTGAATCTCAAATTTAGGTTTAGAAAGAACACAAGATAATCTTAAATAAGATCAATAGCAATATCATGGGTTTAGAAACCATCATTCATACAAAAGCTAAGGTAAAGTTCCATCTAATCCAAACAACACAAAGAGTTTAGCTGCTCATGATTTTGGAAAGAAGAAAGCAAGATGAAAAGAAAATAACTTAAGAAGAAGACATCTTGCGTCGAGGAATCTTCGTCTTATCGCCAATCATCGATCCGTCTCCAATCGTGGATGAACTCTTGCTTCAGTCCCTCTCTGGAACTCTTTCTCACTCTAAAACTCTAAAATCTATCTGGAATAGTCCATCTCACGTCAAAAGGGGCTTCCCGGGTATTTATATGATGTGGTCCAAGTTGGAGAAGGAAAAGGCTAGAAAATTCCATCTAGAGCTATAACATGGCATGTTGTTTAACAACATGTCGTGCTATTACAGCATGGTCTGCTGTTAAACAATATGGCGTGTTGTTATAGCATGGCGTGCTCTTTGAGATTTCCTTGTCAGCCGTGCTGTTTAGGTATTTGGAATTTGGCCACATCGTCTATGTCAACGTTTTAGAACATCGAATTAGCTTTCCAACACTGCCAACCTTGTATCAATCAGACTTCTGAGCGATGAGTTATATCAAAAATACTAGACGATGACTTTTTTTACCAAATCAAATGTACTGAGTTGTTCTAGCCTCCCCATCATGTCTTGATTCATTCAAAGACATCATATAAACTGTATCAAAACATACAAAGCAACAAAAAAAGTCCAAGGGGCCAAGGGGCACCAAATATGCACCAAACGTCATGAATTCGAACATGTTAAGGCATCCAAACGTCCAAAAATGTCAAAGAAATAGAGAACAAATGTGCTAATAATGGAGCACATCAGTACACTTTCACAAGAATACCCACCACACACTTAAATGAAGCATTATCCTCAATGAGACTAGAAACTAGTAGAGTAAGAGAAAGTGTACCATCATGAACAAGCATAAAGGACCTAAGGAGTAACAACCGATAAAGACGATCTAAATTAGATTATTTGAGTTGGAAGTGTTATAAAATGATTGGGAAGGCCTGAAACATACACAAGAAGAAGAGACACAAAACATAGCATGGGTAATAACCGCCACAAGCATAAGTGTTTTATAGGGTGGAAGTAGGTCTACAACAGAGTCTAAAGAAAAAGAAAGAAAAACAAAGATTAAACGCTAGATGGCTTAAGAAGTTAAAACAGTCACTCTTGTAGTGGTAGCTCTGGCAGGGAAGATCCACCATGTCTTGCATGATGACAACACTGTAGCCAATAGTCTCTGGAGGTGAGGTTAGGAATAGCAACTTGAGTCTCAGTTTGGAACTGTGTTTGTTGAGCGGTGAGATGACGTACGAGACCAAAAAGAGAGAACTCATCATCACTCTAGGCAACATGAGAAGCTGAATCGTTCATGGCATCCCTCTCAGCCTCCTCATCTAAAGAATCTCTTGGAATGCAGGCTTCATCAATCATCTCAAATCGCTTGCCATCAATATCGTGCTCCGCTCGAAGCAACTTCATACGAACAAGAAAAATTAGAATCCATCTTCATCGATGGGAGGAACTGGACATCTCTGCACTGCTCGAAAATTCCCAGGTGTCTAACCACTCGAGCAATGTAGGCACCATCAAGAAGATCTTAACTAGACAAGATACATAGTATATGAAAGTTATGACCTATTTTGTAGCCCACATATGTCGGTGTACTGTCAACCATGGTTCCAATCAGGAAAAAGTTATAGGCAATGATATGCCCATTAGTCCCATTACGAATAGCAATAGTCTAGTCAACCCTCCCTAAAGAACTCCGTGAACAGGATCTTTGAAAAGGTTCGCCTTGAGCTTACCAGCAGTACACAATGTATGATCCTTATATACTCTAGCCCATAAGGTAGCATTAGCAGTAGTGAGAGCATCATCACCTGGATAGAACAATAGTTCCTGAAACCAAGGCTCCTGCGTGTCTGCATGATCATAGGTACCACATGCAATTGCAAAATCATAAAAAGACATATGTTGAGGCTCTCTTGTCATGAGAAATGTGATAGTCAATGCATAATCTCCCGCAGCCTGGAGGTTCACTAACTGAACAGATAAGAACTCCTGGTGAGTACCCATGACTAGGCTCATCAATTTAAAGAGCCATGGTGACCATGCCCAAGCAACTGCTACATCCTAGAAGTTCAATTGGGTTGAGTTGTAGGATCAAGAGAAGCCCAATCAAATAGCCCATTAGCCACAACTTTATTCGCACTCAGAATCTAATAACGATGCTAAAATCCTTCATCCTGAATGTCCAAGAATGAGGTAGTGACAGTTGTAGTAGCCTGAAGAATATGTTGCTCCCTAGCGTGTTGCACAGCAGCTGCAGCCTGAGCTGTCCTCACGTCTTCCTCAGAAACATGTCTCTTCTTCCTAATTCATCTCCGAGACTGAGGAGAACCCTCACCTGACATATGCAAAGCAAAGCCAACAAAAAAAAAAACTTAAGCACCCGACAACCTAAACCTAGCAAAGCAAATGTATGCAACGGATATGACCTATACTTCCTAGTCCAAGCAACTCAAGAACAAGTCAAGATAATTCAATGTGACAAAAAGATAGGTCAATTGCTCGATTCAAACTACTTTGTAGGAGAACCATGTAACAAGTAGAGAAAAACGAACCCAAGAAAGCACATCGAGTGAGAGAAAATGACAACTTAAATAATGATATATGGCAAGAAGAATAAACTAATGAGCACAAAGTTGGGAAGTGATGAGCACGAGTGTAAAAACTCATCTTTTCTTTTAGCTTTCTTGTTTCCAAAACATGTGTTCTTGATAAACCGTAATTTTGAATTTTTTCTTGCTTGATCATTTTGAATGAATTCCTGTGATTGATTAGTGAGTCCAAGAGGAACATTAATTCATAGGACACTTAGGAATAACCCTAGATTCTCCATTAGCTTGAGAGGGGAGAAGTTCACCAACTGATTGCAAAGAATAATACTCGAGTACTATCCTAACAATGCAAGTATCTTTATGTTCCTATGTTTCACTCACCATGCTTCTATTCAACACTTTGGTCCACCGGTTAGATAGTAATAAGTTGCAAAAGGTTTCTATCTTTTTCTACTAATGATTACTAACAGTTAATGACAACTAAGAAGCAACTAAGTAAGCAAACTAGGAGAAAAGTAAGGGTTAACTATGGAGAGGAGATGTTACTAGATTCGAGATTAGTCAATGCTCAAATTCTTTGGACAAATTAGACTGAACTTGATTCACTTTCATTTAGGCAAGCAAGATTTGCATGCATTTTCACTAATCTAAGTCTAGTGCTGTCACACATCACTACCAATGGCTCATACAATTTGATGCGCTCACATGCAATCCATAGGCCAAAAGTGCATTTAGTGATGTTCAATCGAAATGATATGATAATGAAATAAGCAATAAGACACCCCAAACACCTAGGAAGGACACTAATATGATCACAGTAACATCCAATCACTCAACCACAACCTAGCTTGGTCCACTAGGCAAGAATCAAAATGAGCGCCAAGTGTTTGATAAAATGTCTAAAGGTAAATTCCACTAAAGATGCATCAACTGAGTATGGAAAGTCCTTCTATACTAGCAATCCACATTTAATGATACAATCTTTTGTAAATTAAGCAAGGTCATGTATCAATATCCCAACATTAATCCAATGAAAGCCATAACCACAATTAGATTCAAGCACATATCAACGAATAAACTCAAATGCAATAAATCATCCAAATCTTGTCCAACCCTATACTTTTAGGGAGTCATCCTTGCATCAACATCATCTCTAATCTAGAAACATAAAAAAACTAGCCTACCATGGAAAAGCTAAGAAGGAAAAGAGAAGATACAAACACCATGGTTGCAATCTAGGGAAGAGAACTTAAAGCTGATGCTTCTTTGCTCCTCAATCCTCAATCCAAGCTTTCATCAATCCTTGGTAGCTTCAAGGTCTTTAATTGCTCTCCAATAGGGTCTTCAAGGTCTTTAACTTCTCTCTAATATAGGTCTTCGACAGTAGGCCACACGGCGTGTATGATTTCCCGATGTCACACGCCGTATGTCTCAAAATTTAGAAACGGTCCCGATTTCTTGCTTTGTCCATAACTTGCTCGCCCGACCTTTGATAAAGCCTTGGTTTGTACCGTTGGAATCATAATCATGTACTCTATCCATGAGATACTTGAAATCTCAAAAACATTCGGGAAGACAGGTGAAACATACCAAAATGATCCGTTTGAGAGAACGTAAGCACAACTACGTACCAAAATCGATAGAAAATCAGCGAAACCAAGTCAAAAGATAGTCAAAGCGGGTGTGATGGTCACTACATTATGGAGTGAAATAACCTACGCTTTTTGTATAATTTATTGTTATGAAATATCATCAAACATTTATAGTGCGTTCTGCTTGGGTGAAGATTAGCTTGAGAGAAGAGTCTTCAGTCAAGCATGATAGATTCCAAGATTCGTAGGAGTAGTCTACAATTACCCCCAAAAAATTGCCAAGCCATTATAATTTGTTTACTTGAGATTGTATGATTATCATTAATACATTGCTAGCTATTGTTTATTCGAGTCTGAACAACCTTTCATCCAATCATTGAAACTAAATTCCTTTTATTTAGTTCACCTTTAGTTTCTACTTTGATAAATTGATACTTAAACAACCAAACCCCCATTGTTACTTGGTCTAATTTGCATATCTAGATTAACTAATAGCGATAGAAAGACCCAGAGAATTAAGGTTCCATTAAATCATTCTAATGATATTTAGCACCACAATAATGATTACAACTAGTTTGTTCTCATTCCAACATAGAAGCCATTGAAAGAGTATGTTCGACCCTTTCTTGGAGGAGGTGCCTTAAGAGTCCAGTCTCCTACCTTGGATGATAGAGCTTTTACAACTTCAGTGCCATTGTTCAACCTCATTCAAGGAAGGGCGTTCCTTGGAGGACCAGATGGAGATCCCAAACTCATTTATTTTTTTCATCTCACTGAGACAAATCGAGTAAGAGAAGGCGCACAACCTCTACAAACTTACCATGTTCCCATTCACTCCCAATGGACTAGTTCTAGAATACAATTACTAAAGGCTAGGATGTTTCAATTTAAAAGTCCTTCTAATAAGACTTGTTATGACGCTTGGCATAGGTTCCAAAGTCTCCTTCATTCCTATCCTCGCCATGACTTTGATGTGCACACCAATTTCAAGATTTTCATTAGAGGATTGGATTAAAAGAATTCAAAGGATCTTAGCATGTCCATAATTGGAAATCTATCTGACTTGAGACCACCTCAAACCCATGAAGCTTGCAAGGCCCATGCCCATAATATAAGGACCCTTGCTTTAAAAAATTTGGTTGACATTAAGCTCGATCTCCCTAGAAGTTAAGTTCAACAAGTGATCAAATGTTCGACCTCACCAAGAAGATGAAAGGACTTAAGCAAGCTTAGTAAAGCAGCCAACGCTATAACAAACATGCAAAGGCACCAATAGCTTGCGTCTATGCATATGAATTATGTGGAGGAACTCATTATTTATGAGCCCAAAGCATGTTGAATAAGTAGGCAGTCATAACCAAGGTACTTATCTGTAGCGTTTCAATGTTTTGTCTACTCAAATTGCAAGAAATGCTATTCAAAATAACAAAGTTTGTGGTGTCAGTTTCACGACTAGTAAAACTAAAAATTATACTAATGATGTAAAAGACAATTAAACAAGGGTTGGAAGACTACTCTGAAAATGGGTAGATACTAATGGATGAAACTTCATCAACTTCAAATACCCCAAGACTATCATGATAAGCATCAAACTCTCAACCAAATCAATTCATGAAAAACAAGAGATAAATTGTCTATCATCGTAGTTCTTCTTTATTTGTGTCAGGAAAGAACAAGATATTAGTCCCCCTTTGTTGTGATATGATGACACTAGGTTTTTCATTTATCGCCCTCATTTAAGTGATATTTCAAGAATAGTATTACTTTAGGTATAAGTTTAGTCTATTTTATGCATTTTAAGATTTTTTTTATCTCGATTTAGTGTCTCAGACCCGATCGGAGTTCATTTGATGTTGTTTTGGAGTGCATTTTTATAGATTTCAGGTACACGACGACATTGAGGCATTAATCGGAGT
Organism: Linum usitatissimum; assembly: GCA_030674075.2. Classification (NCBI taxonomy): domain Eukaryota; kingdom Viridiplantae; phylum Streptophyta; class Magnoliopsida; order Malpighiales; family Linaceae; genus Linum; species Linum usitatissimum. Next base: position 10,292,317 of record JAUJYP020001078.1, on the reverse strand, counting down.
GATACGGCATGAATTGATGGTCTAGGACAAGTAATGAGAAGAGTTTCGACATCTTCAAGGAGCTTGGATTTTGACTTGGTCGGAAAACGTCGGATTTTCATATTTTGAACATATCTCCTAGCTCAGAAGTCCGATTAAGTCAAGGCCGGTAGAGTTTGAAAGCCAGTTTAATGTTCTACAACTAGAGAAACAGTAAATATTTCTATTTTTACCAAAAGTTCGCAATAAAATGACCAAAAGTGCAAGCCACACTTTTGGTCCATGTACATCGTACTTTTGGTAGTCCGTTAGGTTTAAGGAATCCTTCTTTATAAAAGCCCAGCTCTCCCTCATAATTCACAGACCCTTTTGGACGAAAATTAGAGAATATTTCAGAGACTGCAGAGCGGCAAGAAGGCATCGAATTCAAGTAGCTCGGATCGGAAGACATAATCAAGATTGACGAAGCGATTTCTTCGACGGTTCTCGTCAAATTTAGGTTTTTCATATTTCTTCTTGTAAATCTAATTACAATGTGTTCCTTTGTTGATTTTGATTTGTTCTTCAAAGTTATGAGCAGTTAAACTCATTGTTCTTAGATTAGATGAACCCTAGGTAATTCCTTATGAACAGATGATTGTTTGACTTTGATGATTTATACGAGTTGGATGGATTTTTGATTATGTTTAATTTCATTTTCGTTCTTATTCTTGCTTGGCTGTCTTGAATAGAACCTTGTTATATTTTTCTTTGTCTCCAAAGAGCTTATATATCTAGGACACTAAAAGTAACCAATTAGGTTAGGCATTAACCCTCATCTGGGAGCGAATAAACTAGTTCGTCGTATGAGCAGTTCTCGTTTGTTTTGTCACCTAACGGATTCTATATCTTCGTCTCAAAAGAGCGAACTGGGATAGTAGATAAGTAGCAGATTAGTGGACCCAAAAGGTGTGTCATTTGATTAGATAAGAACTGTGACGATGAATTGAATCTATCATGTTTTGTTCAAATCGTTGAATTTCTTGACCATTTGTGAAATTGGATAGCCTTGGGAAATTTGAAGTCTGAGCCGTTTTCTCCCATTTGGTTCAAACCTCATATCGTGTAGTCTTGTAGCCTTGTGTTATTTTTCCTGTCATTTGTGTTATTAGAATAATTGATAGACTTAGAAATTTGTGGAACCTACACCATAAAACCTGTTTAATTGATGAGCACTTTTCATAACTTTGAGTAGTCATGACATTGAGACCTTAGGGAGATTCGACTCTAGTTAATTTGTTAACTAGGTTTATTTTAAGACGAGTAAACCACGTTCATCAAATTGGCACCATTGACAGGTACTTCTTTGTTGTGTTTGAAAGGAGTTAGATTATTGTTAATCATTCATTCATTGTAAATTTCCATCTTTCGAGTATTTTTCTTTTGTCAGTTTCACCTTGGTAGTTTTGTTTGAGTGTGACGATGCAGAATTATAGATGATACAACCAGCAAGGGAGTCACAACGAGCCTCAATCATCACCATCTTTTTAGTAAGATCCTTACTCAACTTCATACCACCAGGAGCTTGCACGAAATTATCACTATCAACTTCCCCAATATTATGAAGAGCCATCACTGACCCATTACCTTCAGGATATCAACGAAATGCGTGCGACCCAGAAGGAATAGCTTGGTGCACAGGAAGAGATGATGAAGAGAATGGTAGAGATGATGAAGAGAATGGATGCTAGAGAGGAAATCATTTCGAGGATAGAGCCTGTCAACACTCCCCTTGATGAGGATGTTGAGTCCGAAGGTGATGAGGAAATTCAAGATGTGTTCACTATTAGAAGAGACATGGTGGTCATAGAGGAAGAAGATGAACCAATCCTTGAAGACAATGTAGCCAACAGTGAGGAAAAGCTAGAAGATCATCACATATTTCCCTTATAACTTCTTGGAGGATGAAAGCGAAGATCTAGAAGATGCACCAAGTGATTACAAACGTTCAAGATATATGTAACGGTGAACATGAAAAATGTGAATGGGATGAGTTTTCTTCAAGTTTTTGGGATGACAATGAAGATATGCGAGAACGAGTCATTGAGAAAATTCAAGCTGTCTGTGATGAAGAACTAGAAGAATACAAAGAAGATGAAAATGAATATCACATCTAAACATTGTGTGGAGGATGAAGCTCATATTTCAACTTTGGTGACAGAAGACATTAAGTGCTCCATTGAAAGGACATGGCAGTTATTGTGGTCTCATCAAAGGACATGGAGACTCTTCGAAATTGTTTTGCAATCATAAAGTACTTGTGTCAAGAAACTGATAACAAGAACCTAAACACAAAGGTTGAAGAGGTCATAGATGAGGAACCATCCCTTCTCAAATAAGAAGACCTTTCAAGTGGCATAAGTAGCTTGGAGAAAATTGAGGTTATTTGTAGTGATACACCTTTTTCCCTCTTCCCTCCTCAAATTTATAAATTCAAAAGGAGATGGTCATTATGGGGTGGCAAGCAGTTTTCAAGCAAATTTCTCTCGTTATTCCATCATCTGCTTCAACTACTTCTCGTCACTCATCTTTGAATCAATTACTTGGCATGCGTGGAATACTTCCCTATGATTTGTGCACTTGAATTGCTGATTTACTTGTGAACCTAGATTTGATAGGAGAATTGGCTTGTGATCAAAGTCTATTGATTAGTTCTTTAGAGTTACATTGATATGTTTAAAGTAGCACATACTCTCCAACTTGATGTGATCGGACATGCATGTTATCTCCCATCTAGCAAGACAATGAGAGGCCTAAAACGCCATTTTGTAGTATAGATAGTCTGCTTCATTAAGTAGATTTTTTCTTAAATTGATTTGAGTGGTCTTCTATGCTTGTTCTTAATCCGACACTTACATGATTTGGAACTAAATTTACTCGACACTAATTCATTAGAATCATAGAGGCACTTAGAAAAGTCCCACCATAAAAATATCCATTATGTTCCCTATATTTTCCCCTAGATAATCCAATCATAGCCAAAAAAGACATTTTCATAACCCCCCGTAATATCATATCCCCTTTCTTTCAAGCTTTCATTTGATTATCTATACATTAGTGACATATAACTCCATTGACTCTAGGAGTCAGTACAGTTTCCAAGTGTGTAGTGTAGGAGTATTGAGTTCCCCTTAGTGGTAATGTTGTACATTTGTTGTTATTTCAAAAAAATAAAAATAGAATATCTCAAAAAGAAAGATGGGGACACTGCAAAACCCTGTATCAAGATAAGAATAAAAAAATAAAAATCTAAAATGGAAAAATATACCGAAAAGGTCAAGCAGTTAGTAGGACAACGAGCAAACAAGCTCGGAGTAGTAGTTTGAATAAAGGATAGACAAGCTAGTTTCAAGCTCTTATTGAAAAGGGAATCATTGCATCATGATTAGTTGTTTTAGTAGTTTAGCTCCATATTAGATTAGATTGAGTCGTCTGCCACTTTGTACACTTACCACCACACTCATTTCACCTTCTCTTCTCTTTTCTCACCACATTATAATCAAAATAAAAGACCTCTTGACTAGTGTTTGAAGTGCCTTGATGTGATGCGTAAAAGTAGGATGATATGCAAGTGTTGGAAGCGCACCTCATAGTTGATGACGAGCGCATAAACACTATCCTCAAACACTTGAGTGAGTGCTTTCGACTTCATCCTTAAGTGAAATTCCCCTGAGAGTACGTTTAGATGGGTTGTATAACATGTATAATGATGTGTGGCAAGTTGTAGAACTTCTTGTGAGCCCTTTACTTCCTATTTCAGATTTTTTAGATATTCACTTGTATGTTAAGCAATACAGGGGTGCATTGAGGCCTATGAGTTTGATTTGTCATATTACTAGTTTGATTTACGTGTAGGTGGCTTTTATAAGCTTTTTGTTTGAGGACAAGCAAAGCTTAAATGTGGGGTTATTTGATCACACTAGATTTCTCATATTTATCGACATCATTTTAGTGATATTTCATGCATAATTGTATTGCTTTAGATAGAAGTTTAGCATGTTTTATGCATTTTAAGCTTTTATCCTGATTTAGTGTCTCAGACCCGATCGGGATCAATAGATGTTGTTTTTCTTTATGTTTTTTATAGATTTCAGGTACATGACGATATTGAGGCATTAATCCGAGTGATACGACATGCATTGATGATCTAGGACAAGCAATAGGAAGCATTTTCACATCTTCAAGGAGCTTGGATCTCGTCTTGGCCTGAGAACATCACAGTTTGGTATTTTGGACATATCTCCTAGCTAAGAAGTCCGATTAATGCAAGGCCGTTGGCGATGCAATGCTAGCTCAATTTTACACAACTAGGAAATTCAGTGATTTTTACCAAAATTGCAATATAAAATGACCAAAAGTGCAATGCGTACTTTTGGTAGTCTGACAGGCTTTAGGAATCGTTCTCTATAAAATTTGAGCTCACCCTCATAATTCATCGACCCTTTTGGAAGAAAATTAGAGAATAGTTGAAAGAAGAGCATGAGAAGGCATCAACTTCAAGGAGCTCAGATTGGAAGACATCATCAAGATTGACGAAGCGATTTCTTCGACGGTTCTCAGCGAAATTAGGTTTTTCAGATTTATTCTTGTAAACCTAATTCCAATGTGTTTCGTTGCTGATTTTGATCTGTTCTTCGAAGTTACCTCCTTGTGCTTAGATTAGATGAACCCTAGGTAATTTCTTATGAATGGATGGTTATTTGACTATGATGATTTATGTGAGTTGGATGGACTCTTGTTTATATTTAATTTCTTTTCTGTTCTTCTTCTTGCTTGGACTTCTTGAATAGAACATTGTTAGCTTTTTTCTTCTTGAAAGAACATGCATTTCTAGTACACTGAATAACCAATTAGGTTAGGCGGTTAACCCTCATCTAGGAGAAGCGAATAAATTAGTCCGTCGTGTGAGCAGTTTTCGTTTGTTTTGTAGCCTAGCGGATTCTTGATCTTTGTCTCTAAAGAGCAAACTGGGATATGAGATAGGTAGCAGATTAGCGCACCTGAAGGGGCGTGATTTGATTAGAGGAGAATTGCGATGGTGAATTCAATCTATCTTGTTTTGTTCAAAACGTTGAATTTGTCTATCATTTGTGAAATTGGATAGCCTAGGGGGATTCAAAGTCTAAGTCATTTTCTCCCATTTAGTTCAAACCTTATATTGTGCAGTCTTGCAGTCTTGTGTTATTTTCCCTCTCCTTTGAATTATTAGAATAATTGATTGACTTAGAAATTCGTGGAATCTACACCACAAAACCTGTTTAATCGATTAGCACTTTTCATAACTTTGAGTAGTCATGACATTGAGACCCTAGGGAGATTGGACTCTTGTTAATTCATTAACTAGGTTTATTTTGAGACGAATAAAACCCGTTCATCATGATACCAACTAACCTAGTTAACAATTTTGGTGTTCCAAGACAAGACAACTCTTTCGAGACGTATGCAACTCCAACACAATCTTATTCAAGTTGATGAGATAAGAACAAGATAACGCTTGAAATTAATTATAAGCTGAAATACCGCATGCATTAAATAAATCAAAATAATACAACCATCATTCATTCATCTTAAATAAACTAGGGTGCATCTAATCTACGCAAAGGAAGAAAACATTGAAATCATGTTACAAGAGAGGAATCTCAAGAGTCTAATTTCGTTGGAAACTACTTTCTAACAGATCGGACTATCTTGAACAACCATAATCGAATAATCTTTTTTCCATCCTAAGCTCTTTGAAGGATACTCTTCTAATTTCTTGGGAGCCTCTAATCTTTGACAAATATTGTCAAAAAAAGCTCTTTGTTGAATCAATCAAGGACCGATCTTCATATAGAGTTTGAAATCCTGGTTGTTGGAGACAACATTTGCGCCACATTATCAATATTTTTGCCGTAAAACATTACATGAGGTTTGGCGCAAATTTTGTGTAAAATCTATGTAGAATGAAGTGACATTGGCGCCATGAGCAGTAAAGTTTTGCAAGCAAATATATACCTAAGTGCGTCACAAATTCTGTGTTTTCTTGTAGATTGCATTTCCAGTCTTCCAAATTGTTTTGGACCATCCACGCATGTTATATCACTCTGATTCATGCCTCAATGATTTTGAACACCGGAAAACCTACAAAAACATTCTAAAATGACAGTAAATGGACCCAGACTAGGTTCGTTATACTAAATCAAGATATTAGTCTAGAATGCACAAAATATCATAAACTTCTTCCAAATTGACACAAATATGCATAAAATATTGGTTAAATGGGAGGACCAATTTAACCAAGTAATAGTCTTTTGACGAAATTATGGAGCCTCCACTGCTCATGGGTGAAGAGGATGTCCAACCAGTAGCAGCTATGAACACCACTTTGCCTCCCACTCCTCCTCCAATACAAAATCTTTATATGCCCAGAGTTCCATATCCTTATAGGTTGAAGAAGGATTTGTATAAAGCACAATTTTCTGCTTCTATTGAGACACTCAATAAGGTACATGTGGACATGCCTTTATGGATGTGGTGACCAAGATGTCTTATTATGCCAAGTTCATAAACGGCTTGGTCTCAACCAAGAGGAAGCTGCCAGAGTTGCTAGTACTCACTGAGTCGGAAGCAATAAAACTAATGAAGAAATGGAGCCATATGTCAACTGCTTAGAGATGCACTTCGATAAACAGCCACCCAAACATCACGAACTTGGTATGTTCACTCTTCCAACACGCATAAGTATTAGTCTAACTGATAAATCACATGATGTTCCTATGCGTATCTTGGAAGATGTGCTCTTAACTGTTAGGAAATACACTTCTCTTCCTCACTTGATGGTAATAGACACTCATGCTAGCATGGCTATGGTCTTATGTAGACCTATCCTAAATACTGCTAAGGTTGTGATAGGTGTTCATAAACTATCGCTCTTTGAGTAGGCTTCGAGAGTGTTACTTTTAATTGTGCAAAACTAGAACTTGATCTGAAACTTTTGATGATAAGTGCTCTTTTTATGAACTATAAATTCTCTATCTACTATTGTTTTTACTAGCCTAGTGGAAGAGGATCCGCTAGAGAAGAGCATAGTTTCAAGTTTGGGAGATGATGCAGGTACATTGCCAGATGGGTGATGACACGCCAAAAATGTGGTAATTATCACTCCGGTCTTGACTACTTTTGTTCCCGATCCGACAATTTTCATGTGGTTTATACCTCTGGTTCACTAGGAATCGTGAATCATTATTGTTTTCTCTCAAATGGGCCCGTTTGATATGTTTTCACATGTATTCTATGAAACTGCAAATATCTAGTGAATAGAGGCATCATATACAACATTAGTGTTCCAAGCGGAAGGTCACTTGGATTTCGGAAGACGAAGGTACGATCAAAATACATTATGAGGCTAGATGAGTAACATGGCATCTATGGTATTACAGAAGCCAGTGTCATGTTACCTAACACGAATTCCATTCTGTGTCCAAACTCTTAATATGTTGGAGCTGTGAGGAAGGGCCCAAATTCCTCTAGCAGTTCTGACAATCAGACAACACGACGTGTAGTGTAGCACAACAGCCTATGTCATGTTACCTAACACAGGTCATGGTCCAGTGTACCAAAAGATGGTGTGTTGGATCCGTTTGGAAGGAAGCTCAAGTCAATGGAAATTAATGAAATCAAACTACAAGGTGTGCTAGCACAGGCCCCTTTAGTGTGCTACCTATCATAGCTAGCCTTGTTGTGTAAGCCCCAAATTCTATAAATAAAGGCCTAAAATTTTGAGAAGGGGAGTTCTATTTTTCTTGGAGACCATAGTTCGAAGATCCTGCTTCTCCACTTCTCCATAAACCCTATAAGACCCATTTGAAGATTAAAGATTTTGTAGGGCTAGGATAGCTTGGAGATGAGTTCTTGAAGATTGGAGAATAGAAGACACCCTTGAAGCTTGCTTGAGGATTGTGCTCTTCCACTCTTCTCCCCTCTTGTTTCCTCCATCATGGTAGGCTAGCTTGAGATTCTTTCTAGACCTTGATATAAGCTGTTGTAATGATATATCCCAAAAGTTATAGGGTTGGCTACATTTGTATTCTAATATAATGGTTGGGACATGGTGTGTGCAGGCTAGACAGGCTATGGTTTGATCTAGGTCAAATTAGCTAGTTCATATACATTTATTTAGTATTAATTTGTTCGTATGTGTCCCAAGATCATGTGAACGGTGGTCGTATACCAAGACACCGCCCTAAATCGACCATTTGTATGAGGTTTCCCACCTAAGCATTTTATGGAACGCTTGGGGGTACTGTAACACCGTAATTTCAGGTTGACTGTTGGTTCTGAATTGGGTCTAGGCTTTGGAAATGGTTTGATCGAGTGGTAGATCACGCGTGTGACTGTCATGGTCAGCAGTACCTCACGGGCGTGGTCAGTAGTACCTCACGTGCGTGTTCGCCAGTATATAACGATCGTGACCATTAGTGGATCACGGGTGTGATGGTAAGTCAGACACATGCGTGATGGTAAGTTATACATGGGCGTGGTGGATTATTTACAAAAGCCACTCCACGACCTGAGAGCACAAAATTACAGAAACCTAAATAACTTCTCTCTGACGAACGACAATTCTCATCAGGAATGTCGTGAACGTTTTCGTTTGCGGTGCTGATGGTTTGAAGGGCTTTCGGAGTCGCCACCAATCTTTAGAAGCGGATTGGACACTTTCGACATAACCCAGATCCTTTTGGACGCGAGTTAGATCAGGTCTACGGAACGGAGATCTTGGATTCAGGAAGCGGTTACGTGCGGGAAAAGAATAGCACCCTCGTAACGCCCGGTAAACCGTTACTACGAAATTCGATAAGTTATGTTTTGTTTTCTTTCTTTTAGTGGCTTGATTATGTTTTTGTTTGAATGTCGAAGGTTATGTAATTTTTGGAAAATATTTTTATTTAAGTCATTGCGAATTCCCACTTTTGGGAAAATTTATTCTATGTTGATGAATATTTTCAGTTGGATATTTTTATTTAATTGTTTGGATTTACGAATCCCCACTTTGTGAAAATTTCGTTTTATGTTGATAAATATTTTTAGTTAGATATTTTTATTTAATTGTTTGGATTTAAGAATTTCAACTTTTATGAAAATTTCGTTTTATGTTGATAAATATTTTTTGTTAGATATTTTTCGGTTAAAATGGTTTTAGAGAGAGAGCAAAGAGTTTTTCAGGAGGAGAGGGGAAGAGAGAGACTGGAAATTTCATCTTTTTCGTTGTTCCGGTCGAATCGCGGGTAACCAGTTCTACCGGTCAAGCGCGCAGGCTGCCCTCCTCTCACCCGCCGGATCAGGCCCGTCATTCGGTTGGGCGCAGCTCAAGCTTGGGCTCAATCGATTCAGAAAGGCCAAGTCTTTGGTGGATTGGATTACATTTATGTCTCATTAAATCCTTATTAAGAGTGAAATAAAACTGAAATAAGGGTGGAGTAATACATAATAAAGGTCATAAGTTCTTTAACATTATTCGATATTTATAAGTTAACGTTAAAACTAGAAAATTTGCAATTATTCGAATCGATATAGCATTTTAATTAACTTTAGCATAATGACAATAGAATTACCAAATGGCCATAAATATTTGTGGCATATTTCAATAAAGGTTTTTTTTCCGTCCTACAATATATTTTTAATTATGTCAAATCAAGTTAATATAAACTATTAAATTTTTCATTCAGCAAATAATGTGAAAATTTCTTAAGAATAATCCTTTCAAAATATTATAGCAACAATTTATGAATTTCGTACTCGTGACAAGAGTTTCGGATTTTGCAAAATTATTAATTAGTTAAAAGTAGAATAAGTAAGTATCCAAATTACAAGTCGTTATAAATTTTTATTACTCATCTAAACTTTATAAATAATAATAGTCCGATTACGAATCAAGAAGTTTGCGAGTAAATACATTAAAATATGTATTTCTACTTCTATGGGCTGCATCGCCTCCATCCCATAGACCAATTGGTAAGGTGTCGATCCCGTCAAGGTTCTTATTGACGTTCGGTAACCGTGCAGGGCAAACGGTAGCATTTCATGCCAATCGTGGTAGGTAACGACCATTTTCTATATGATTTTCGCCACCTCGACTGCTCCGTTCATCTTTGGTCGTTATGGTACCGAGTTGTGGTGTTTTATCTTAAACTGGTTGCAAAGCTCATCCATCATCTTGTTGTTATGATTTTTTGCATTATCAGTTATTATTCTTTTCGGGAGCCCATACGGGAAAATGATTTCCTTTTTATGAATTTTGTGACATCGCTTTTGGTGATGTTTGCATATGACACGGCCTCGACCCAATTTGTGAAGTAGTGGATGGCTACTATGATGAAACGGTGCCCATTAGATGCTTTTGGTTCAATCATGCCTATGATGTCTATCCCCGGGCTGCAAAAGGCCAAGGCAATGCCATAATGTGCAGTGATGATGGAGGTACATACTTTTCATTGGCATAAACCTGGCATTGGTGGCATTTTCTCACGTATTTCACACAGTTAGAGTCCATCTTTGTCCAATAGTAACCCATCCATAATATGTTCTTAGCTAGTGCATGACCACCGGCATGTATGCCGCAGACTCCCTCATGGACTTCAATTATTCTATGAGCTTCAGGGGCGGCCACACATCTTAGCAGCACAAAGTGGTGGCTTACTTTGTAGAGAGTAGTCCCATCGCCAATCTTCATACGGTCCTTTTATCATTCTCAGATGCCCCAGCTGGGTACCCCCTTTTCTAGTTTGTACATCAAGGACAATGTGGCGAGAGCATCCGCTATTTGATTGTCGACTCGCGAGATGTGCTCAAACTATATCGACTGCAATTTCGCTGCCATTTCCCCTATGTACTTCTGGTATGGGACGAGCTTATGATCCCTAGTTTCCCATTCTTCCTTCAACTGGTATATTAGTAGCGCTAAATCACCATATACCTTCAAATTCTTAATGCCCATTTTGAGGGGCTCGGATCCCAAAAGCGTATGCTTCGTACTCCGATATGTTGTTGGTGCAGTCAAAGCAAATGTTGGCAGTGATAGGACACACCTTCCCTTGGGAAGAGACGAACACGAGCCCGATGGCTTATCCCAATGAATTTGAGGCCCCGTCAAACTTCATCACCCTTGTTTTTTGGACCAAGCCTTCCTCCGATTTCTCACTGTTCATTATACTTTCATCTGGAAAGTCCATCAACATCGAATCCGGGTCCGAGATCGCATGCTTTGCCAAATGATCCGCCACTATACTCCCTTTAATGGTCTTCCTTGGGCTATAAACGATGTCGTACTCCGCCAGCAACACTTGCCATCGGGCTATCCGTCCGGACAAGGCCGTTTTTTCGAAGACATACTTGATAGGGTCCATTTTGGATATTAGGAGCGTCCCGTGATACAACATGTACTGTCTGATCCTTTTGGCTGCCCATGCGAGTGCTCCGCAACTTTTATCGAGCGGCGTATATCGAGATTTGTAGTCAGTGAACTTCTTGCTGGTGTAGTATATGGCGCGCTCCTTCCTTCCTAATTCATCGTGTTGGGCCAACATTGCCCCTACCGAATTTTTGAATACCGTCAAGTACAATATTAGCGGCCTTCCTGAAGTTGGTGGGACTAGAACCGGAGGGTTTAATAAAAACTCGTTGACTTTCTGAAAGGCTTGATTGCAATCCTCATCCCACTCGACAGGACGGTTCTTTTTTAGAAGCTTGAAAATGGGTTTACACGTTGGGTTCACACATTCAAGCGCCCTAAGAATCCCCGCACCTCTTTTTGCGTTTGGGGAGGAGGCATGTCAACTATTGCCTTCACTTTGTCAGGGTCCACTTCAATACCCTTTTGGCTAACCACGAAACCGAGCAGCTTCCCAAGGTGACATCGAACATACACTTTTCTGGATTCAGTCGAAGCTGGTACATCCTGAGTCACTAGAACAATTTTCGTAGCACGGCTACGTGGTCGTCTTCCTTTTTGAATTTGCTATGATTTCATCTACATATACCTCTATTTCTTTATGTATCATGTCATGAAACAGCGTGACTTTATAATAGAAGGTTCTCCATAAAGTGATGAGGGTGGTTTTTCTTGATCCTTCAGAAACATTTTGATCTGGTTATATCTTGAGAAAATATCCATGAAAGAGAACATGTGGTGATTAGCGGTAGTATCAACGAGAACATCTATGGGAGGCAGCGGGAAGTTTTACTTCGAGCTTGCCCTATTTAATCTCTATAGTCCACGCACGCACATTCTCACTTCCCATTCTTCTTAGGCACGGGGACTATATTAGAGACCGAATCGGTGTAATGTGCCACCTGCAAGAACCCGGTTTCGTATTGCTTCTGCACTTCTTCCTTAAGTTTGAGTATCCATTACGGTTTCATCCATCATAACTTTTGCTTTACTGGCTTGCACTCCTCCCTTATTGGCAAGTGATATGTTACTATTTCTTCATCGAGGCCTGGCATATCCTTTTCTACTCGTTCTAAACTGTTCTCTACCTTGACCTCTCGCCGATTCTCCTCTGTTCCCAAATTCACAATCTCTACATACTCGTAGAAAGGTTCCAAGGATCGCTCTTCTTGTTCTGCCATCCAATCTTTTTCTAGGTTAGAACCATCCCCTTTCTCGGTTTCCATCTCATAAACTGGGCGGTCTAAGTCAACTTCATTGTTTCGAAACTCTTCATTGTCTTCGTCAAGGGTGATTTTCCCGTTTGCCAAAAACGCTCCGACTATCCCATCAAAACACTCTACCGAGACATCGTAGCAGACATGCGCTTGGTTCAACACTTTTATGAGGACTCGCCGATGGGGCTTAGAGGTTAACATCAGGGTAGGAGTGAAATCCTCGTCGGGTTGCGGTTAACCTGCTCTACTTCTTTGAAATCACTATGCCTGACAAGGTTCACGAACTCACATGCATCTTCATCACTAACTTTTGGTTCATAATCTTAATCTTCTTTCCTCCCCTCGCATTCGTCCCGAGGAGGACCACTCTCTGGTCCAGGGACTTCAGAATACACTCATTTTCCTTGCCTTATTTCTGCCCTTCTAACCCTTGCTGTCTCATCTAGGTCATCAGGCACGCCATAGTGCCTTCCGCTCCTTGTGATCTAACTCAACCCAGTTATATTGGTTATAGTTGGAGAGTGCGCATTGCCCTCATCACCAACTTTACATGCATACTCCCACGGGACGACTTTGGAGCTTTTATACACTCGAAATGTCTTGGGACCCTTATAACCAATGGCCTCACTTTCGAGGATGGTGGTGGCGGTCTTGCGGCGGTCTGATAGCAAATCACAAGTTTGGGGAAGTCAGATTCTGGACTTTCTAGCGATGCCATGCAAATGTCAGCTACTCCTTCGACCCCTGAGTAGAAAGTAACCAGTTTGAAGTCCATGAGCGCCTGCAATGTCTCTTTGAAACTCCCACACTCATCCATAGTATGGTCAGAATTGCCGCCATGGTATAAACATTTGTCCCCTAGCCCTGTAGAAATACTTCGCACTTCGGCGGTCCTTAGGTAACCACCGTTTAAGACCAGCTTGCATACATACTTCAACGGTGTTTTAATATCAGCAACACCCAGCTTCTCCTGATAAGATTCTTCTTTTCTGCTCATAACAACACTGTGCCCCTCGTGGTTAGGGAGCGGATTCTTATTGACATCGGGGCGGCTAGGCTGACCGTCAAATTTCAGCCACCCTACCCTTACTAGCTAATGTACTCTATATTTGAAGCTCTTGCTGTGTTTGATCACGTGATCGGGTGCCTTAGCACGATACTCACACGGGTTACGGTCGTACCAGCTGGGTACGGTGGTTACAATGGTTTAAGTGGGACTGGAACGATTTTCTTGCTTTTCAATAATTGAGGGAAGAACTCGGTATACGTGATTGGATGGGGTCGAGCGGTTCTGGCGTCTTGTGGTTGTTAGAACTACTTTGCCAGTTCCAACCTGTTGGCCTCCATGGTATGGCCTAGGTTGATTCCTTTGATATCCTCCTTGCTGAATAGTAGGATTGGGCGTCGTCCTTTGCTGAGGCCTGAACGGTTGATTATGGGCCACTGGCAGGGCCGCAGCTACATACGGTGATGTCTGATTGCCTGTGAGCGTTCGAACCCATCCTCTAGTTCTGGGTACCTCGTGTGTCATTGACTTCCTCCCTTTTGCGGGTGGTATTATGCTTCTTAAGTTGATCATGACCATCCAATCTCCATGCTTGATCCCCTTCTCTATTCTTTCTCCGATTAGCAACATGTCAGAGAAGTTCGTCGTGATTATCCCCCAACATGTTGTAGAAGGGGGGCTTAAGAGTCTCAAAGAATATTGAGACTAGCTCCTTCTCTGACATAGGCGGCTACACCTCAGCGGCCTTTTCACGCCACCTGTGGGTATACTCACAAAATGATTCGTTCTCTTTTTTCTCCATATTCCGCAAGTCCTCCCTATCTACAGCCAGATCCTAATTATGCTTATAATGTCTCATGAAAGCATCAGCAAGATCCTGCCACCTTCTGACTCTTATTCTTTCAAGCTATATGTACCACCTTAAAGCTGAGCCTCCCAAGCTAGTCTGGAAACAATCCATCATTACTAGATGACTTCTCGGGCAGGTGGTGTTGTCATATTTCTCAAAGTCTCGTATCTTTCCTTCCTGAATGTCATTCACCAGTTGGTTCCAGAAGAGGAACTTCCGAATTGCCCTTTTGGTCTTCATCTTCCCTAACCTTCTTCTTATCAGCCATCAATCTTACGAGCAACTTCATATGCTCTTTCATTTAATCAAACCCAGCTAGTCATCCTTTTATCTCGTCATTCTCCTTTTGGAGATTTTCCAGTATTTGTTCTGTCATGATCCTAGCTTTAAGGCGAGTCCAATACTGGTGTGCCGGGACTGCTGTATGTTGGTGAGCAATGTCAAAAGATTTCCCTGGTGAACAAGCGGTACCAGTTTCTTTATTATTTTTCTTCACTTCAAACAAAACAAGCTTTGCTCATGATGCATTATGTGTATGAGTTTTTGAAAACATGTATGGATGCAGGGATGGCATCATCAACACATAACAAATGTTTTATAAAAAGGATCATCGTTAACAGCACAACACACTCATAACATTCTACATACCACACTCTTACTAGTACAATACTAACACCCGCGGTGCTTATTACTACACCACTTTTTACAAGCCAAATCACGACACACTGATCGTTTATTTATTACACAAAAGAAAATTACAAACTACAGCTATGAAATTTTAACTCCGGTTTTGGGCATGTTTCCGTAAGAAGCGAATTCTTCGTAGAAGTGGCTTAAGAAGGTTGTTGTCTCCCCGCCTTCTGCTCACATGGCTTCCATCTCTCAATGTGGTATTCGACGTCTGCTGCAAAAAATCGCACCTTGTTTTCAATGATCTTCTTCATCCTTCCCGTAGCCTGCACTACTGTGTGAATATCATCTTCATTTTCCCTTCGTTCATGTACCTCTCTTTCTAGCGAACTTGTTCGTTCCTCATACTCCCTAACTTTTTGCTCAAGCACCCCGACATGCGCCCCTAATCGGTGAATCTCATCTCTCTGGTTTCCGACGGCTCCCCTGTGCTTTGGGCCGCCCTTCTCTAACTTCCTGATTATCCTATTTAGATCCCGATTATCCGCTTCTGCCAAACTCAGATGTCCCTCCTTAGCTTTCAACTGCCCTTTCAGCTTGTGACTCTCAATCTATTGGTCTTCAAACTTACCCTTCAGCTCGTCATACTCTTCTATACTGACTTCGATATCTCGAGAACTAGACGCGCCCATTCTCCTCTTACGCCCTCCCGTTGGGAATCTTGTGGATCGCCGGCTCCCACGGACCACTTTCCATTCAGGATAATCATCAGTCACTCGGTCGTGGATATCCCTCGTTTATGTGCAACTCAGAGTGCAGTCAATCCTTCTTTCCTTTTCCCAACTCATGAGCATTGTTGCTATCTTGGTTTCATGGTCACCGTTAGCTCCCCCTATCCCTTTCGTTTCTTGTATGGATTGTAGATCCCATTTATCTTCTAAACATGGTAGGAGCACATGCTGCGCAACCCCTTGGTCCTAGCAGAGTGACCCAAGGATTGTCCCCATATCTATACAATACATCTATGGGGCTTTCTGCTTGAGCTTACTTTCTTCGAAGGTGACTAAATACCTTTCCCATTGGCTTGGTGTGGCGTTCTCATACCCTCCTCCGGCTTGGATAAACTCGTTGACCATGCTGGTTGATCCGTGGAAAGCCTTGTTGTACCGTACACTAGGTATTCCTAGCTCCGGTGATTGCTTCAAATGTCCAAAGATCCATGTGACTAACAAAGAAGCACTGCCCTATAGCGTTTCCTTGGCTAGCTGGTAGAAGCTGTCAAGAGCAACGAAAGTTTCCGCCAGGATTGCATACATGGGGTTTGCCTTGTGATAGTCTGCCAGAAAAGCACTAATAGCATTTTCACTAATGAAGAGTACTGTGTTGGGGTACAGTACTACTCCATAGAGGATTAGTGCCAAAGCACTGACTCGCTCATGACATGTCGTACTCCTGTTGCGGATGTATCCTAGTAAATACCTAATGGGTATATAATCACTAGTTGTCCCCACTTGAAATTGGTCCTTCAGCATATCTTTTGCCACCCCCAGAATGCAAGACATGGAATTTTCAAACTTGGGCCTAGATTAAGTTGTGTATACCTTGCCCAGTGGGAGGTCCCTCAGACAGAGGATTGATCCATATTCCTTGGGAAGTGGCGAAATATCTAAGATCAAACAGACATCCATATTTCTCACCAAATAATACTTTCTCTTCATCGGTAAACATTGACCAGGTGCCCCTTAACACATCGGTTTCGTACTCCTGTACCCTAATCGAATAGTTTGGCAGGTTTAGGGCAAGGTTATGGAACGGTGGTTCATCGCCGTACGCTTCATGTTGTCGCTGAGCCGACCACATAACGTACTCTTCCTCATCAGCAGTGTCTATGAAGTGTGCCAAACTTTACAAGATTAAACTACACTATCAAACAGGTGCTTTGTGATAATGATACCTAAAACATTGACCGAATGTTTGGAAATGTAATAAAGTTTCTTTTGAAAACAAACAAAGGCGAATACAAATTCATAAATGCAAGGGTTTGTTGCACGTAACCAAATCCGAGAATCATGCACTGAGTCATCAATAGAAATTAGGAGGCTTCTTAATCCGTTAATATTATAATTTTTCATATGCACTCCAAAATTCGCAGGCGATGCCGAGAGTTTGACGTGTGTCACTGTGCGTGCGTTCATTACGGATTACCCTATTACTAATACAAAATTTACAGTATTCGCCTAAAAACTCAAAACAGGCGAGGCGCCATATACCGTCTTGTCTACTTCCGACTATTATAGTACGCCTGTTCGACCTGTCTAGATCCTACTAAGGTTCTTCCATGATACATACAAAATTGGGAAGAACATTGACCATACTATTTCTGATCTCTAGCCACTACCCTCCCCATTTCTGATGAACGAACCGGCTCCGTAAAGCGGTACTCCAAAGCTTCTCCTGAAGTTGACATCTCTGAAGACTGCCTGGTTATACTCTGCGTCGAGGTAGAAGGTGTTCTCAATCTGTATCTCCGAGAGGATCCCGATGCTTTCCTTGATTCTGCCGTCGCAGTAGTAGCTATCGGCTGACTGTAGGATGGTCGAGATTGGGTCATGTTCTATAATGTTTAGCACCATTAGCAGTTGTTTTATTTCCACCCAATGAATAGGGTCGTCTTCAGGCTGAATAGCTGGGTTGGTTGGCCAAGAACCCTTAAAGAGAACGTGACTCCTTTCCATCACTACCAGCTCATCCTCCTAATAATTAGTAACTTGTTCTATGTGATAGGTGAACAACATGTATTCCCACAGCCATTCCTATTGTAGAATGTATTCCACCCGCTTATGGTTAAGAAGTTACTAAGCCAGCTACCCAAAAGGGTGACAAGTTCAGCATTGGCCTCCCATCTGGCGACACAAGCTATCAATTGTCTCATGTGAAATACTACCCCTATTGTCTCGTTCCTTACCATGAATGCCAACAGGAGTTGAGCTTCAGCTGGGAAGGAGTCATAGCAATGCGGCGGAATGAAGAAGATGTTCATGCCCATGTAGCACGGATGCCAATCAAGATGTTGGATCGGGGTGCCCACTCACCCATTTGTAAGTTGTGTAATCATCCTCAAGGCCTCAACCATGAACGTATTTCTTTTGGGGAGCGTCCACTCCACGATCTCCCTTTGTACGGGTAACGGGAGGAGCGACCAGAATGGCTTAAGCTCGCCAAACAAATTCATCTAATGACAAAGGGCCTGTAAATCTAGGGATTAGATTTGCACAACAAACCTTGATTTTTGAAAAAAAATGTGTGATATAATGCATGCTCATATTAATAATGATCACAAAAAATAACCAAGAGAAAATACGCAAGGTGAATAATAATACATTAAATCATATAAATTTCCTATATCCGGGCTTTTCTAGGTTGTGAGCTGTCGAACGGGTTTTGCGAGGCTTTGTCCTAGGCAGACTGAGGGAGGCTTCTAAGTGTACTACATAAGGTGAATATAGCTAATCATGGTATGACTCAATACTGGGATGAGGGTTCATGTGCCCTTACTATTCTAAAGGCAAACGCTACTTCACTCAAAGTTCTACCTAAGGGTGAAGCTCGGGTATAGAGCATGCATATGCATGAGTACATGAAATTAAATAGCGCATATAGGAAAAGTAAAGCCACATCAAAGAAATTAAACATCCAAACTTAACGAGATTTTATTTTTGTAGTTAGCCTCTTTCGGAGAGTTCCTAGGTTCCCCAGCGGAGTCACCATTTGTCATGAACGTTTCCGTCCGCGCGCCGATGGTTCACAGGGGTTTCGGAGTCGCCACCAATCTTTAGAAGCGGATTGGGCGCTTTCGACATAACCCAAGTACTTTTGGACGCGGGTTAGATCAGGTCTGCGAAATGGAGATCTTCGATTCAGGAAGCGGTTATGTGCGGGGAAGGATTAGCACCCCCGCAACGCCCGGTAAACCGTTACTACGAAATTCGGTAAGTTATGTTTTGTTTTTTTCCTTGTAGTGGCTTAAGTATGTTTTAGTTTGAATGTGGAAGGTTATGTAATTTTTTTGGACAATATTTTTATTCAATTATAAGTCTTTGCGAATTCTCACTTTTCAGAAAATTTCATAATATGCTGATGAATATTTTCAGTTGGATATTTTTATTTAATTGTTTGGATTTACGAATCCTCACTTTGTGGAAATTTCATTTTATGTTGATAAATATTTTTAGCTAGATATTTTTATTTAATTGTTTGGATTTACGAATTTCCACTTTTGTGGAAATTTCGTTTTATGTTGATAAATATTTTTAGTTAGATAGTTTTATTTAATTGTTTGGATTTACGAATTTCCACTTTTCGAGAAATTTCATTTTATGTTGATAAATATTTTTAGTTAGATATTTTTATTTAATTGTTTGGACTCGAGTCTTACGACTTCCTACATACCCAATTTTTGGGATCAAAGTCCACGTAGTTCCCTTGGTAAAAAGTTGATTTGAGGATTTTGTGTAATCTTTACTATTGTAAAAATTAGATTATCATGTTCATCTTTTATTCAAAATATATTTATTTAATTATTTTGATGACAAAAAATTTATAGGACAAAAACCCTCGAGTTTCGGTATTCCGAAACAGAAGGTGCTAACATGCTAAAGAGAAATACACATTTTTAATCAGCCGTATAAAATGACCATTTTAACCGAAAATCGGCAATTTTACACCTTTCCACTCTCCTCCCAAAACTCACTGCCCACTCTCTAAAACCTCTCCTCTCTTCTCCCTTCTTTCTCCCTCAGTCGTCGTCGCTGCTCTTCCTTTTTCTCTTTCTTTTTCTTCTTCTCTTCCCTCTCATCTGCTTCCTCTCCTCTCCTTCCTCTAAGCGGGGGCGATCGCCACCGCCCCCTTTTCCTTTTCTTTCTTTTTTTTTCTTCTTCCTCTCCTTTCCTCTTCTCTTCTTTTCTGTCACTTTCTCTTCTCAACGGCGGTGGTTGCCGCCGCCCCTCTTCTCCTCTGCCCTCTTCTTTTTTTCTTTTTTTTTCATTTTCTTTACCCAGATCCGAGCTTCCACATCATCGGAGGAGGCTCCGGTGAGTCCTCCGGTAACATGCAAGCATTGATCTGTAGTTCTTGAGTTTGAAACTTTTTATATTATATTTTTTATTCTTATTGTGTTTATTTTGTTATGTTGCTGGTATTTTCTTAGGGGGAATTAGCAGAGGGAAAAAAGACCTGCCGGCGACGGCGACAAGACAGAGACAAAGATAAAGGTAAAAATAGCTGCCCTATATTTTTTCTTAATCTCTATTTATTCGAAACTAACTAACGGTGTGTTTTTAAATTTTTTTTAGTGTTTCGAAAATTGGTGGAATCAACTCACTCTGAAAAATTGAAAGGAAGGGAAAAAGAACATCTTTAGGAGGTAAAACAGTTAGTCTTTACTTTTTTAAAAAAAGTTTAGGGAAACGTAAAGGTTTTTGTTTGTTGATGAGTTGGTTAAAATAAAAACATTGTTGGTTTTTTTACTAAAATCGTAGTGGTAGTAGTAGTAGTATAGGTGTTTTCAGCAACATTGTTTAGTCGAATAACTCGTATTTTAATTTGATTATACTACGAGTTTCATAGCTTTCTGGATCCTTGATGAAAGATGACTAAAGGTTTCTTTGTTAGCATATTTTCCAGCAACTTTAGTTGATTTTTGAAATTTATTTCCTTGATTTGTTGGTTGTTTACTAAAATGAAACGTTCACTCGATTAGTCACAATGAACATTAGATTCGAGGGGTGGTTTACGGGGTATAAGCACAACAATGCATATGTATAAATGAGGTGTAAATGTTTTCTAATACCGATGTTTTGAATTATTACCTTTCACTCGAAACTTCCTTGTTTTCATGTTTCAGGTGGCGGTGTCTTTCGTGACTGACGAAAAACCTCTTGACGACAGAATTTTTTTTTTTACCTTTTAGTTTTAGCATCTTTGTTCAGTTTATTATTATTTTTAACTGTAAGGGTGGATTTGTGTTTTGTATTTGATTTTTTCTTTTGGGGGATTGAGGAAAGTCCCCCCCCCCGAACCCTTCTCTTGTTTCCCGTTGTCCGTTTAAATAACTAAATGGATGCCTCCCCTTATAGTCAATTGAACCTTCTCACATTTTTTGACAAAAATAAGAGGTGGCAGCCCCTTAATTAATAATAGTAACGGACTCAAACTCGGGCCCAAAATTGGGTAAAAATTCGATGTAAAAACGAGAGCCACGAAATGCCCAAATCTTCAAGAACTCTGACAAAATTTGGTTACTAGAAAAAATAGAGCGATTGAGGGAGGAAGGTGGAGATGATCAACTTCTGATCATTATGAGGGGATTAGAGAGGTTAGGAGACCTATTGGGAGGTAATCGATCTCCCATTTCTATCTTAATTCTTGAGTTAGAAAGTTACCTAAGATATCCTAACAATTAGGGTTTTTAGATTCAATCATTTTATTGATGTCTGTCAAATGTTTTCATTTCAACTGGTAGTTTAAATCATATTAGCACCTCTTATATCATGTATTCATGTTAGTGCCTTTTAGATTTTGACTATTTTCTTTTGAGCTCTCCATTATTTTCCCAACAGTTTGTAAAAAAAAATTCGATGAATCAAGCTTCATTTCATCAAGCATCAAAACCCCGAACCCGAAAATCCGGAAAACAAAGAGAAGGGACACACCCTTTTCACTACCTAACCTATAACCTATATGTGTTGTAACTTCTTCAAATCATTTTCTATCTATGTATTATGCACACCAAGACTAAGGAGTTCACCCAAAATCGCGTCCTTGATCATCCCTGAGGTTTGCACGTTCGACGCGTAAAGCTCCCTACATCTCTCACACCACACAACACTAATCCCCGCACACCAAATCAATACCAATCCTATTCTGGGATGATTTCCCACCGAAATCTTGCGTTGCACACATCACTTCATCATGCCAACCTCTTCCCTGCATTTGCCACCCAACCTTGTTCATTAGAGTACTAAGCACCTCCCTGGTGAAGGAGCGATCAACCAACACATGCTGCCCAGTTTCTGTATGACTCCCGCATAGCTCGCAACGAGCATCTTGAATTCTTTCCCATTTCAACAACTTCGTCTTTGTGGTGATTCTCTCCTTTATTGCAAGCCCACCAATAAACTATTCTTTGATATATAAGGTCTCCCCCAAATAAGAGAATCCCATCCAACTCCAGCATCAGGGATTCGCAGGTATTGTCAAAACATTGTTACTGAGAATTTCGCCATCAGTTTGTTGTTCCACTACATGCCCCTGTAGTCAGGGACTCGGCCTCTTAATTTTAACAGCTTGTTCCATACCCAAGTCACAGCGCCTTGCTTTACCTCCTAGATATTTCTTATTTTTAGTCTGTATGACTCGAACCACTCGATCTAGGGTGAGTTCTTGCTAGAAAGGATATCCCACAAATGTCTAACTGCACAGGTTTGGTTCCAAGCTTTCAGACACCAGATCCCAATGCCCCCTCAGTGCGAGGCTTCACAACCTCTCCCCATGCCACATTCGCACGACTACAAGTCTCGTTGTCAACTCCCCACAAAACATCACTACAGTGCTTTTCTACCATCTTGATGGCAGCCTGAGGGAGCTGAAATATAGCCATCCAGTAATTCGCCATCCCAGCTAAAACAATATCGATAAGCTACACTTTACCTGCGTAGGATAGGATCTTTACTTGCCAACCTTTAATTCGAGCTACAATTTTCTCCACTAGGGGTTTATAGTCTGCTTCACACCTAGGTAATTGACAGGTAGAGCACTAAGTGAGAAACCAACCTCCTAAGCCGTCCCTTTGGTGAAGATCAGTAGATCATCTACGAAAAAATAGATGGCAAATCGATTGTTGAACGCATTGCTGGTGGAGAGGGATCTCTTTGGCACTCACAACTTTAATGACAATTGTGAACAAATATGGTAACAAAGGGTAGCCTTAGCAAACACCCTTCACATTGGGAAATACCCCCCCCCCCCCCCCCCCCCGCGTTAACATTAACACTGAACCTGGCCGAGTTCAGGCATGCTCGAGACCAACTGATGAACTTCTCAAGAATATGCATCACCTTCATCACTACAAGGAGATACCTCCAATCAATGGACTCAAATTCCTTCATTAGATCGATTTTGACCATAGCTCCAGAAGTGACATTAGACATGTATATCCTCTCACCAGTTCATGAGCTAGCATTATGCTATCTCTGATGAGCCTTCCATGAATGAAAGCAGACTGGTTTCAACTGATAACTTGGGGGAGAACCTGACTCGCTTATTAGCCATGATCTTAGTAATTCCCTTATAAAGCACATTGCACCACGAGATTGGTCTAAAGCAGCACTTGAAACTTTGGGAATAAAGTAAGGACAGTAGAATTTACTTCACTTGGAATCCGTCAGGACCAGCCAACTTCTCCTTTGGCATGGCAAAGAACACATTCCAGATCTCTTCATCAATGGGAATGTCACACAACGCACATGGAGAATCCAGCTTCAGCTAAATAAGCTCTTCATAGTACTCATCTGACTGGGATTTAACAACAAGGTTAATAGTGTCAAGGAGTTTTTGACAAAAATCCACAGTATGATCTACAGTGGCCTCAACATCAGTAAGCTCCAGTAAGCTCCTCTCCTACATTTGTAGTCATCTTTCGGATGGTACGCCTCGCTTACTTAGACTTAACATAGCCATAAAAGAATTTGGTGTTGGAATCCCCTTAAGCCACCCAAATGATTCTAGATTTCTGCCTATATAATGCCTCCTCAATCCATCATTCATCAAGGATTCCTGAAGGTTTGATAATAAAAAATATGTGATCCAGGACCGGGATGAGCCCCGGATTAAACTCACAGATCCCAACACTAATGTCTACTATCAATTTATAAATACGTGGTTGTTACACGTGCATCTACGAATGTCACCGGAGCACACTGCATTTTTAAATTGAATTCGTAGGCCAAAATGCCCATTTCAGCTCTCAATTTTTTCGCCAAAAACCCCCAGTTAGACTACGCTTAATGAATTGTTCTTCTAAATTGGCAGGAAACCTCTAAGAAAGACTAGGCAAATAACATAGAGTTAATTAGTATACAAAAACAATCTGAACTACATTGGACAAGTAAAAGGTTTAATTGCATCATGTTTTCAACGCACTTTTGGTTTCATCTTGTTTCCAATCAAGCAGAAGCAGCTTTTATCCCCTGCTCAGACGACTCAAGATCTGCAGGAAATATCATCATGGCATGAAGCAATAACAACCACGTTGTCTAAAGCCCATCAAGCTTATAACGCTATGCAGCATTAGATCATACAGTGAACGCAAAGACAGAAACCATCAAATACCAATTAACAAACTGCAAAAAGGTCAAGTGGACATGTAAACTTCTCACAGAAAAAGACATAAACTTCTCCTATATGTCGAGTGAAATCGAAACCCCTATACACAGTTACACACATGTACAGTTGTATCACTCAAATTCAGAATAAATTCATGTTTAGAAGTTTAGTTTTAGACTTGGTTTGGCGTCAAGAATCGTAATTTCTAACAAAGTAAGTTGAGATTAGTATAAGAAAATTGAGTTAGAGTTGGGAAGGTTGTTGAAGGAAACTTGAATGAAGAGATATAAAGATTCTAAATAGAACTGTGCTCCCCCAATCTACTCAAAGGGAGCCCCAATCTACTCAAAGGGAAATTCAACATTCCTAAAAATCCTTTATATCTTTTAATTTAAGTACTTTACAACCCCTCTAAACTCAATTCAACTTTTATCACTACTCTTTAACTCAACTTTCTTGAGAATTGTGATTTGGTTGTTGAGAAACTAAGCCTTAATAGTCACAAGAAAACGATAACAATGAAAATTCAAGTGACCAATGAAAACTATCGCAGCTAATTCACCAGTGAAAGCCCGAACAATGAAGATGTCTAAGCAGTGCCATGTCACAAAGACAAAACATATAAACTGACCTTCAGTAATGCACAAATAAGAAAGCTAGGATGAATCTTTCCGAGGTATATAATTATTAGAGACGGTGTATCCATCTATGGTACAGTAAAAAAGATTGCAAACGAAGACTTTGCTTGAAATCAGACAACCACTTACCATAACTGGATATTGTATGATCCATCCAATTACTGGAATCTGATAAAGGACCGCCTTCATAGACGGCCAAAACCCTCTGTGTGAAAGATAAAATTATATTAGCTCAACGGCAAAAAAGAGATTAGATGCTGTTAGGATCAAGGGGAGAGATCAGAGACTAACCCAAAAAGGGCAAAGCATCCATATATTTCCAAGACTATACCAGCAATTGGCCAGCGAACAAAAAGGAAGAACAGTCCCAGAACAAACGATACAGAACCCTGCAAATACATTTAATATTTTAACTCAGTTCAGTTTCCCTATCTCTGACGAAAAAACGTGGGTTTTCTAGGAAAATTGAAATCCAAAACATATAAAAGCCAATTAAGAAAAATTTTGAGACGATATGCATTTAATTATCCTTAGGTCTTTTAAGTATGGTCTTGAAACTACAGATAAAGTTGCCATGCTCTTCTACGAGTCGCCTGGATAAGACCGCTGATATATGATAAGATAGATCTAAGTGCAAATATCTACCATGCTACTGGATCCTGACTCCAATCCGTGTTTCCTTGGTATGATTTAGCAACTTAAATAGAAGAAGAATGGCCAGGGCATCTCAAGTTTTATGAAGAATACAAATGCTTTTCTTTTGTGGAAAACTGAAATGTATTAATTAAAAAAGCATGTTGATACAACAAATCACTGAAACAAAAAGTTAAAAGAAAATCCTGGTTTTTAGTTACCTTATAATTTTCTCTGTTAGTAAAGAGCCTCCATGTCGAATACCAGCCTAACAAAATAGCTACCCCTGTGAGCCATAATACCTAATTACAAAATTCAAAGGGTCAAAGTGTTGCATTTTCCCAGCAAACGAAGCCCAACAGATTCACACCAAGTTGAAGAAGCCATACATTTCCAAGGGCAAGTAACCCTCTGTCAAAGAACAGGATGACACCAAGAAATGAGAAAAAGATACCAAAACCGATAAGACCTAATCCGACCCCTGCAAGGACATTTCAAAACCTGTAAGCAAGAAACGCAGATGAAGTAGATCTGAGACGCATAGAACAATGCACCAACAAAACGTTCATCTTCCCGTACAATGGAGTCTTATGAAACGTGTTTGATTCAATCAACTAAATTGAAAACAGCAGAACACGACGATCACTCCTTCTCTAATTCAAAACCACCACTAAGTGAAACTTTTGAATTCAGGTTCACACTATATATATTCTCCTTCATTCTTCTTTTCACCCGCCTAACTTCAAAATCCGTTTTCAATACCTTGCTGATGTAATCTGAATACGAGGACTAAATCGAAAATACCTATTACTACATACACATCCTACTTATCACCTCCATTGATCAGCTCCATATACCACGGTACAATTTTACATGAGAAAGAAAACCATAGTGAACAACAGAAGATTAAGTCAAAGAAAGAACAATAATAATAGAGTATAGAAAGTTGCTCACTCTGTTGCTCAGTCAATTCGTAGGCCATCTTCTCAGTAGTCAGTACACGGTGTTGCTCACAGCCAGAAACAATCCAAGGGCAATGAATTAACGGGATCGTAAGGCTTCGGAGATCCGCTAAAGACTAGCAGAACATGAACGAACCTAGAAAACCCTAACTATCAAGGATGCAAGTGGACATCAACAATTTGCTACGTTGCTACCAGCTAATAATAATATCTGCGAAGCTTAGTTAGAGAATCTGGAATAAAAAGGAAACACGAACGGAGATTCACTATCATGATCTGACTGATCTCTCCACGAGAAATCGTCGCCCCTGTTTTTCTCTCCTTTCTAAATGTAGTTATTAGGTAGTATGGTGACTAAATATTAGTTTGCATTCGTCTATGGAATAATGGGCAAAATAGCCTCAGAAACCCCTGGCCGGATTTCAAAATATAGTACCACATATGGGAAATATACTTTTTGACACCGAAACAAGTTATTATTATATTTGACCGTTAGAATAGATGGAAAAATAGATACTGTTATTACGGTAATGACATGGGTGGCTAGATCTTCTGGTTCTATGTTGGTCTCCCCTGAGAT
Organism: Linum usitatissimum; assembly: GCA_030674075.2. Taxonomy (NCBI): domain Eukaryota; kingdom Viridiplantae; phylum Streptophyta; class Magnoliopsida; order Malpighiales; family Linaceae; genus Linum; species Linum usitatissimum. The sequence goes on along the minus strand of JAUJYP020001078.1, from coordinate 10,264,974 downwards.
TGCCCAGAGCATTCTCTCACTTGACTCAACTAGAGATGTTTGGCTAGATCTTCATGATCGCTTCAATCACTCTAATTTGGTGAGAATCAATTCTCCGCATGATCAATTGTCTTCTTTTTGTTAAGGCTCTTTTTCTGTTTTTGGGTATTACAGTCGATTTAAAGTATTATGGGCCGAATATGTGGTATATCGCCTAGTAACGGTGTGTTCTTGTCGTCCTCAGTGTAGCTGCGATGCTTTCCCGCGCCTACAAAATTACATTATGTCTGATAAAATGATCATATTCTTCCATGGTCTCAATAGTGATTTCTCTTCTGTGCGCTCTCAAATCTTACGTATGGACCCGACGATTAATCAAGCATTTTCCATTATTTGTCAAGAAGAACAAGAATTGGGTATTTTACCTAATAATTCTCTATTTGAATCGGTGGCTCTGTCTCCTCTGGTGGCCTTTGCTACTGCTCATCCTACTTCTAGTCAGTTCAAGAAGAATAAAAAATGACCGATTTGCACCTACTGTGGCCTAAATAGACATACAGTCCAAAAGTGTTACAAGAAAATTGGCTTTCCTCCTGGGTATACGCCCAAGACTCGACCTGTTTCTCTCAATGCCGTTCAAGCGAATGTCGCTCCAGAAGCGTCCATATCCCAGAACCTGCTACTGATGAGTCTCAGGTGGTTATTACTCGCTAGCAGTATCAAACTCTTTAAAGCTTATTCCAATCCTCTCCTCCTAGTCCCAATGGTTGTCATGTCAGTTGCTTTGGTTCTAGACTCTCCGTTGAGTATATTCGGACTTCCTCTCTAGTTCCTATGGGTCCTTCCCATTCCCAAATTCCATCTTCTCAACAATCGGGGCCTAGTCATGGTACTCACAATCGTGTTCCTCTGGCTTCTTCGCAGCATCATGCCACCAATGATCGATGCAAGGCTCCTCTGATTTCTTGCCGTCCTGATGTTGGTCCATTTAGTTCCACCTCTTCTCGGCCACACTATGCTGATTCCCCTGGTATTATGTTTGTCATACTCGTCTTTCATCTGATATTCCTTGTCATAATTGGGTTATTGATACTGATGCAACAACACATGTTACTTGTTCTGAGCATTTGCTTACCAATGCTACTGCTATTGTTAATGTTTTTGTTACTATTCCTAATAGTTAGAAGGTTGTTGTATCTCATGTCGGATCTATTCATCTCAGTAATGATATTATTCTTACTAATGTTTTGGTTATACCTAGCTTCAAGGTCAATCTTCTTTCTATTAGTCAGCTCACCAAATCTCTTCCCTGTCAACTGGTGTTTACTTTTGATTCCTGTTTTATTCAGGCCCTTCCCAGTTTGAAGATGATTGGTATAGCTAAAAAACACAAAGGCTTGTAATGCTTTGCTCAAGATATTCATCCTCCTGTCTGTGTTGTTGTTCCCAAGTTTGATCAATGGCATTTTCGCCTTGGTCATTCTTCTTAGTCCCCTTAACATTCATTGTCGAATTCTACTTCTAGTTTTCCTTTTCATTGTCATGTATGTCCAATTGCTAAACAACACAAGTTGAGTTTTCCTATTAGTGATTCTCAGGCTAAGGCCATGGTTGAGCTTGTACATATTGACATTTAGGGGCCTAGTTCGGCTGTTTGAATGGATGGATATCATTACTTCCTCACCGTTTTGGATGATTATTCTCGTTTCACTTGGATCTATTTGCTAAGAACTAAATCTCAAGCTAGACAGCTCTTGCTTGATTTTTTTATCTTTGTGAAAACTCAATTCAATACTAAGATCAAAACCATTCGTAGTGACAATGGTCAAAGAGTTTAATATTCCATCTTTCTTTGCAAACAAAGGAATTGTTCACCAAACGACTGGTGTTTAAAACTCTCAACAAAATGGTCATGTTGAAAGGAAAAATCAGCATATTCTTGTTGTAACTCGACCTTGTTAACTCAAGCTTCTTTACCCTCTAGTTTCTAGGCTTATGCTGCCATTCAAGCAGTTCATATTATCAATAGGTTACCTACTCCTCTCCTTTAAAATTGATCACCACTTGAGATCCTACCAAGTGTTAATCCATCATTGACTCATCTAAGAGTGTTTGGTTGCCAATGTTATGCTTCGACTATTTCTCACGGTCACACCAAGCTCTCTCCTCAAGCTCAATCATGCATTTTCTTAGGATATCCTCCTAATAAGAAGGGATATAAAGTATATAACTTGGACTGCCATGCCATCATTTATTCACGAGACGTTACCTTTCATGAACATCATTTTCCTTTTGCTTCAACTGACAACAGTATCCCTGCTTCTACACTTACTTTTCCTCGACTTGATCCTTTTGCCACATTCGTTGACTTGGATTCATTATCTCTTACTTGATCAGCTATCCAGCCTCAAACCATTATACATGTAGAACCTTTGGTATCTGATCCAAATGATTCTTCTATGACTACATCTTCTACTCAAATACCTGAGCATGCTCCCACTAATTTGGAATTTTTTCCTCAACCTTCATCTTCTCTTCTCAAAGATATAGCTGTGATTAGGCGTTTTACACGTCAGAAACAACAACCTCATTATCTGGCTGATTTGGCTTGGAACTCTATTCCATCTACTACTCCTCGCTTCATCAGCAAGTTTATTTCAGCTAAGCTTCTAACTCCTGCCTTTCATCATTTTATAATGGCCATTAATGCTATTCAGGAACCCACCTCCTACAAAGAGGCTTCCTTGGATCTCAATTGGCATGCAGCAATTCTTGTAGAACTCAAGGCTTTATTACAAATCAACACCTGGTCTTTGGTTTTTCCTCCGCCAAATGTCAAGCTTGTTGGGAATAAATGGATTTTCAAAGCTAAATAATTGGCTGATGGTTCACTCGATTGTTATAAGGCACGTTTGGTTGCACAAGGTTTCACCGAAACTCTAGGTATCGATTATATGGATACTTTCGCACCAGTAGCTAAAATGACTTCTCTTCGTGCGTTATTATCATTAGTTGCTGAACGAAACTGGCGTCTTCATTAGCTAGATGTAAATACCGCTTTCCTCTATGGAGACCTTTCAGAAGATGTCTACATGAGACCTCCTCCAGGTTTGCATCTTCCACATCCTGGTATGGTATGCAAACGGAATAAATCGATGTATGGTCTTAAACATGCCAGATGAGAATGGAATTTCAAATTAACTGAGTTTCTACTTAACTGTGGTTTCGCTCAATCAAAAGTAGACTATTCATTGTTCACTAAGTCTACTGGCGATCTTTTTCTCGCTGCTTTTGTCTATGTAGATGACATTGTTCTTACTGGGAACGATCAATCTGGTATTGATCTCCTAAAACAGCAGCTCCATGCCAAGTTCACTATTAAAGACATTGGTCCTTTGAAATACTTTTTAGGCCTTGAAAGTGTTCGCACTTCCAAGGGTATTGCGGTCTGCTAGAGAAAGTATGCCTTTGAAATTAGTATAGGTACCGTATTGTAATTCTTCCATAGCTAATGTTTTATATATACTTTACTTAATAATTGAAGACTCTCTATTACATTTGTATTAATAATGACGTCGTTGAGTAAATACTAAATATATCAATAATTTTAGCTACATACCATATGTCCTATATTGAATAATATTGTAAAATTATAAATAGTGTAATGTATAATAATATGAAAGAAAGTATAAAATATTATAGAATAAAAAATAATAATAATCATAAATAGTGCTAAATATTAAAAAATCTTGGGTGAGGTTTTAATATGCATTATAAAAGTTTTTGGGTCAGCGGGTCGACCCTAAATCCGACTCTAACCCATCCAAAAAATTGTTGGGTTGTCGGGTTTGGGTCATCAGCGGTGCTAAAATAGCAAACCTAATCCTAAAACTCTGGGCGAGTTTGGATTGGGTCCGAAATCGTCAAATCTACTGAGTATGAAGAGGATTTGCGGATATGTCATTCATTTTTACGAGCTTGAAACTGCAGTTTGTTTTATTAGAAAAGAAAGGAATGAAGTTGTTGACACACTAGTTAGACAATAGGTCTTCTATATCCGTCTTGTGGTATTGTGTATGCGAGTTGACTTGCTGACAAGCTGTCATTACGTGCCTTTCGACGAATTAATTAAAGCGGACTTAAAAAAAGGGATTATAGTATTTTTACCCCTTTTACTTTACCAACTTAACAAAAAGGCCCATCTATTATTAAATTTGTTTTTGCCCCCTCCTACTTTACCAACTTGCTAAACGTCTCCTTCCGTTACTCCATCTCTTGTCTTGCCGTTATTTTTCGCCTAATCAACATTGCCACACATCATACTGATGACACATGCCTAATGACGGTAGTATTTAACCCCTATCGTAACAATCGTTCATGGAGGGAAAGCTGTACAAAGGGTTCACCATTTGATTAATTGGGTAGCTCCAATGATTGGAGTCAACAAATCTATTTTGAGTCGATTTTCGAAACAGAGCATGGCTTTTGTGGAGGCTGACGAGTGCATTAATGTTGAAGGTGGATGGAATTGAACTAGTTGATGATTGACGACAGAACTAATTCTACTGATATGAAGGAGGAAGATAATTATATTCAACTTGAAGGAGGAAGATGCTTATATTCAACTAGATGAAGAAGGAACTAGTGGACGAGGAATATGATTCAACTGGATGAAATGTCGCCGCCTCCCTGGTCTTGGGCTGAGGGGTTGCGGTTGCAATTTAAGCAGAAAGATGAATTGCTTGGAGATGAAGGAGATAGATGCTTATTCGGGTAAATCTTGCCCACTGAAAATTCTTGTAAGAAATAAAATCAAATAAGGTATAATTATCATACTAAAAAGTCACCTGTCATCCTGGATAACTAATTAGGCGAAAAATAACGGGAAAATAACTAATGGAGTAATAAAAGGAGACATTTAGCAAGCTGGTAAAGTAGAAGGGGATAAAAATAATATTTAATAACAGAGGGGCCTTGTTATTAACTTGGTAAAGTAAAAGGGGCAAAAATACTATTATTCCTAAAAAAAATAAGGACAGAACTTTTTCGCCCCCGGAGCAATTACGCGCTTCTCTCTCTGTCTCTCTAACAGCCAGGTCTCGTTTCACCTTTGTTGCTTGGAGTAATCCATCGCCGTCTCCTCTGCCTCCTCCGTCAGAACTCTGGCTGACTCCCAATTTGAGAACTCGTTCCTCGGCCTATCTCTGATCAGGTTCGCTCTCCTTTCTCCATTTCCTTATCCAAGATCAGATGTTTGTTCGTTTCCTTCCGGCCAATTGTGCGTGATCTGATCTCCGAGCGTCCTTTCTCCTTCTGGCTGCTGGTTCGGACTCATTTCTCTCCTGAATTCTGTATGAATATGCCTTTCGTGTCTTGTCAGTCCTTCTTGGTGATCGCAGATTACCACCGTCCCTTTTTTACGGTTGGAATGTACGCTGTGTATTTACACTCGTGATTGGAATTTGGAATGCGCTATTAAGCTCGCTACGATCCTGGTATATAATATTTTAGATTGCTTGGGGTTGTTTTTGTCAGATGCTCGTTACGATCCTGATAGATCTTATTGTACTTCTATATGAGGCTGAAAACGTTATGATCATATGTAATGAAAACCTTACCGGGTTGTTGTTATCACTATCTGGTGAGGAAGCCATTCCATTTTCAGATCTTGGTGTCCAATTCCTTTCAGCCAAATGTAATCATATTGTTGTTAATTTAATTCGTCTTTTCTCGTGCGGAGTCCATGTAGACATCAATCCTTTTTCTTTTGCTGTTGGCAGCTTTGGATTTCTCAGTTTGATTGCTAATATGACCTATGTTTTATCCCTCATTTTGATTGCTAATGATAGACGTTGATCTGTATTGCGGCATTGATTGAAGTTTAGTAATGAAGAAGGTGTTCGGCCAAACTGTTAGGGACTTGTAAGTTGCTTTAATAGTTTCCGTCTCCAGTCCGTATTTGGTAAATGTTTTTTCAAATGTTGATTGTTCATTCTTTTTAACGTTTTCCCATTGTGTTCTTATTGTGCCTGTAGAAAGAGAGGGGTTAACAAGAAAGTGCTTAAAGTTCCTGGTATAGAACAAAAGGTATATTTCAGAGTTCCTTCAAAGTATGACTGGGAATATAAGCCTTACCAAATCCTGTTAGTTCTTTTACTTGAATACTGTAACTCTAGAAAGCTATACTAGAACCTTTTTGGAGCTCTTGTCGAACTTCATTTATATAGTTCTTTTATGTAGAGAATCTGTAGATAATCCTATGTAATTCCTAATTAGGATATATATTTCCGTTTCCCTTTAGTAACTGTATTAACTATAGTATATATTATTAGGTAACTACTCCTAATAGGATTCCTAAAGTAGGTAAGTCTCATATGGAGACTTGTGTATATATACCCTATTGCCTACGGGCTATCATAATAATAAGAGTAGATTATCATTCTCTCAAATCTACATGGTATCAGAGCCTGGTTCCCTTAAACCCTATGTACCTTAAACCCTAAAGCCTTCTGCCAACGCTACCTCCGATCGACGCTATGACGAACGACAGAACCGTCTCTGTGAGCACAGGCGCTGTCCCTACTGGAAATAACCAGGGCACAATCGTACCAGTGACGAACACAGACTACTCGGTTTCCTCACTACGCATAAACTCGACGGCAAGAACTACCTTAAATGGTCCAAGACGGTTCGGATGCACATCAAAGGAAGAGGAAAAGGAGGGTACTTGATCGGCGCAATCACAGCACCGGCGAGCACCGATCCTCAATTCCGGACACCGGGATGAGCACGATAACCTCGTCAAGACCTTACCGATCAATTCTATGAAGCCAAACATCGGGGAAAACTACATTCCTCACCCGATCGCCAAGGCTATCCGGGATGCAACCAGGAAAATGTACTCGACCGTTGACAATTCATCGCCTATGTTCAAAATCGAACGGCGGCTTTTCCACCTTCATCAAGGGGAGATGGATGTCACGGAGTACTACAATCGCCTAGGCCATCATTGGCTTCATCCGGATAATTATGAAGCTCAAGACCGGGATACCCCCGACGACCAGGAGAAATTCCGACAGTATATTGAGAAGAAGAGGACTCTGGCTTTCCTGTTGGGATTAAACCAGAACCTTGACGGAATTAAGAGTCGTGTTATGAGCACTAAGCCCTTCCCTTCTCTTGAAGAGGCTTTTGTAGAAATCTTAGGGGAGGAATACCGACGGGATCTCATGGTGATATCAAACAACGCGAACAACACTCCTCTTCCAGCTGAAGGCTCAGCCCTAGCTGTTCGTGGCCAATACCAGAACAAATCGAAGTCAACACGCCAATCGCCCAAGAAGGGATAATGACGAAGATCCATATTGTGATCGCTGGCGTCGTCATGGTCACTCTAGAGCCGATCGCCGGTACCTAATCGGAGGTCCACCGGGATGGAAACCAAGAAACCCCGATAAGAAGGAGGGTAAAGCTCACGTAGCAACGGCCACGGAGCAACCACAACGAAGAAAGGGCCCAGCGGCCACCCCCTTCTCAAAGGAACAGGCCGCTGCAATGGAGAAGTTCTTCAAGCTTATGGTTCAGAATCAACCACCTTCCCAAAATCAGCCAGAGAACTTCTCCAGTCACTTTGCTAGTCAAGGTAAATCCTCTCATGCCTACTCTATTCAGTCTCAACCGTGTGAAACATGGATAATAGATTCAGGATGTTCGGATCACATGACTGGTTCCAAGGAAGTGTTAACAGAATTTCAATCCTATCCTAAGAAGGCAGGGGTACGTATAGCTGACGGCAGCCTCTCAGCAGGCGAAGGAATAGGCAGAGTTCGGATTAACCACGACATAGAACTGTTTCCCGTGCTCTATGTCCCAAAGTTAAACAGTAGCTTAATCTCTATAAGTCAGATCACTAGAGATCTAAAGTGTGAAGCTCTATTCAGTTCTAATCGATGTTCCCTGCAGGAGGAAGGCTCCAGGAGGACGATTGGAACTGCTAAACTCCAGGAAGACCTCTTTATCATAAATAGAGTCAGGAGAAAGGAGGTGGATGAAGGACAAAGACACGCTTTAGCTACTAGCATTCTAAATAGAGATGATAGCCACATTATGTTATGGCATAGTCGGTTAGGACATCCTAATTTCGGATATTTACAGTAATTGTTACCTAAGCTATTTCTTAATAAAAACTCCAAGGATTTACAATGTGATGTGTGTCAATTGGCAAAGCACACCCACAACAGTTACCCTGGTGTTCGCTACAAACCAACACAGCCATTCGCGATTATTCACAGTGATATTAAGGACCAACGAGGGTGAAAAACATCAACGGGGCCAGATGGTTCATCACATTCATAGATGATCACACTTGGCTCACTTGGACCTTTCTCATGAAAGCGAAGTCTGAAACAGCAACAGTGTTTCAGAGGTTCTATGACATGATTTTCACCCAGTTTGGCACGAAGATACAAGTCCTAAAAACCGACAATGCTCACGACTACATTAACTCAGAATTAGGCATCTATCTCTCTCAACGAGGAATCGTTCACTGCAGTTTGTGTGTTGATACCCCACAGCAAAACGGTATTGCAGAACGCAAGAACCGACATCTCCTTGAGACAGCTAGAGCACTGATGTTCACCAAACATGTACCAAAACACTTATGGGGAGAGGCTGTTCTAACAGCAACTTACCTAATCAACAGACTTCCATGTCGAGTCCTGAACTACCAGACCCCCAAGGATGCTAGTACAGTCATATCCGCATGTGCAGGCCTACATGTCCGCCATGGACCCAAAGGTATTCGGGTGCCTTGCCTTTGTCCACATTCATCAGCATCAACGGACCAAACTGGATCCGCGTTCACAGAAATGTATGTTTATCGGCTATGCACCTCGACAACAAGGCTATAAATGTTATTCACCGGCCACGAGTAAGGTCTTCACCACTATGGATGTGACGATTTTTGAGAACTCCGGGTATTATAGCATTCCAGAGCTTCAGGGGGAGAGAGAGGACCCTACTGTAGCAGGAGCAGAAACTCTGGACATGCTAATTACCATGGATGCACCTGCAATACCACAGGTGGTGGTAGCCTCACAAAGTTCCCCATCAAAACAACATGAGGAACGGAGACAACAAGACATCCAGCATGTGTACCAAAGAAGGAGAAGAGCAGATCCAGAGGGGTCCAAGGAAACTACAACTGAAGCAAGTACAGTTGATGTGGAAGATGTGGCTGAACCAGAACTAGCTCCACCACAATCAGAAAATGACGAAACTACAGTTGAAGAAATGCACCAGCCCGTCGACTATGACTTATACTTGCCAATAGCCATGAGGAAAGGAGTCCGGGAATGCACTCGTCATCCTATTCAAAGGTATGTCAATTATGGTCGTCTTAGTCCATAATTTCGAGCCCTTACAACTCACTTGGATACTAAGCCTCGAACCATTGAAGAGGCAATGAAAATACCAGAATGGAGACAGGCAGTACTTGCTGAAATAGCAGCACTGGAAAAAAATGGTACATGGCGAATAGTCACCTTACCACACGGGAAACACACCGTGGACTGTAAGTGGATATTCACCATCAAATACTGAACACAGTGAGGATCCTTCTGTCCATTGCCACTAATAATGATTGGCCTCTATACCAAATGGATGTCAAGAATGCGTTCTTAAACGGAACCTTGACTGAGGAAGTATATATGACTATTCCAGAAGGTGTCCAACATACCAGAGACGCAAGAGTTGTGTGCAAATTGGAAAAATCCTTGTACGGATTAAAGCAGTCCCCCCGTGCTTGGTTTGAGAAATTCTCAAGCACGGTGATTGCAAATGGGTATCACCAGTGTCAAACAGACGACACAATGTTTGTTAAACACGATCTTGGAAATAGGGATCGTCGTACTTATCGTCTATGTTGATGATATAATCATCACAGGAGATGATGAAGATGAAATTGCAAAACTGAAGGTGAAACTGGGAACAGAGTTTGACCTAAAGGACTTGGGGGAAATGAAGTATTTTCTGGGAATGGAAGTGGCCAGATCAGGTGCAGGAATCTCTATTTCACAAAGAAAGTATGTCATGTACCTTCTAGATGAAACAGGGATGACAGGCTGCAAACCAGCTGACACTCTGATGCAGCAAAACCTCTAGTTCAGCAAAGAAGCTACAACTAGACTAACAGACAAGGGAAGATATCAGAAACTAGTTGGTAAACTGATATATCTCTCACACACACGACCTGATATTACATTTGCAATGAGAATGGTGAGTCAGTTCATTAATGAACCTACTGAAGAGCACATGGAGGCAGTAACCCGCATCTTGAGATATCTGAAGAAAACTCCAGGACTCGGGTTATTATTCAAGAAAACTAATAACATATCAGTGGAAATGTTCACTGATGCTAGTTGGGCAAGTGAAATTACTTCACGAAGGTCAACTACAGGCTACTGCTCATACGTTTGGGGAAACCTAATTACATGGAAGAGTAAGAAGCAGTCTGTGGTAGCCCGAAGTAGTGCAGAGGCTGAATATAGAGCATTGGCTCTTGGAATACAAGAAGTAATATGGATACAACGAGTCCTTAAAGAACTCAATGTTCCAGGACAAGGAAAAGCGTCACTGTTCAATAACAGTCAATCAGCACTAAGCATAGTCAAGAATCCCGTCCATCACGACAGAACAAAGCATGTCGAGATAGACAGGCATTTCATAACATAGAAGGTTGAAACTGGAATAGTGGAAGTCAGCTATGTACCGTCTAGGCAACAGACGGCTGATGTTCTCACTAAGGCTCTGTCTCAAGAGCTTCTAGAGTACTTCAAGTCCAAGTTTGGTCTTGTGAATATTTATACCAAGCTTGAGGGGGAGTGTAGAGAATCTGTAGATAATCCTATGTAGTTCCTAATTAGGATATGTATTTCCGTTTCCCTATAGTAACTGTATTAACTATAGTATATATTATTAGGTAACTACCTCCTAATAGGATTCCTAGAGTAGGTAAGTCTCATATGGAGACTTGTGTATATATACCCTATTGCCTACAGGCTATCATAATAATAAGAGTAGATTATCATTCTCTCAAATCTACATTTTAGCTTACGTAAATAGACTTTCATATGCTCTATCTATGTTCACTATTTGCTTCACCTATTCGGAGGTTATCCACAATTGGTTTCTCACTTTTCAACCTATTAGGTTCTTGATGCTACTAGCAATGAACCCTGGGGTCCTCATGGATCACTTCTTGCAGATATCTCACAAGCTACCAAAAACTAGTAACGTTCCGCTTCCTTTCTTTTGGTGCTTCAGATTGGATTCTTCAATTATAGACTTATGTTTCAACTATTCGTGCAGTCATGAGTATCAGATGATCGTGGCTGTTTTATGGAAACGGATTAATGACACTGGCAAGAATTGGCGACATGTCTATAAGGTTTGTGCAGTGCTGTACAATTGTATTTACAAGTTTACATGTCCTTGGTGCTATCTATTTTTCCAAAATATCAATTGGTGTCAGACATCCATTCATTAGTTTGCTCTTGTTCATGCGCTCGTTTTTGCTGTGATAATTACTGCTTAACTACATACCTTGTGCTTTATTTACACTTAACTGTGACAATGTGGGCCAAATATTGAGTTAATGGGATCAACTCTGTTTATATAGAGTTCACACCGAATTAGGCAGAGTCCTTATTGGCTGCAACTAAACTACCACAATAGCTAGGATACTAACTTCCTAATCAAGAAAGATAAATGGGAAACACTAATATCTCTTGATTTACCGCAGAATTTAAACAGAACTCATGGACTTTTTCTGCTTGATTTCTCTTTAAACTGTATCAGGACTATTTCAGTATCTTTATATACTGCATATCTCTTATATTTCTAACACTCGTTTGCATTAAAGCATTAGAAATCGCATGTGATTGGTTTCAGGGTTTGACTGTTTTGGAGTATCTAGTGGCTCATGGGTCAGAACGTGTTATAGATGACATAAAAGAACACGCTTATCAGATATCGGTGAGAGAGCAGTTTCCTTAACATCATCATTGCAACCTTGACATTGTTTGATGCTACTGTTTCAATTCTGTAGGATTGCAGCAGATAACCTTTATGGCTGCCTAACCAGCTGTTTATTTTATGGGTGTTAGGCATTGTCAGATTTTCAGTATATTGATTCAAGCGGGAGGGACCAAGGTAGCAATGTCCGGAAGAAATCTCAAAATCTTGTGGTCCTAGTGAATGATAGAGAAAGGATTATTGAAGTTAGACAGAAAGCTGCTGCTAACCGGGAAAGGTGGGTTACTTTTCAGAATAAAACTTCTTCCTGATTCCCCGGATATTTCTGCAAGACAGTCCCATTATTTGCGTGCACTTAAATTTATTCTCACATCATCATGTATATAAAAGCTGTTAGTCGGATCTGATTTTTTATTTATTATTTCCGGGATGCTTCATAATAAATAGGTTCCGCAGCCCGTCAGCTGGCGGAATGTACAGAACTGGTTCTTCCGGTGGAGAATATGGTGACCGATATGATGATGATCGCTATGAGGGCCGCTATGGAAGCAGGGATGAAGATTGGAATGGATATGGAAGAGAACGAGAGAATAATTATCGGGACAATGACAGTTCTGGTAAGTACAGGGATTCCTACAATAGAGGTGGAGCAAGAGAAGATGAACGGTATGGTCGGGATGGATATAGGGATGATGAATATAGAGGAAGAATTCGTAGCAATGATGGCTATGGCTCAAGAGGAAGGAGTTCTGATAGAGACAGAGATCGTGGTTATGATGATGATGGCCAATTCTCATCTCGGTATTGTGGTGACTTTCTATATAAAGCACTTTGCTCTCTTGTCCATATATCGTCATTTGAAGTCTCTGTTGAAGTTGTTCACTGCCAGCATCTCCTTGAAGCCAATTAAGATAAACATTAGTGGTTATGAGAGTCCTCTATATGCACATTGCTTAAGGAAACTAGGAAAATAAAAATTCTGAATAAATGAACTATAGTTAATTGCTGTTTTTTTTCTCTGTAGTGGTAGCTGTGCCAGAGCTGATGATCAATCTCAGGATGGGAGGTAACTGTGATAATATAACTACTTAAATTGGTTTTTCTAAGTGTTCCGTGATCTTCAGTTTCTTCTGGGCTTTTGCAGTGGCCTTCAAAGAAAATATTCCGAGCAAAATATTGGTGCACCTCCTAGTTATGAAGAAGCTGTGAATGATGCTCATAGTCCTGTCCACAGCGAGAAGTAATCTTCCATGCTAAAGTAACACGTTAATTTTCTTCTCTTCATTAATATTTCAAGATTATTAATTTTAATTTGATGTTTATAGAAGGAATGGAGAAAGTTCAGCACCATCTGGCCCGGCAGCATCTTCTCCGCTGGCTTCCCAATCTTCTTCCCCACCTGCTCCTCAAGCTTCCCAATCTTCTTCCCCACCTGCTCCTCAAGCTTCCCAGTCTTCAAATAATAATGTCATTCAAGAATCTACTGGTTTCAGCTCATTTGTATCTCCAGCCAACCAAGAAGTTGTAGTAGATGAATTTGATCCACGTGGTTCTTTTGCAGGTACTTGAAACCAATGACACTTGTGAAAGCATAAGTTGCTGCTAGAAGCTGTCCAATTGAAACGTAACAATTGGTGGTTATTTATACCCGATTTAGATCTGACTTGAAAAAGCATTAGATTTGATACTCTTTTATTCCCTTCCTTGGATATAACGAAGAATGTTATTCATAAGAAAAATGAAGAATGTTTCAAATTACCTTTTTACGTGAGCAGAATTTATAGTAGCCGGGGTTACATTACAATTTTTTCGACCCAAGATGTGTCGGGTTTACTTCTGTTGGTTTTTAAGACTAGTAAAAGGGAAACCTTTTGTCATGTGGTTGGTGTGATTTTGTACAATGGGTCGGTGTGGTTTCTGTGTGGAAGAATGATTTCTGCTTAACCGGTGATTTTGGTAGGAGGGCTGATATTTAAGCTGAACTTATCTCATGTTTGTGTTCTTTTTCTCCAGCTTTCCCCACTGCCGCAGCAGTTCCAGCTGTCTCGACTGCTTCCACGACTGGAAACAATGCTGAAATGGATTTGCTTGGTTTTCTGTCAGAATCATTTGGTCCATTGGCGATTGTCCCAGCTTCTTCTTCTCCCACTGCCTCTGAGGTGGATATCCAGTCAAGTTTCTTAGGACCCTCATTTGCTTCCACCCAACCACCATCTACATTTTCCAATCAAGTAGGTATATCATTATGAAATACCTTTGAAAGACTTCATATTGCTTTCACTGCCCCGCTGAGTGTAGAGGATTAAATTTTATATATTAGAACAAATATCATAGTTTGGAAGGGATATTTGTTCAACCTATATTTTCCTCAAAAATATGTTTCAAATTTGGTGATACCTGGTTCAAATATTTGTACAACTCAGGAAGAATTAAGATGTAACATTCTCTTTTTAGGGATTCGAGGATCCATTTGGGGACACTCCCTTCAAGGCTGCTCTTTCCTCGGAATCTATTACACAGCTAAAGCAAACTGAAGTTTCTGATGTGCCGTTACAGAATTCTGCAAATCAATATTCTGAACTGCAGCATGCATCTGTGCCGAATAGAGAAATGGAGAAAAGCTTAAACTTTGATGACCCTGCCTCCAGCTTGACTTATTCAGCACCTAATTTTCAGTCTACCTCAGCTCATTCACAGTTTTTGCCTCGAGGACTTTCGTCTTCAAATCAAGAAATTGATATACTGGCAGATATCCTTCCGCTGTCTGGACCATCTGGGGCAGCACCACAAACCGGGTTTCCAGCTCAAACTAGTCAAACCACTTCGCCAGGTGGGCATTTTTATGGAAACTTCAATTCCCAACCAGGCCTTACCCTCCCAGGCACTGCACCAAACATGGCCCCTCCAACTTTGCAGTTCAGCAGTGGTAATTATATGCCACATGGAGGTTTCATGGGTCCAACTAATCCGAACATGGCTATGCAAAATCTAGTGGGACCAGCTACAGAATTTGGCAATGGGAACCGACTCCAAGAATCAGGTTATGGAGCCCCAGGTAGACGTCAAATCCCTCAACAAATAGCTTTGCCATCTGGACAACTAAACAATGGGAACATGTTCCCCAATCAGAGTGCTTCCAGTTCAACGTCTCCACAAGTAGTTGCTTCTGCAGGACCAAACGCTCATCCTAACTCCGATGTCTTAGGTGGTTTCTTTGCACAAGGAGACAGCACTCCAGTCGCTCCGTCCAGTCACACTTTGGGTTCTCAGCCCAGTCTCTCTTCGACAACTGGTGCAGTTGTACCGGTCGTGCATCCATCGAAGGACAAATTTGAAACAAAATCAACAGTTTGGACCGATACGCTTAACAGAGGGCTGGTCAATTTGAATATATCAGGACGTAAGTAGTTGTATTTCTTTTAAAGATTGTTATATATTCTTGGCGTTTGTTGGCTTGCGAGTGCAGATTCAAGTGTTTTTTGTTCTGGCGTTTGCAGCTAAGATCAATCCGTTATCGGACATTGGAATCGATTTTGATGCAATCAATCGCAAGGAGAAAAGAATGGAGAAACCAACTACTACAACCGTGACATCTACTGTCACTATGGGGAAGGCCATGGGATCTGGTTCTGGAATGGGTCGTTCGGGTGCAACGGCTATGATGCTGGCCTCAAACCCGATGATGGGCCCCACTGGGGGTATGAATATGGGGATGGGCATGAGCATGAGCATGGGGATGGGCGGTGCTCCTGTTTCGGGCATGGGGATGGGCGGTGCTCCTAGTTCGAGCATGGGCGGCTATGGAGGTGGGATGGCTACAAGCATGGGGATGGGGCAGAGCATAGGTATGCAGCCTCCGCGTGGATATAACAACATGAGGGGTGCGGGTGGTTACCCTCAACAGCCATACGGCGGAGGTTTTCAGTGAATATATGGCTCTCCACTGTAGGAGACATTATTCTGTTCGTGAAAGAAAGACGCAAACATTATTCTGTTTGTGAAGGAAAGGTGCAAGAGGAAGAAGAGATACTGATGCCATTCCCATTTCACAAGTTGAAAACGGGAGAGAGCAAGTCTTGATTTGCTTGCTTGTCCCGCCACGTATCCTTTGAAAAGGGTAAGTGCTATTGAGTAATTTGTTGTGGTGAGTTTTCTTTTACGACATTTTCTGTGTATTCATCATCCCTCCATTCTATTGATTGCCTCCGTGTCATTTCTTACCCACCAGCCACAAGATGGAATTTCCCAAAGGGTTGGTAATTACATCCATATTCATGTTTTTGTTTCGCCTGTAACTAAGAATCATTCATACTTTTTGTTGAGGTGCTGGTCACTGATGATATGCGAAGAATAAAATATCAAGTTTGTTGTTGGCCCTGCTTTCATAATATAAATATGAATGAACTTGAGGTTTTCACCTTTGTATATGTATCCTTTCTCACTCTCTTATGTTTGATAGGAACGTATTCTCTATATTCTTAGGCAAACTGTACTTGGCAAATAGTTCTTGCGCATCTTCGTCGCATTTTGTTCTGTGCTTTTTAGAATTATTTATTGCTCAGCCAATCGTTTTTCTCTTCTCGCTGTTGTGTTATTCTCGACGTCATGTTGTGATATTTAGTCTAAAGCTGTGTGCATTTGGTGGAACACCTAAAAGGCTGACTTTACGCAACACTTCTTCTCCATAGCTTCACTAGTTAGCTCTGCTAACACTCGCTACAAGCTGGCTAGTATAATATCATATTTGAGCATCATTGGTGACATGGTAATCAATTTCTATGTGCCATGTCGGTCGAGGATTATTTATCACAGTATATATCATTATTATAATGTGCAAACAGACCTCGTAAAAGTTCAAGCCACTGTACCTTTGGATATTTATTCTACCTCAATATAACGCGTTTAGCTTAAAGTTCAATTTGAAATTGGCATAAGGACTGCTAGGGTCTGATGGTCACCAATTAGTTTAGTCTCCCAATCAACTTCCTAGACTTTGTAAATAAAACAACAATTAAATTAAATTAAATCTTCTTCTTCATGTCCACTTGTCTCGTCCCACCTACCCGTCCTAACTTCTCCGCCTCCTTTCACCTACCCACTTTTTCTGCCTCCTCCCACCACCCCCTTCCATACATTGACCTTCTCTACCGACGATAACAACGATGGGGTGGTTGCTGATTTTGAACGGAGTCTTCATCTAGTGATTGGGCTTATCGCCGCCGCCGCCACCAGAGTCGGATCCAAATTTGCTGCTGCTGTTGAGATGTAAATGCAATAGATAGATTCTTTTAGGACCTCTTTGTTATTTGGTGTTGGACTGGTGCCTATTTATACCAGTTCCTAGGGTGGCGATTATCCATCCGCGTATATTTTTGTTCATATTAGATCCAATCTATATGTAGCGAATTTAAATTTGAATTCACTTCAGTTGATAAAATTGCATTCAAATCGATCGAATAATGATATGAATTTATGAATTTAAGCGCTCGGATATGGATCGAATTTGGATAGAATCATTGCAACTTCAATATCAAGTATCTTATATCTTGTAGAAGAGTTTCATGTTTGCTTCTACTATAGCACTTTTTTTTCTGTTTGCTTTTGAAGGCGCCGTGTGTGGCCTTGGTTGCTTCAACGTTTTCAGCTAAAACATTTTGTTTCAGTCTTATATAACTAGTTATATAACTAATCTTATATAACTAGTTAGTTTTAATTATTTTTATCAGCAAGTGGTTATTCAAAAATAATAATTAGTTATAAACATTTGTTATGTAACTAGTTACGAACGATTATAACTAATTATCCAGTCATATAATTAGTTATAAATGAGTATAGCCGTACTTCTTCCTCTATTGATAAAATGATGAGTTTTATGGTAAACGACATGCTTTTTCATCATTTGTGGAGCAAATATAACAAATAGATTTTTGAAATGCACAACGAGCATAAAGTTAAAAATTCAAATTCAACATTTGTCATGTTATCGTCTCTCCTCCGGTTACTTCCTTCTCATAATTACCTTCATGTTGTAAATAACACAATATAAGGAGAATTGAAAGTAAGAACACGAATAATTAATGTGATTCTCGATCGTGAGAAATCATAATGTTTCTGTACAAGTCTAATTTATAGTGTAGGGACATTTACATAACGGTACTCATAATATTTTTTAATTAACAGCCTCCCTCAAATTGATGTATGTCTCGACACATCAACTTGTCAGAAAGGTACCAATGTCGTCTTGTACAAACAGCCTTTGTGAGTAGATCGGCAATCTGATTCTGTATTGAGATACACGAACTTTAATGCGCCATCATGAATTAGTTGTCGAATATAGTGTACATGAACTTCTATGTGTTTTGTGTGATCGTGGAGAACAAGATTAGAGGCGATTTGTATCGCACTAGTATTGTCGGCATGAAGGATTGCATGAGAGTTAACTCGAATTCCCAGCTCTTCTACCAAGCGAGTTAACCAAACAAGTTCTAAACAAACCTCAGATATGGACTTATATTATGCTTCTATAGATGATTTTGAAATCCACTCTTGTTTCTTACATCGCCAAGCAATAAAAGAATCCTCGAACTTTACACACCGACCTGATATAGAGCGACGAGTATCAAGACAACCAGCATAGTTTGCATCTACATAGGCTGAAATAGTAGCCGAACGCGAAGAAGGAAAGAAAACCCCCCATATGTCGAGTTCCTTGTAAATATCAAAGAATGTGAAATACAATTGTCAGATGAGGTTTATGAAGTTGAGCCATAAATTGGCTCACCACTTGAATTGCATAAACTAAGCCTAGCCGAGTAGATGTCAAGTATATTAAGCTTCCGACGAGACAACAATAATGAGATGCATCGCCCATAACTCTCACTCCTCTCGTTGAAGCTTGATATTCACTTCCATTGAAGTATTGTAAGGAGTACGGTTATCCATCTGGCTTGATTCCAGAAACTCCCAAATATATTTATGTTGATTAGCAAATATAATCAAATATACCTTTAGACATGCGATGTATCTCAAGACCCATAAAGCAAGAACGATTTCCAAGATCTTTCAATTTAAAATGAGTCTGTATAACCTATTTGATGTTCTCGATACCATATCGCTCCCTGTTAAAATAATTTCATCAACATCTAATAATAAAATAGTGATACTTGTGTCGAAGCTTTGAGGAGGAGTGAAGGATCAGTACAACTTTGACGAAATCTAGAGGCTACTAAGGTATCGTGAAACTTTTCAAACCAGGCTTGAGTAGCTTGCTTCAGACCGTACAGAGACCAGTGAAGAAGACAAATGATGTCTTGATTTTGTTTATCATATCTAGGAGGACATTCCTTATAAACAATTTCTTTGAGATCTTCGTGTAAGAATGCATTTTTAACGTGTAACAACATAAGTGGCGACTGTTGCATAGCTCAACTTCCAGTAGAGTGCATACAGTCTGCATTTTAGCCACATGTGCAACGGTTTCTCCATATTCTTGAGAGCATCCTTGAGCCATTACACGAGCTTTATACCGGTCAATATTTCCATCTGATTTATGTTTAACTGTGAAAACCCAACAACTACTAGCAACGAGACCCTCTCAAGGACGGGGTATGATACTCCAAGTATTGTTTTCTTGAAGAACAAAATATTCCTCATCCATAGTTGTACGCCATGCAGGATCTGTACTTGCTTGTAGTTGGAAGGAATTCCAATCAGAGCAATGACATTAAAAGCAAGAAAATAATTATACGAGATGGCAGCTGACCTTGTGTGCAACGATGAGATCTGCAAAGCTGAGAATAAGATGGAAGATAAGAAGAGCTAGTATTGGATGATGAACTAGTGTTGGACGATGAAGGATTTGAGGAGCCATTTTTGGTGGAGTATCTTGTGATGAATTATCTTGAGAAGAGGAATCAGACGTATGCGAAAAGATGTGATACCTCGATTTTGGGATGTTGTATGGGTTGTGGATAATAGAAGTGGATTCGTTAATGTGATGCTGACCACGATCGTGGTTAATTTCCTGTCACGAGCGTGGACAGAACCTTTCATTTTACAGAAACCCTGTCTTTCACTTTCTCTCAACTTCTTGACGAACGAAAGTTCTCTTCAGAGTCTAGGTGATCGAGGGTGCAATCGGAGGCGAATCATCCCCAAACTTTAAGAGGATATTTAGGTAGTGAAGGAGAACGTTTCCCCTAGTGGATTGAAGGTAAAGTGGCTACTTTCCCCTATGTCCCCTTCAGATTAAGGAGTTTTCATACTTTTCCAGACAACTTTAAGGTTTGGTTTCAATCCTGGGTTAAGATCTCTCAGATCCTCCAGGTCAAGGGAGTTCAGACGGCTTTCTCATTCAGAGTCTTCAGGAAATCTATTGAGAGGTAGGGGTTCATATTCAGTTACCGCCTTGTCTAGTGTGGAACTATAGATAGATGATCCGGAATTCTATGATTGGATTTCTCTCTTTACAATGATGATGTTTAGCATGAAGCTCTTGATGGTTGTACAGTAGCGTGTGGTCTACTATATAGAGTAAGATAAAATAGGCATAGTTAGACTAGATGATGATATTGTGTATGAATCTGTCACCCACCCCTGGATTGCGCAATCCTCTGAGTGATGTAATGATGATGTTAAGAACGTGTAGAGTATGCCTTCTGTTGTTGTTCACACGGTTCAGGGTGGTTTCAGGGGATGATCCACTATGAGGCCATCCATTTAATGATAGGGGTGGTTGGTCCGAGGTAGAATGATTACAGAACTGGTAGGGTTACATTATTATATATGGACCAAAGATGTTATGCTTATTTCATGTTAAGTCCCATCCTTATTGATTCTAGTCACTATTTTGCATGGTATCACTGACCACTACAACGAAATTTATCCCCTGGTGCGAATCTTTAGTCATAGATAATATCCACGACAACGGTACTCGCAGAAAAGCAAACCCCGATTTCAAATACCTATCGGCCACTGCCGCTATGGCGCATAATTAGTGAATAACTGCGACAATGGCATCCGCCACAAATGCTTTCGCGGATAGCTAATGTTTATTTGCGACAACCAATAATCCAAACCAAATGTCAAATTTTAACCAAAACCAAA
Source organism: Linum usitatissimum (assembly GCA_030674075.2). Taxonomy (NCBI): domain Eukaryota; kingdom Viridiplantae; phylum Streptophyta; class Magnoliopsida; order Malpighiales; family Linaceae; genus Linum; species Linum usitatissimum. The sequence goes on along the minus strand of JAUJYP020001078.1, from coordinate 10,243,857 downwards.
ATCTGTTATCGCGGATAAGTGTTAATGATCCGCTTTTGAGGCTTGCACGACAACAGTTTCGTGATTTTCTCACCCTAGGTCACTTTCTGGAAGCGAATTCCCTCTTTCGTTGTTCTCTCGTTCTCTGGTAGCACGAGCTGCCGCCATTGTTTGTCAATCCAAAAGATGATATGTTTCCTCATTCTTAAGTTTTCGTCATTCGTTGCTGATAGAGAAGGTTTGTTTCGTCGCCATTCATCTCTTCCATTTAATTTTGTTCATTTCTACTATTTGACCTAACTTTCAATTTCTTACGATGTCGCGATCCAACCTTCCAGCCATCTATTTAGCAACAGCCGCCAATGTCCATCGAGCAACGTGGCCGTTTTGGGTAGTGGTTCTTCTCCTAAAGTTAAGGTAACCTTCTTTGATAATTTTGAAAATTGAGAGGCTTTCTCCCTGCAATCTGTAACTATAATTTCTGGGTAATTCACATTCTCTTAAGTCTCGACCCTCTGAAAATAAAGTGGGATTGATAGTTGACGCTAGCCTTAAATTTTTATGGGTTTGATAGTTAATTTTCTACTCTTAGGCTTTAACTTTTGGCCGATTTGGTTGCGATCCTTTGCTTGATTCCTTTTGTTTCTGATTGAAAGGGTTCCCTATTGTTTAACTCTATGATTGGGAGCTCTAGTTTGGTACTTGATTTTTTTACACTGTTGGAATTGAAATCTTTCTTGCTATGGTGTTGAGTTTGAAGAATATATAGCTCTTATGTGTTTATGCAAAAGGGATCTTGTCCTATGGTTGTTTTGTGTTCTCTTAGGGATTGGTATTTAAATATTGAGGTCTTGTGTTGCTGTAAATTTGAATCATACTCTAGTTAACTTGCATTGACTTGGGGAACTCGATTTTTTCTGGACACCTAGTCCCTCAACTTGGAAAACAAGAGCATTTGAAGTGTTTGTACATTACTATCACTTTCTAATTTTTCTATTTTGATTTGCTTATAATAGTTTCGTTTCAACTTCTGATTTTTTTTTAAAGTTTCTTCATTTAAAGATTGTTTACAACCTTCTGATTCCATCATGAACAACTTCTACACTTGATTCTTTGCATCATTCGCATTCAGTTTTACATTAATACAAGCACCTTTAGATAAAAGGAATATTGTTTGGGTTCACCTGCATCTATTTTGATGATTTCTTTGTCATGGTTACTGGTGTTTACGTACATTCATGAAAACGTATTATTTATAGACACTTGTGATCCATTTCTGAATGTAATGGCGAGGTGGAGTAATTTTATTCTAACTTAAAATTATTGAAATTTGAGACCACGGGTTATTGGGAGGTGGTCCATACATGGGGAGTAGAATGATGCATGATGGGCAGAAAGGACCATGCATTCTTCCTTCCTTTCTCTGTTTTGTGGCGTCTCTTACAAGTGGCTAACCACCTCTGCATTTGTAAATATTACAATTGTTGATTTCTTTATTTTTTGTTATGTAATTTATAATTTCTTTTCTTTTATGTACGAACATTGATAAACGAGGATCCTATAATCAGGTTTCTTCAAAACTAATTTGTTTGAATAAGGTGGATTTTTAAATCAAGGAGCGGGTTTTCTACTTATCTGGAAGCCGATTCTCGTTCTAAGCTCAATGGTCTTTCTATCGTAATTGCCCTCTCTTCGTCGGTAGGTATCAATAATTAGAGAATTTTATTTAGTTTGAATCCTTTGACTGTTGGATAGTTAGTAACATGTACACACCTTAAATGAATTTGATTAATTAGTGTTTATTATTAGTCGGTTAGGATAAGGGGATCCGTCCGTAGCCACGGATGTGTCTTCAACAAAGGATCTGCAAGGAAAGGCTTTTGTCGTGGATAGGTTTATCCGCGACAACTGTCTTTGTAAATGCAGCCATTGTCGCGGACATGTCCACAACAAAGGATCCGCGACAACGGACATAGTTTGGTTTTAGTGGACCCCATCTACATATATGTATCTTGTGCAACTATGGTCCTACAGGAGTTAAGGCCTCCTAAGAGGACAAGGCATGCATCGATGGTACCTCCACCAAGAGGATTCGGGAGCTTTTCACTGGTTCTTTCCAGGCTCGATATTCCAAGGATAAACCTCTCTTTTTTCTTTCTAAGTTTTATTATGATCTGACTTGGTATTTAATTATTTTATCCATCTTGTGGGCTCTTTGGGATTTGATGAGATGTTCAATGTCCATTTGGATAATTTATCTACTAATGAAACCATGAATGATTAGTATTATTTTCGTTTACGTTATGCCAACACCTTTGATGGTGACTCCTCTGATCCTCAGCTAACAGTGAAATGGCTGAGGGAGTCGGTAAATGCCTTTGATTATCTGAAGCCCGCTCTTGAGCAACGATTGATGTACGCTGCATTTCTGCTCAGAGGTGGAGCTAAGGAATGGTGGAGTAATTTGATGGAAGTTAAGGGAGACCCATATGAGAAATACTGGGAGGAGTTCTTGGTCCTATTTAAGAAGGAGCTCATACCAGAGCAATGATAGAATAACAAGAGGGTTGAGTTTCTTATCGTAATTGATTACTAAAACTCCATCAAGCTGAGTTGATGGTATAAGGGTTCAGCGGAATAGAGTGCTGGAGATCCAAAGTAAGAAAACCTGATAGGTTGATGGCTCACATCCAATCAGGAGTCACGAGTGACCATCAGTCAGCCACGGGTGTGGTTGCCATGTCAATTCAGGCGTGGTGGTCAGTAGGCCACGGGCGTGGTGGAAACCTAATTTTATTTACAATATCTAACGAACGGCGATCGATTCTAGGCAGGGGGAGGAACTTGTTCATTAGTACCAGAAAAATAGGAGAGGCTTAGAGATCATCTAGGAAGCTTTATAATGTAATCTACCTTATTCCTACTTTCTCAATCCCTTGTTTTAAATCCTATGTAGGAAAATTCTCACAGGTTTGGATTTGCGGTTTTGGGATTTCAATCTTATGATTGATCTCGTCAGGTCATACGGATTAGGAAATTGAGCTCTAGGGAGATGGCTTCAGATCCGGCTTCTCAGAGGAAAGCTTGTCATAGGTAAGGGTTAGGATTATTATTCTGCTTTATGCAAAGAATTGTAAATAGTTATTCGGAATCCGTGTTTGAATTTTCAAAACTGTACTGTAGCTTGCGATCTACTGTACAGATAGTTGTGTCATGCAGTTGAGTATTTCAGGCTATGCAGTAGCGTGTGATCTACTGCACAGACAGATGTTTATGATTCGAACATAAGCTCACAATGAGGAACTGTGCGTGTGATTCACACAGTTCATGTTGAGGATTAAGAACCAGGACTAAATAGAGTAGCTCACGTTATACGTTGGTCACCCACCCCTTGGATTGTGCGATCCCCCATGTTACAGTCAGACTTCAAACAAACGTGACGAGCAAGCCTTGAGCTGCTCTCACGGTATTCAGGGTGATTTCATGGTCTGATCCACCATGAGGTCATCCACTCATAGCTAGGGGTGGCTAACGTTAGGATGACGCCTACTGAACCATATGGGTACATTACTAGATACTAGTTCAGTTCTTCATGTTCAGGCTCAGCTACTCGGTGGTTAGCACTGACCCCGCTACGTTTCTTCATGCATGACCAACTCTGGAACTTCAAGAGCCAATGCCGCCTAAAAAGGGAGCACGAGCAGCGACACTACCTCATAGTGACTTTGGAGTTCACAGAGACAGGTACCACGGAGGACCTCAGCTATCTCTTTCACTATTTCCATAGTTTTCACACAGGCTTTCATGTTTTTTAGTTATTTTGATAGACTTGTTTACAGTGGTTGTTTTTCCCTGTTTGGGATGTTTTTCATGAAGTTAGTTGTTTATTTTGAGCCTTTGATCCTTAGTTTATTTCCTGTTGTCATTTTACTTAGATATTAAAGATTTTTCAGTTCAGTTATTGTATGTCGGATATCATGTTTATGTGTTTAGTGAACCCACAAGCATTGTATGGATCGAACCGAGTGGTTCGATCGAGTTTCCTAGGGTCGGGTTTGACAACGGGTATCAGAACCTGGGGATTCTCTACTATATAATCACAATCCAGTCAAGGTTATTGGTACCAAGGCGTCATGAATCTCAAAGTGACAAGTGATTTTGGGAGCTCGGTACTGAATAACATGGGGAGGTATTCATGAATGTTAGGCGTCTGATAGTACTGTGCTTTTCTCTGCAATTTCAATGTGTAGAGCCAACCACGGGCGTGGTGGACAGTATGTTACGGGCGTGACGTGCAGACCATCATGGGCGTGGCTAGTAATAGATCACAGTCATAGCTTGAGGACGACTGGATCGAACGGTGTGAAAAATTAATTTGATTTGTGAATTCCTAAATTACCCCTAAGAAATTCCTCGAGGAAGTGTGTTTCGAAAATGTAAGTATCATTATTATGCGGCCCTTATTATTCTTTGAAGCTCAAATAGTTTACGTGTTAATTATAGCAATATTGGCAGTTGGAACCGAATTAGTATAATCAATTCGAGATGTTTGACTTGACGATGACCGAGTTTTAAGGACTAGTAAAGTTCGCTTTAACTACCAGGTAGGTTAGATGGTCGGAGATGGAGTCAAGCTTTTAATTTATTAGTTGGGAGCCTAGAGGAATCTAAACTGTTAGATCAATTCTACAGTGAGGAGTGGAGGCTTGTTTCATTCAAGGAGAAGAGGTGGTGGCCGCTTACTTAAGATGCAGGCTTTGGATGTGGGCTTTGAGCTGACTTGGAGTTGCGGTGACGAGAGGGAGGCTTGGGCCGTTGGATTGATCTGAAAGATTACTTGGCCCAGTCACCAAACAAGAGAGGAATATCTGTTAGTTATGGTCGTTTCCCTACCTTAATGGCGTTGAATAAGGATCCGCGCCAAATAAAAGCTTATTTTTTCTTTTAAGAAAATATCCGAAACCTAAAATTAAAACCGAAAATTTAAAATTCAAAACTGAAAATCCAATAATCTAGACTCTAGTTTAAGTTGGTTTTTTTATCCGTCAGATCTGACGTCCAAGATGGACGGTCCAAATTCTTCCTTACTCGTAGCATATACTATTTTAGTATTTATCGTGGATCCTATGTCAATGGTGTCTGTACAAGATAGAGTAAGGAGCTACAGAGAAGCGGCGGCGCTTTGTGAAATAAGCAATCAAGGGATGTAATTGGAAATGCCAATCGGTCAATGACAATCCGGTGGCTTCCTTTCATACCTTCCGTTGCTAGGATCATCATATTGGAGGCAAAAGAAACAAGCATCCGCGATGGTTGATGCGGTCATCGTTCCATGGGAGGTTTTGACATCGATGATCGAGCAACAAAGGAGAGGAGCCTCGTTGTGAGTGACTGACGAGCAGACAAGGAGTCAACAACCATTGATGTGGGGCATTGAGATTCCAAAAATGTGGGAGTCCCACCGATGATGATCTCTGACTTCTAGAGTCAATTGGAGAAGATGGTGATTTTGCTAATCACAAGAAGATGAGTGACCAGTTTGCTATTTTGGTAAATTTGGGGATGATTGGGCCAGATTGTACTTTGGGAGAGTTTGATGAATGGATTTAATTGCAATGAATCAGTAGGCTGAGGAAGAAACTGGATATTTTTGCCGTCTGGGTGATGAAATGGCGGAATTACCCTTAAGAGTTTTCAGCTTGTTGCAAAGAAGTAATTGGAGCATAACTCAACCGTTTGACATCCAAACGACGCACCGTCAGAAGCTGTAATTTTGTGGCAGCAAGGGGAATCATCTTGGATCTATATCTGAGCTGTTAGCTCTTGAACGATTTAGGTTGGTGTAAGGAGGTAATATCTTGTCTTTGCTGTAGGTTAGACTAAGTTTTAGTTAAATTGATGCATTTTATTTGATGCCATGGTTTCATGATTAAATTTTTATTTAATTTTTTTCATTACTTTGTTATTACCTATAAAATGATAATATTAGACTAACCACTATGTTAGAACTATAATAAGGATAGTTGACGAGTAAGTATAAGGGCACGTCGAGCATGTCTTTAATCTGGCAGAGTATGCTGTCAAGGTGCTCACCCATGGGTTCTTCACCACTCTAGAAGTCGAATTAATGGTAGGGAGAACTAGGCCGACACTCATGTTTTTGATAACGGGTAATATCTGGTCCCTCTCGCTCGATGATCTCTTTGTGGTATGCGGCTTCTACTTCAATGAGGATAGGTCTACCAACTAGTTCAACGACCTAATCACTTTTGCTTGCATAGAGTCCGCCTCGCAATCCTGGTTCCAACTCATGAGGAGGTACGTCTCCTTTGTGGCTAGTAAGGATCTTAGCTTCCTTCTTGTTACCATTTCCAATTGGTAAACTAGGCTCGATTTCATATTGACATTGATACCGTTGCATGCTCATTGGTGTGACCAAGGCTACTATGTACAATGACAAGCTCCACGATTTCCTCGACTACATGATGTCCTATCCATCACTAGATGAACATAGAGCCCGTGAGCCATCACCGTAAGGGAGCTCGCACTCTTATACTCATGCATGGCGAGGAAGTCGATTTATCCGGGAAACCTGCTAGCCCTCACCATACGTGTTACATCCCGATCCTTGCGGTCAAAATTCAGTAAAGAAATTCCTAAATTATCCCTTAGAAAGTCTAGTATAAAATCATGTTATGTGAATATTAGTATTGTTATGTGAATTATTGTATGAATTCTTATTCTCTGTTTAGTTGCATCTAATTTATGCATTATTGTTTGTCAAATTGGAAATTATGTTACGTTTAATATGTTACTCGTTATTAATAAGTGTATTGCTTAGTTTCTTAGATTATGTCTAATGTTGTGATAATTAGATGTAATTATTAAGTTTAATTGCCAATTAAATATATGAAGAAATTACTTTTCATGTAAATTAAATCTTTGAACGGGATTTAGCTCGATTTTGGGTAAGAGGTTTGAGTTTTGGTTTGATTAGAATCTTACTCGAATACTAGAATCAGAGGCTTGATGCTTAATTAAATATTTAATTCTAGAAGTTTGACTTTTGGTTGACCATGTTTAAGAATTAGTAAAGTTCGGTGAGGTTCGATTTAGTTATCGGATTTGTTAAATAATCGGAGATGGAGTGAAGCTTTTATTTGACTAGGGGTAGTAGTGAAGGAATGTGGGATGTTGGATGAATCATACGGTGGAAGATGGAGGCTTTATCCATTCGAGGAAGTTAGGAGAGATTTGAGTCGTTAGATCGATCGTGCGATGAAGATGAGCCTTCAGCCAAATTCAAGTTGTGGTGACGAATGTGTTTGGATAGCAGATTGATCTAACGGTGGGAGGAGAGGATTGATTCCATTCAAGAGAAAATGGCCCAAGTCTTATTGTTGTTTTTTCATTCTTCTTAGCAGAGATGTAGGGCCGGGAATTCGATTTTGGTTAATTTGTTAAAATTGGCTAATAGACTGATTCGGTTCAAAGTCAATATAACCAAATTTAATTGGTCAGTGACAGTTGATGTATTTGTAAATCGGTTAAAAGTTGTTAACCATGTTTAATCGAGAAAATGGAATTATCATCACACCTAAGTGAAGTTACCCCAAATTCAATGGAAATTTTGGCATTAAAGTGTCTGTTAAATTAGTTGGTCGGTTAATTAACCGTGACGGTCGATTAACGGTCGGTTAGTTAACCATGAGAGGAGATCGGCCAGACAAGGCGATTAACCGTCCTTCGGCTAGTTTCTGTTTTAACATACCGAATTTGATCGGTTTTTAGTAGCAGCAACGTTGGAGTTGTTTTGAGCTTATCCCATTCTGTTAGGTGCTCAATAATAGAAGCGATAGGAGATGAGATGCCGTGAATGATTGAAGAAAGAGAGATAGAGAACTGCGGCAGTGGACGTCGCATTAGAGAATGATGGGGTCTCAATAGCGGCTTCCAGTTGCTATGACGCTCGCTGAGATTAATGAAGGAGTTGGCGAGCGGCGGCAGTAGCTGTCGGTGCGTCGGCGACTCAAGGTGGAGGCTAGAGATTGATTGAGAAGAAAGAGATGCGGCAGCGACGGCGGCGTTTTGACGGAGGGAGTTCTTAATCGAGCTTCCACTTCCTATGGACGGCGAGGCGTCCAAAATCACGTTTCGAATAAGTTTGTAGCTTGCCATAGCCTCGCCTGATTCTGGAGATTCACATTGGCGGCGAGGCCCTTCGCCGGAGAAGATGACTAACCATCGAGCAATGTTGGAAAAGTTTGATGACCAAACTGCAAAGTTCTAAAAGTTTGGTGATCTAAATGCCTTTGGGTGAAGTTTAGTGACTGTTTTGTTACGTAGAAAAAGTTGGGTGACTGATCTGCAATTGGTCAATTTTTAGGGACCCGTTCTTTAATTTGCCCATAGGTGGAAATCACAGTTCTGCCATTCAGTGTTCTTCGATTTCGAAAAGAGTTGTCGGAGCATAACTCGACTGGTTGAGCTCTAAACGACAAACCATCAGAAGCTGTGGATGTGTGGTAAGAAGGGAAATCTTCTAGGACGCTTTTATGAGATTTCGGTCCATTAACCAGGTGGGTGGTTTAAGGGGGTAAAATCTTATCGTTGCATTAGGTTAGATTAAATTTTAATTAATTTGATGCATCTGTTTCCATGCCATGAATCAGGGATTAAGTGATATGTTATGTTATGTTATGAAATTACTCGATTGATTAAGTGGTTACCTTATGTCATGTTATCCTTGTGACGGGTAAGTGACTATGTTCTGTTAGACTACGTTATGAAATTACTCAATTGACTTAGTGGTTAGGTTATGCATGTTATCCTTGTGACGGTTAAGGACTATGTTCTGTTAGGCTACATCATGAAATCACTCAATAGATGCTGCTAACTGTATGTTAATGTATCTATGATGAAGTGGTTACATTTTGTCATGGTTAGGTTATGTCAGGTTATGATATCCCTTGATGATGTGCAAGTTACCCCTTTTCACTTTGTTATAGCATGTCATGTTCCTCATGAATAGTGTTTGCATTATGTTCATCATATTCATGTTACAATCAAGTGTATATGTTATTACTTGATGTTGTGCAAGTTTCCCTCTTAATTGTGGTAAAGCATGTAATATTCTCCAAGATCAGGGCTCACACTATGTTCATCTCATTCACGTTATGATTAAGTGTATATGTTATAACTTGATGGTGTGCAAGTTTGTCCTTTTAACTATAATAAGGCATGTTACGTTTCCTAGGATTAGTGCTTACATTAAGCTCATCTTATTCAAGTTATGGTTAGGTGGTTACGATATGTTATGTTATAACTTAATGAAGTAGAAGTTGTACCCTTAGATTAAGATAAGTTATATCATGTCTCCCTGATTGTTGTTTACCTCATGTTCATGTGATCCATGTTATGTTAAGTGGTTGTGTCATAATATGTTACGTTATTACTTGATGAGGTTCAAGTTGTACCCTGAATTATGATAAGTCTGTCGTGTCTCCTCGATTGGTGTTTACCTCATGTTCATGTCACTCATGTTATGGTTAAGTGGTTTTGTCATGATATGATAAGTCTCCTTGATTAGTGTTTACCTCATGTTCATGTGATCCATCTTATGCTTAAGCGGTTATGTCATGATATATTATGTTATTTCTTGATGATGTGCAAGTTATACCCTTGAATCATGATAAGTCATGTCATGTCTTCTTGATTAGTGTGTACCTCAAGTCCATGTGATCCATTTTATGGTTAAGTGGTTATGTCATGATATGTTAGATTATTACTTGATGATCTGCAAGATGTGCCTTGAATTATGATAAGGCTAGGTTACCTCAAGGTCAGAGTATACTATGGTTAGACAACTAGCGAGCAGTGAACAAGTACATGTTACCTAGACAAGTAATAGGTGTATCAAAAACATGTAACTCACTAGCTAGACCACCGCCCCGATGTTATGATCTCATGTCACGTTTGAGCTAGTATTGCCCCCATGTTTCTCACGATTAGGCCACAGTTTGCCCCTCATGTTACCGTCTTATGGATACGTACTCTCAGACTCTCACGTTCACGTTTGGGTGGTTTGACTAGTTAGTCGAGTTGGGCGACTCCCCGCTAGTGTAAGTTCAAGTGATAAGACACCTTAGATAAGGTCATGTACAAGTATGCTAAATGCAAGTGATAAGATACCTTAGATAAGGTCATATACAAGTACGTAAAATGCAAGTGATAAGATACCTGGGATGAGGTCAAGTATAAGGATAAGAACTAATGTCATGTGTTATCAGGTTTCCTAAGTGATGTTGGTGATAATGATCACATGTTATGATATGTTAAGTCTCATGTGTTGTGATATGTTACAATGTTTCTTGGATTGATGTCCTGCTAATAAGTGTTTATACAATAATGTGTTCTTCATATTTGAATATTTTCCTTGGAATCGACTCGAGGTTCAATCCTGGATGATGGTTACCTTAATATGTACGCTTGCCATGTTAAGTACACAAGTGTTGGGATTACATAACGATCACTAGTTTATGTAATATGCCTACTTAGATATTATTAATGATGCCTTATATAATGATATGTTGTTGTCTTCCCTATGTTCTAGCATGATGTTCATGTTATGTGTCTATGTGGCTAAGTCAAACTACGTTGTGGCTAGATAACTAGAAAGCATGTCTCTAAGCATGTGTCATATGTTATCCTAAGCACGTCAAGTGAATGTTTCTTAAAGATAATATGTTTGAATAATATGATTAGTGATGTTATAAGTTTAGCAACCTTAATAATGGTTGCATAGTAAGAAAATGAATAAGGTAATATCTAATTAACGTGATGTGTGAATGCTGATTAAGGTGATGAAGGTGATGTCTGAATGACGCAATGTATGAATAATGTGATACTAGTCAAGTTACGTTAAAAATCTTATGTGTTATGTTTAGAGCAAGAAGGACTGAGCTCGAACCACCCACCAGGGTGTTTGTAAGTTGATGTAGGAGCAGAGTGGAGCTGATTCAGGATGAGGGGTGGTCGACTTAGTTTCCAATGTCAGATATTGATTTTCAAGTGTTTATACTAAGATTTGGTTATTTTCATGTCACATTATTTTGGAGCAGTTTCCGCTTTTTGATAAAGTAGTTAAGTTTATTTTATGCGGTCGGTTTATTTATTTAAATAAAGATTTAAAGTTTCTTTACTCGAGTCCCTACGGAGCAATCTAGTCATTTTACTATTTTAAGAAAACCGGGATGTTTCAATGTGGACGTTCTACCTCAACTCGAACCCGAAGGTCATCCCATATAGTTGCTATGTCACACGGATTTCTTGGCACTTTGATCTCCTCCAGACGTACGTTCACGTGCAGCGCTACGCTCCTGATCGAGTCGGTAGGAAAACTGACACGCTTGTAGTACGTGCTAAAAAATAAACCTAATTACAAAAGTAATTAGGGTCAAATTCCCCAGGGTCTCAATTTTTTGTCTACTAAAAGTGGTGTAAAGTACTAATCGAAAGAAACCAATTTGTGGTGTGAGTTCCATGATTTCTATGATCTAATAATTAAACTACGAATCAAAAGACAATTGAACAAGGATTGCAAGAATGCATGAATAATGGTGGAGAAATTTTGATACTTGAAACTGCTTAGATTTCAAATGTTCTTAGGTTATCCAAACAAACGACACATAACTTCTCCAACTTATGCAAAGTAGAATAAATTCAATTTACCGTTGCAATTCTTCTCTAATTAGATCCTAAATTGAATCCAACCAACTCACATAAATCAAAACATTCAACAATGATTCGTTCATAAGGAATCACCTAGGATTTATCTAATCTAAGCAAGGAGTTTGGCTACTCATAATTATGAGGAACAAGTTCAAATCAACAAAGGAAAACATTGAAATTAGATTCACAAGAACAAATCTCAAAAACCTAATTTTTACGAGTTTCATCAAAGAAAACGATTCGCCGATCTTGATAACTTCATCGCCGATCCAAACTCCTCGAAGATGATGTCTTTTCATTGCTCAAAAGTCTCTATTATCTACGCCAGATTTCTCCCAAAACCCCCCCCCCCCCCCCGTTCTGAAAGAATGAAATACCGGTCTTAAAATAGGAAAATAGTTGCTTGTTGAGTAAGGAGTTTGACTTTTTGCACCTAAATTGTTGACCATCACGTTAATCTATTTTACACAGTTGTAGGACCAAATAGCGACAGTTTTGGCCGAAATTAATTTTACCGAAGTAGTAGTAAATTGAACTAGCTTTCCAATGCCGTCTTGCATCAATCGGACTTCTGAGCAAGGATTTATGCCTAATATACTAAACTACCATTTTCCTTTCAACTTGATATCTTGCGCTTCATGGGCTTCTTGAGTTGTCCTGATATGTCCAAATGCTTTATATTGCTTGTTCTAGACCATCCACACACGTTGTATCACTCTAATGAATGCCCTGATGTCGTTATGTACCTGAAAACTATAAAAAAAACACTCCAAAATGAAATCAAATGGATCCTAATCAGGTCCGAGATACTAAATCGAGATATTAAATAAAAATTCACGAAACATACTAAACTGCTACCCAAAGAAATACAATTATGAATGAAATATCGCTTAAATAGGGCCGATAAATGTGACAAATAGAACTTCTTCAAATAACCCCACACTTAACCTTTACTTGTCCTCAAGCAAATGGCTCATAATAGTCATAGTCCTAGCGAATTGATATTCCTCAATGTTCCCCTAAACCGCACAACATGCAAGTGAACCTTTAAATTAAAATCAATCCAGGAAGTAAACGTCCATCATCATCATCATGCACATTAGACCACTCATCTAGACTTCTCACAAGGTTTACAACTTACAGATGAAGTTAAAAAATTCTCACTCTCTGTGTTTAGGGACAATGTTTAGTCACTCATTCATCTTTTTGAGGCACGACTTGAATGTCAACCAAATTTATAATCACATCAAGACAATTTCACACAAGTTTAGGGGTCTTTTATTCAGGTTTGTAACATAGACATAATAGAATAAGAGGAAGAAAGAAATATATAGTGGTGTGTACACAGAGGCGGACGAATTAGTATACTCTAATATAGAGCTAGAACTACTTACAACATCTAAATGATATGCAAATATTTGATTCCATCTAAGAGCTTCACTAGCTCGTCTATTCCTTGAGAACAAACTACACTACTTAAAGCTTTTGTGCTATTTTTATTCAAACTATCAAAGACACATTTTGTTCCATTTTCTACTTTCCTTTTTTCCCGGGTTTTTACAATATGTATCCATCATTTTTTTTGAATTCTTCATTTTTTATATTTCTTTTTTTAAAATAAGGTAAGCTATACAAAAAGTAATATTAAGAAAGACTAGATAATCCTGTATTTTCTAAACTTATTAACTTCTAGAATCTCTTAGACTCGACCGAGTTACATGCCACTAATGTACACGACATGAAAATAGAGACATGAAAATGACAGTTTGGCTATGAATTGGTTATACATAAGGGGAAACAAGGACGAGATGAATATTTGTTGGTTTAGTTTTCTAAGTGCCTCTATCATTCAAGTGTGTCCTGAGCAAGTTCAATCTGGTATCATACAAGTATCAAATTAACAACCAATAGAGAAGAGCACTCAAAATGATTTAGGAACAAGTCTACTTAGTGAAGCAGACTATCTATACTACAACATGGTCTTTTAGTCCTCGCATTATTTTGGAAAATGGTATATCACTATTATGCATGTCTAGTCACATCGGAGAGGCCGTGCTACTAAGAACTAATCAAAGCCACTCTAAAGAACGAATCAATAGACTTTGATCATTGGCCTAAATACCAATCAAATATAGGTTCACAAGCAAGTGAAAATTTCAAGTGCACAAATCATTAGGAAGTTCACTAAGCATGCCAAGTAATTAGTTCAAAGATTCTTCCAAATGGCTTTAGCTAAGGACTCAATATGCAGACACAATGACCCAAAGAAACTAGCCAACAGGTTTCCTATACACACCCACCCACACTTAGTTTGGACGGTGTCCTTACTGTATAGAATGAAATGGAAAAGTGTTTTAGGAATACCTGGAAGCTGTGAGAGACCAAAGAGCCAAAAGAGCATGATCCTGAGAACTCCAGCTTTGTGGCGACACTAACTCCTGAAAAGACTCAAACATAAAACCAAAAATAAAATTAAAAAAGACCAAGGAAAAATGTCCAAGCTCCATACATAATAAAATTGGATTTAAAAATCGGAATGAATAAAATAAAACTCCTAAGGAAAAAGATGAAATCTAAATATGCAGACTAACTCTAAAATTGAAATATTAAAATGACTCCAGACATGAGCTCCCTCCCATAAATCTTCTCTTTTGTTTAACTTCTTTTGAGCTAGATGATACCTAGATAGTTATGCAATCCAACTAAGTACCTCTTTAAATGTGATCGGTTTTTTCATGGTAAAAGGTTGAGTGCCAAGCAACAGTTGATGCAAATGATGGAATAACCTAAGAAGTTTGCTTGAATACTATTTGTTTCCCTATAATGACAATCTCCTTTTGAATTTATAAACTTAAGGAGGGAAGAGGTAATAAGGTATATCTCCACCAACAAGCTCAATCTTCTCCAAGCTACTGATACCACTTGAAAGGTCTTTTGAGTTGAGCATGAGTGATTCCTCTTCAAGAAATTCTTCAACTTTGGTGTGTAGAAACTTGTTATCAGTTTCCTAACACAAGAACTTCATGACCGAGTAGAAATTTTGAATAGCATTCGTGTTCTTAGGCGGAACCACAATCTCATAGATATTTGTGGTGATGAAGCACTCTATATCACATGTCACTAAAATTTGAATATGAGCTTCATTGTCCCACAATGCCTTGGTGAGGTATTCATTGTCATCACCTTCATATTATTCTAGTTTTTCATCACTGAAAGCTTGAACTTCCTTAATGGCTTGTTTATGCTGATCCTCATCTTCATCCCAAAAGCTTGAACAAGTCCCATCTCATTCACATTCTTCAAACTCCTCATTACATTTAGCTTGAACTTTCATAATGATGGGCGAATCTTTCATATCGTCGTCTTCATCCTCCCAGAATTGAAAAGGGAATTCACTCTCGTCGCATTCAGGCTCTTATAGCTTTTCATCATGGTCAGTACATTTTCTTCAAGGATGGGTTCATCTTCTTTCTTTATGACTATCATGTCTCTTGTAATAGTGAGTACATCTTGAATGTCCTCATCATCACCGCATCCTCATCAAGGGGAATGTTGGCGGGCTCTATCCTGGAAATCATCTCCTCTGTGGCATGCATCTATTTTCTTCATAAGTGCTTCCTTGGCCTCCATCATTTCCTCCAACCACAATATGTTTTTAACGGTAATGTCTTGGATATATTAGCTAATTGAAGATTCTTCAAAAAATAGAGTTGGTTGATTAAAATAGTTCAGTGTCGACTCTTGGTAATATGGAGATATGTATTGATTTTTCATGACGGTAATGATATGGCGGTGTCTCTATGTAACTTGAGGGAGGTTGATGATGATAGTGCCATGCCGGCTTCTGGTAGGTTGGAAGCGAGAGAGAACTCTCATTTCAAGATTGTGAGGATTGATGCTCATTCTGACTCCACCTCTGGTGGTATCCTTTATAATCCTGCATCAGTACACTGAAACAAAACTACCAAGGTGAAACTGGCAAAAGAAAATATATAAATGATGGAAATTTACAATGAGTGAATAATTAACACTAAATACCCTTCTTCAAAAACAAATAATGAGTCCCCAACAACGACGCTAATATTTGACACGCTTGTGGCATGCGCTAAAAAATAAACCTAATTACTGAAGTAAGGAGGGATTGAATTTCCTTAGGGTCTCAATGTTATGTCTACTCAAAGTGGTGTAAAGTACTAATCGAAACCAACCAATTTGTGGTGTGAGTTCCACGATTTCTACGATCTAATTAATAATTAAACTAAGAATCAAAAGAAAATTAAACAAGGATTACAATACTACATGAATAATGATGGAGAAGCACTCATGGATGAAACTGCTAAGATTTCGAATCCCCCTAGGTTATCTAGATAAACCAACGACACTTAAGTTCTCCAATTTATGCAAAGCAAAATAAATTTGATTTACCCTCAAAACTCTTTTCTAATTAGATACCCTTTTAGGTATGCTAACCTACTACCTATCTAGTATCTCAGTTTGCCCTTTCAAGACTCCATAAGGCGATAAAAAAATTAAGAATTCCTCACACGATAGAATAGTCTACTCGCTCCTTTGTGAGGGTTAAGGGTTCTAAGGTAAGTAAGAACTTTCGAGTCTTTCACAAATCTAATAAGATCCTATTCAAGACGGCCAGACAAGAACAAGAACCCAAACAAAATCAATCATAAACTGAAATCCATCCAACTCATATAAATCGAAATAGTGAAACAGTCATATGTTCATAAAGATCACTTAGGGTTCATCTAATCTAATCAGGAAGGAGTTTAGCTACTCGTAATCATGAAGAACAAGTTAAAATCAATAAATGAAAACATTGAAATCAGATTCACAAGAAGAAATCTCAAAAACCTAATTATGTCGAGTTTCATCGAATAAAACAATTCGCCGATCTTAATAACGTTGTGAAACCCCACCCTAGGAGTGGTTCAACCAAAGAATCCTACTCGGGTTTCAACTTGAACCGTAAATCAACTATAATCTACTAACCAAGCATTAAAAATAAGCATTAAAA
Source organism: Linum usitatissimum (assembly GCA_030674075.2). Classification (NCBI taxonomy): domain Eukaryota; kingdom Viridiplantae; phylum Streptophyta; class Magnoliopsida; order Malpighiales; family Linaceae; genus Linum; species Linum usitatissimum. The sequence goes on along the minus strand of JAUJYP020001078.1, from coordinate 10,227,119 downwards.
ATTGAACTCTAATCAACTCTAGTTTATAAACACTGACTAACTTGGATCCCGGTCCCAAAACAAAGGACATGCAACTCCAGTCTAAAAAATACATAAAAATGATATCATCTGATATAAAAACCCTGGCCAGCTCTCTCTCCACCATGAGCTCTAGTACCTATGACTGAACACACGGATACACTAAGGAAAACAAAACCTAACGGGGTAAGTGATAAGCACAGAGTGGCTAAACTTGTCTTGCGTAGAACTGAAACTGAACTGAGATTTTACTTAGCCTGTACTGAGACTGTACTATGCCTATACTGAGGATAAAACAAGAAGTCTACCCAAACACTGAACTAATAATTTGACCTGATAGTCATGTAGCCATCAACATAGCATCAGCCACCCCTAGCGGTGAGGGGAGAGCCTCATGGTAGATCATACCAACAAACCACCCTAAATACCACGTGTGCAGCATCTATAGGTATACTCAACATGTCCTTCCTGAGCATGATTATAACTTGGGGGGATTGCACAATCCATGGGTGGGTAACCAATGCATAAGTGTGAGCTATCTAGTTAAGCCTAATCATGTCCTAACCAGAACTGTGAATCACACGCCACAGTTCAATCGTCAAGAGCTTATGCTCGAAATTATATAACTATTTATACACTATATCACACGCTACTATATAGCCTGAGGGCCTTGCTCTGAAATACAACACATGTACAGTAGATTACACGCTACTTTACAGTCCTGAGAATCCAATCATTGGATTCATGACCACCTAATTACAGTTCTACGCTTAAAGTAGAAAAGTTATCCTAAACCCCCAACTATTATGAAAAGCTGACAATGCTGATTCTGAGTTGACATGATTCCTCTCGCTTCCACGACTCCATAGGTTACGACAGTGCGTCATTTCAATCTCAAACAATCGAGTTATGCTCCATTTACTCCTTTGTAATAATCTAAAAATCGCTAGTCCTCTAACTGCCTCCTTTACACTAGCTAATCCATAACATTCAGTCGTTGACAAAACATACCAAAGTCCTTAACTTTAAACCATCCATAAGTTTAGAGCTATAAAACCAAGAACTCACAACTAACTGTAAAATTGTAAACTGGTCACTTAACTTTTGGGGACTGCGGTTTGGTCATGCTTCTTCTCTGGCAAAGGGCTTGCCACCGGCTAGGCGTTTCCATATTCCAGCAAGTTATCCGATGAAGCTCCACACTTCTTGGAATGCGGTAAAACCGTCGTCGGAGCTTCCCTCTTCGTCACCTCTTCTCCTTGGCCGATCTCTACCACCAGACGTGCCTCCACATGTCGCCGTCATCGCCGAATTGAGGACGCCATCGTTGTTGCTTGAGGAGATGCTTGATCTCATTTCCAGCATGGTCTCTTTCTTCCTGCATCGGCTGCCGCCATCACCACGGCTTGGGCGAAGCCTCCTCCCATTGGACCGATCGACGGTGCCGCCGTGACATCTATTTCTCTCCCCGTGATCTATGTAGAGAAGATGACCAAAAGAAAACCTCCAACCCTCACTAGATCAGCCACGTAACCGAACGAGGCCCAAGCCAATTGTTGGATCCATCCAACGGCCCAATGCCATCTTGTCACCACAACTTCAGTTGGGCCCCATGGCCCATATATGCATTTACATCTTTATTTAAAAGGCTGCCCACTCACCTTCTCTTGAATGCATCAAGCTCCTTCCTCTAAGTTAGATCTATCTAACGACCTAGACTCGTTGAAGCTCATAACTATCACAAGGAAGACTAAACTCTTCTTTGATTAACTTAAATCACCCGATAATTATCCCAAACCTTACAAGCCTTTAATACCTGGTCAACTGCTAAGTCAACTCCTTAATTAATTCGGTTTCGAACTCCTGACTTCTACTTATCGAGTAAGATTTTAATCAAACCGAGAATTTAAATCGAACCGAAAATTGGGGTGTCACAACTCTACCCTCCTACAAAAGGTTTCATCCCAAAACCTGAACCTCACCCCACGTAGCGGAAGAGATTCGACGCAACAGAGTTCAACCATGGCGCTTGCACTCCTACTTCGTAGCAAATGGTCCTGGTGTGCCGTCCTTCTCAAGGACCCAATCGATCCACTCCTCGATAATGAGCTAAAGTCAACCCACAACCAAACCACAACCTTGTCCTAGAAGACCGATTGTGGTCCACACCTCAACTTGGCTAACCGTAGCTCATCCCGTTTGACTTGAACTTAGAGCTAATTCCTTGCTCCTACATAACTCCTTCGAGCTCGACCCTTAGAACCCGCTCCTGATCAAGCTGATATTCCCAAAATAAGTTGGGCACACTTTACCAAAATAAACCTACCCCTCTTGCCTTAGAAAGGTCGGCCATGCTCGACATAAAGCCGACCCCTAAAGTTCGCTACCCATCGAGCACCACTATCTGACAACTTCACAAGAAGCCACTAAACGACCAAGGTTGAAGCCTCACATTAACTATTTCAGGTCCAACTCACATCTGATTCGTCACATGATCCATTGTGTACATCCTCTAGCAGTCTGCATGACACCAAGTCTCAAATAAGGACTACACCTTATTTACATGCATGATTGTGTGCTCTACCTAGCGCATTGCACTACTGTCTATGTGTGTAGCCCCTTGGCACAACACGCCCATGACCAATAGGTCCGCAACGATAATGTCTACCACACTCGTGGCCAGCATAGCACCACACACGTGGCTTGCCATCCAACTACAATCTGACTATCACACATTTCGTGTTGTCTCCATTCCCTATCGACAACCTAGTCTCATGGTCCCCGTGGTCTGTAACGTGAATGACTACCACACTCATGGGTTCCTCATGCATCACACTCATAATCTACTAGACCATGCATGTGCTAGTTCTAGCTACTGTCACATCATTCAGTTCAAGCTATCCACCACTCCTCCTTGGATGAGCTTCCATTAGCCTATGAACATTGTGTTACCATGTTATGACACTTTAAAATCCAACCTTTTATTGAATTCCTCTTGACTCACCAGAAGTCGACACCCATAAAGATACTAGCCCCTTGGTAGTCACCATCTTATGAAGGACTTCCCTTGACCTGCCAAGCATCAGCTCTACAGTTTTAATACCTTCACGGACTCTTCGTCCCCTAAGCTTTGTTTCTAGCTCGTCAACCCATACTACCATGTCCCAGACAAGGAAATACAATTACCATTCCTTGCAGTGCTGCTTCGAAGATGCAGCTAGTCGAGCGGCTAGCTCCACCTTGCACTTCATCTTTTTGCATACACTAATGTTCCCCGTTTTCCTGTCTACTCTTGGCTCATGTTCCCACTAGCAGGTAATACTAGTCATATAGTACTACTAAGACCTTAATCTACTTCTAAGTTTCAAGTCATTCCTTCTTATGATGACGGTTCAGACAAGCCTGATTACGCTGTTTCACTAAGCCTATACCCTTCTAGCACTTCTTTTTCTTAACATCCTTCTGATCAGAAGCTCCTTTCTAACTCTTTGTCCGAGGCATGCTATGCCCGTGGAAGACCCATTGTCACACCCATTACTAGCCTAATTACCCCCATGACTGTTGTGCCACCACACCCGTGGTATTCTGCTCACCATGCCAGAGGTCCTCTCCTTATCACGCCCGCGATCAACTGTTTGCCACAGCCATTGTAAATTCCCACTTACAATCGTTGCCTTCCGCCTGTCACAAATGTTGCATCCTCTCAGCCACGGTCGTGGTGTACTATGCATGTGGTGGTATCATAACCACGATCGTGGTGTACTACGTGTCAAGACCGTGACCAACTATCACCCATGACTGTGACCTTCTTTTTGACACGCCCGTTATGTACTACCCCTCACGCCCGTGGCCAACACTTTGCCTTGCCCATGGCTGACTTTCTCCACGCCCGTCGGTGGTTGATAACCATGACCGTGGTTAACCTCTCATTACGATTGTGACTGTCTGTTCCTCGAGAATTTCCAGAGCCGCTACCGTCTCCAACATTAACAAATTTCTGTCTTCCTGAGACGAACATAGATTTGTCTCTGCTCTTTTTCCTGACTAATCCTTTGGCTCTCGGATGCTTCCCATCCTCACCTTCGAGCATGGTCCTCAACTTGAACGATAGAGGCTCTCTGCCTCCTCGATGTAATCACTCTCAAGGAGCAAAAGCATCCTCCCAACTCTGAGTTCCTTCCCGCTATGGGTCCAGAACATCGGCCTACTACTGGCTCTATGAAGAGTTCTACCTGATAGCACTCCTAGAGTCTCATTCCTCTTTACCTTATCACTACCCCTCGTATTACTGGAACTCCTAGAGTTCAAAAGCAAGCCATTGAATCAAAGAAGCAAGGTACTCTACCCTTGGTTCTTCAACCTCTTTCTTTTGTCTTCCTGGAGCTGGTAGGAGAGTAGTCGTTCAAAACTGAAAAATTGCGGAAACGTTTCATTTTTGAAACACCTAATTCTTGAAAACCTTTGTTATAAACTCTTTGAAAGAACTGACTCACCATATCATGACATCCCTAGAAATTTCTCTACATCTGTATGGAAATCTAGTACCGTTACAAGTGTGGAATCACCTTTTCCCGTCTGAGGTTTGCGGCGCCTCTAAGGAGCAGGTAGCACACCAGCAGCTATAGAAGAGAACTAGGCTCATATATTAGTTGTGAAACCCCAACCTAGGAGTGAACCGATGAATCCTACTCGGGTTTCAACCTAAATCGCAATTCAATTCTAATATACTAACCAAGCATTAAAAGTTGAACTAGAATACTTCATAAAAACTGACCAACTCAGATCCCGAATCTCAAAACGAAGGAGATGCAACTCCAGTATGAAAATACATAAAAATGAGATCATCTTATATCAAAACCCCGACTAGCTCTCTCTCCACCATAATCTCTAGTACATGTGAGTGAACAGACAAATACACCAAGGATAACAAAATCTAACGGGGTTACTGATAAGCACTGATTAGCTAGTCTTGCGTAGAACTGAAACTTAACTGACATTTTACTGAGCCTGTACTGAGACTTTACTCTGACTACACTGAGGATAGAACAAGAAGTCTAACTAAACACTAAAACTAATAATGTGACCTTTCGGTCCTGTAACAATCAACCTAGCATTAGCCACCCCCTACCTATGAGCGAACAGCCTCATGGTGGATCAGACCATTAAACCACCATGAATACCCTGTGCGCATCATCCGTAGGCATACTCAACACGTCCTAACTGATCCTTATTATAACCTGGGGGGATTGCACAATCCATGGGTGGGTGACCAACACATAAACGGGAGAAATCTAGCTAAACCTAATCTTGTCCTAATCTGAACTATGAATCACACGCCATAGTTCAATCAACAAGAGCTTATGCTCGAATTATATAACTATCAATAAATTAGATCACATGCTACTGTACAGCCTAAGAGCCCTGAAATACAACACATGTATAGTAGATCACATGCTATTGTACTGTCCTAAGAATCCAATTATTGTATTCCTGACCACATAATTGCAATTCTACGCTTGAAGTAGAAATGTAATCCTAAAACCCCACCTGTTATGAAGAGCTTATACCTCTGATTCTTACTTGACATGATTCCTCTCGCTGCCACGAGTTTGTAGCTTCTGACCGTGTGTCGTTTGGAGCTCAAACGATCGAGTTATGCTCCATTTACTTCCTTGCAATAATCTGAAACTCGCTAGTCCTCTAACTGCCTATGTTACTCTAACTGATCCAGAACTTTCAGTCGTTGACAAAACAAACCTAATTTCTTAACTGTAAACCATCCATAAGTTCAGAACTATGAAAGTAAGAACTCATAACTAACTGTAAAATTACCAACTGGTCACTTAACTTTTAGGGGCAGCAGTTTGGCCACCCTTCTTCTATTTCGAAGGGCTCGCCGCCGGTGAGGCATTTCCAGATTCTGCCGAGTTATCCTGCAAAGCTCCACACTTCTTGGAACACGGTAAAACCGCCACCAGAGCTTCCCTCTTCGTCGCCGCCTCTCCCTAGCCGATCTCCGCCTAGAGGTGCCTCCACACGCCGGCGTTATCGCCAAATTGAGGATGCCGCCACTGCCGCTGTTACCAACAACCGTCGTCGTTGCTTGAGAAGATGCTTGATATCATGTCCAACGCGGTCTCTTCCTTCATGCATCGGTCGCCGCTATCACCACGGCTTGGGAGAAGCCTCCTCCCTTGGATCGATCAACTGAGCCGCCATGAGATCCTTTCCTCTCCCCACGATCTGCATAGAGAAGATGACCGAAGCAAAACCTCAAACCCTCACTTGATCAGCTGCCTAACCTAATGAGGCCCAAGCCAACCGTTGGATCCACCCAACGGCCCAAGGCCATTTCATCACCACGACTTCAGTTGACCGCATGACCCACATATGCATTTCCATCTCTATTTAAAAAGGTAGCCACTCACCTTCTCTTGAATACATAAAGATCCTTTCTCATAGTTAGATCCATCTAACAGCCCAGACTCCTCGAAGCTCATAACTATCACAACGAAGACTAAACTTCTCCTTCTGTTCTAGATGAAACAGCCCATTACAAAGACTACTCCCTAGCTCAGTACTTATTTCCCACAAGAGGTCCAAACAGATTTATCCTACTAATGAAAAGTTCAGATTTAAAAGACTCTCAAAATCTTATCCTCTGTTTCTCACTACTTTCATCACACCTTTCTGGAGCTAACTCTGGATCTAATGAAAGTCCCAGAATCAAAGATCCAAGGAACTCTATCCTTGCTTCCTCAAACACTTTTCTTTTGCCTTCTGGAGCTAGTGGGAGAGCAATCATTCAACTTATGTTAAACCCTTTTCTTGGAAACATTTCCCTTCTGTTCTTTCGAAGCTATTTTCTTGAAGACCTGTATTTGGAAAGACAGACTCACAAACTAAAGAACTCACGTAGACTCTCAAATACCATCCACAACAGCTGGTACTATTACAGGAATGGAATACCTCCCCCCCTTTAAAGTTCGTAACACTATAAAGGAGCAGGTAGCACACCCATAAGGTAGAGGATAAACCATGCTCTGATACCCATTGTAGAAACCCACCCTAGAATACTCCTGTCGAATCACATGTTCAACCCATGCAAGCTATTCGAGTTCATACTACACCAATTTTAACTAACATTTACTAAACATCCACCTAAACATGCATTAAAGACAAAAGTTAAAACCTTTATTAAACCTTCGAAATCAGACAAGACATGGATCTCATATCTTAAATACAGGATTTAAAAAATGAGAAAGGAGATGCAACTCCAATTCATAAATACATCAAACCCGATATGAAACTAATATAAAACCCGACCATCTCTATGCAACCCCCACCTTAGGAATTTCAGTCGAACCACTAGTTCATCCAAGGAGTCCAACCTGGGTTCCAACCTGAACCAAACTCAGCCTATACCTATAAAAGCATTCAAAGACAAGCATTTAAAAGCGGAACACACTATTCTACTTTTTTCAATTTTGCCTTGCATATTGTTGGAGCTGATGTGGTTGAAGCAGTCTCTCTTTTCTTTGAGACAGGGCAGATCCCAAATGTATTAAACTCCACTTTGCTTGCTCTTGTGCCTAAAATGATCCATGCTAGCAATATTACTGATTTCCGTCCTATTGCTTGCTGTAATGTTTTATATAAGTGCATTACGAAAATTATTTCTCGAAGACTTATGGATTTCTTGCCTTTTAACATTAGTGATAGTCAATCAACAATTGTGAAAGGAAGACATATTGGTGCAATATTCTTATGGGGCATGAACTAGTAAACTCTTACCCTCTAAAGCATATCTATCCTCACTGTACTTTAAAAGTGGATATAAGAAAGGCATTTGACTCCGTTGATCAGAGATTTTTATTACTATTCTTATAGCTATGCTTTTCCCTGAAAGGTTCATCCTTTTTATTGAGAAATTTTTATCTATAGTCATGCTTAGTATTGGACTGAACAGAGGTATGGTTGGGTATTTTGCTGGCAAGAGAGGTTTTAGACAAGGGGATCCTTTGTCCCCTTCTCTCTTTGTTATTGTGATGGAACTGTTTAACTGCTTGATCTAGAGAGTTGCCGTTATAGATATCCCTTATCACCCTAGATGCAAGAAGCTAGGGGTAACTCACCTCTGTTTTGTAGATGATTTACTTGTGTTCACTAATGGAACAACTAAGGGTGTCCAGGGGATTTGTGCTATTCTTGATGAATTCTATAGCTATATAGGTCTGAAGATTAATCCAGACAAGACTGATATTTTGGTTTTAAATTATACTACTAATTAAAACTAAGAACTAGGTTTGAATAGAAGGAGAAAATAAGTTCTTGGAAGGGATGTTGATCAAGCTCAACTTCCTATTAGTATACGGTTCGGAAAAACATTGGACTAGCATTGAATATTATAACTCCTCTTATCGCTCGTAGGAATCCGTAGCACGAGCATGCATACAAATTACTACTACTAGCTTCCCAATCAAGGTTAGAATCACCTCAACTTGGCTAACTAGTAATGAACACCAATATGTTCTACAACGTGATAAGGTGCTCTCTTTGAATTGAAGGAACTCACATGGAATTATAAATGGTGTTAACTTGGTCCATCAACACCTGAACTACTGATAACTACACCCAACTTGGTCCATTGGGTGCAAACCAGAGCACCTGCCAATTACTCGATGAAAAACCGTTAAAACCAAAGGAAACACAAAAGAAACACAAAAGGTAGAATCGAGCTATTGGCTTGGTCCACCGATAAATTTCTTCTATCTTAGATTGCAGATTGCTAATCATATGAATTCCAAAGTTTGATCCAACAAAAGAATCCATATATTTGACCTAATACCAGTCGTAATAAGAACAAGGTTGAAAAACAAACAATCAAGCAGTCTTATATTCAAATCCAAACATCCAACAATCACCGACCCTATACTTTTAGGGAGAGTATAATGGCTCATTTCCTACATCCCAACCATCACCCAGACTATCTCAACACGTGTTGGAGTTTAGTCTAATGTATAAATGCTCGTCTTTAGGTCATCAAAGACGTACCACCCTTTCAGCTTAGATCTTCATCCTTAGGATGGGACTCTCGTCGCTTCATTATCGGGTGGGTGGTTGAAGGGAGTAAATTCTACCATTGTTGTTTTTAAATTAAGTCATGAATTATGTATAATATTTATTTTATGAGTATTAAATTCATGAATCTCATGTAGACCATTACTAGGTGGAATAACATAAACCTCGCTAGCTAGCTAGACTCCCCACTCCCCCACGAATCATGAACTGGGCCAGATTGGCCACACGATCATGTATCGAGCCGATAGTGCTCACACGTTATGTTGTATGGGGATACGTCCTCACAGGCATCCATGATTTTCACGATTGGACACCCTATAAGAATTAAGAAACCTTGAATGATGTTCAAAAATATAAGAATATAAGTTGCATAGTTTGACTTTCACGACACTCATTACTATTACGTGTATAACGCGATACTACGATTTCATAATGTTCTTAACAAGATAATAAATTGAGCACGAAAGACTGACCCTAAGCACCCACTAGATTATACTAGAGATATCGGACGACTTGCAAGAGCTGCAGTTGCTGCCAATCATGTCCACCATGACTCAGAGTGAGTAATTGGCGAAAGATGTTGAGTACTTATGTTGTTCTCTTTGGAGTTATTAGACATGCTTCTTATTTCGGTTTGCTCACGTGTTTAGGGCTATTTAGTTTAAAATAATGTTTTAAGATTTGAATTATTTATGTGGACTTTGACTTTTATCTTTAATTCGAGTCTTTCATCCGTCTCGAGGCATTTTGATCATTTAATAAATGTTAGAAATTTAGAATGTAACATTTTGATATTAGAGCTTCTCCGCATCCCTCTTGAACGATGGTGGGGAAAACCTCAATGAGGACATTGAGTCCCAATGGGGTGCAATGTAACAAGTTAGGCAAATCCCACATCGACAAAGCACAAGAGAGATCCATGTGCTACAAGTAACAATCCGTCCCTAACTGAAAAAACACGTTTTCAGAGTGACATGGATGAGATTTTGTAAAAACTATAAAGTTAAACGTGCTCAAGATGGAGTAGTACAAAATGAGCGACCTCTTGGGAAGTCTCTATTATGCACCCGGAATCAATCCGTGCGGGCTTATCTATATACAAAGCAGACAATATCTCGTCGGAAAATGTTGGAGTATTATAGTAAGTTTAAGGGAACCATCTATATTTAGAGTAATCCATAACTAGCGGGTTACGAGTTCGTCGGATTACGGGCTCATCAGATTACGGGTTCATCGGGTCATAGATTTGGCTGTCTTGGACTGGGCGGGTTACAGATTGGCTCGGGCTGCCTATCGAGTCACAACAATTTCAAGAAACATAGTGTGCCTTTTTGTTTTATCTAGCAAAAAGTACATTTTAGCATTTATGATTTACGGTTTACAATTTAAACGTAAATACATTTTCATTCCTTCCTTTCTTTTCATGAAATTTTAATATTTATGTAAATTTAAATTATTATTTATTAAATAAAATAATTACTTCCTTACAATTGGTATTAAAATGTTTAATATTATTAGATGAGAAGATTATTTTGATAGACTTAAACTTTATCAAATAAATTTAAAAAGTTTAACGTAAGTTTTAGAACATAAGTAATATTGAATAACGTTAATTGGGTTATTCATGTTGGGTTAGTCGGATCGTGAGTTAGTCGAGTTGGGGGCTGACAGGTTGTAGGTTGATCAAGTTATGGTTTGATCAGGTTACAGATATTCGGATTACAGGTACATTAAGTCACGGTTTGGACGGGTTACCGACTGTTGACTTTTTGATCAGTTGGATCACAAATCAGGTCGAGCTATGTTGGATCGGACAAGCGTGTTATTCGGGTTCGATTAAGATTTTGCAAGTCTCTAAAATTAAATCATTAAATAGGTGAAACTTTTCACTCATATTTAGCCCGTTCGGTCATTTGAGGCCCAGATTAACAACAAGCCCAAATCCCCTTTGATCCTATCCTGAATTTTCCTCCATTGACCTGCAGCAATGCATTTCCATTTTGCACGCCGCCGCCAATCCATACCAGCGCACACAGTTTATCTTTTACTACTGTCAACTTCTCTTTCCATTTGCCTTATACAGTGTTGAATCTTCTCGTTTGTCTAGGGTTTTGTATCTCACGCCTCAATGGCTTCCGTCTCTCCTTCGCCCTCAAGATTTTGCGTCCCCAAACCAAAACCACCGTTATCCCCTTCTTCCCTCATCCTCCACTTACGCTTCCCCCCTTCCCGCCATTTCCCCTCCTCCGCCGCCATCGCTTCCCGTCGCCTCAACACTAGTTTAGTTTCATGCTCCACTACCTCCTCCTTGTCTGTCTCCCGCCGCCGTCCTGACTACATTCCCAACCAAATCACGGACCCTCATTATGTCCGCATCTTCGATACCACGCTTCGCGACGGCGAGCAGTCCCCCGGCGCCACCATGACTTCCAAACAGAAGCTGGACATCGCCCGCCAGCTTGCCAAGCTCGGGGTGGATATTATTGAAGCTGGTTTCCCCGCGGCTTCCAAGGACGATTTCGACGGCGTGAAGGCTATTGCACAGGAGGTCGGGAATGCCGTGGATATGGATGGCTACGTCCCCGTTATCTGTGGCCTTGCTAGGTGTAATGAGAAGGATATTCGGACAGCTTGGGATGCTGTCAAGTACGCTAAACGTCCCAGGATTCACACATTTATCGCCACCAGTCCTATTCACATGGAGTACAAGTTGAGGAAGACTAAAGACGAAGTCGTGGAGATCGCCAGGGCCATGGTAAGCTTCGCTAGAAGTTTGGGCTGTCAAGACGTTGAGTTCAGCCCTGAGGACGCTGGCAGGTTATATCTCTTACTTCCTCTTTTGATATTACATTGCTCTGTTTTCAGTCACATTGCTGCTTCCTTTTATGATCCTTGTCATATGAAACGCCGGAATGGACAGTATTAGAGGATTCTAGAATGGAATTGAACTGTTTAAGGTCCCATTACAGCAAAATGCTGCATGCTCTAGACCAAGAATAAGAATGATGAGGGTAAAAGCTAAAGTTGAACTATAAACGGACAGTTATTGATTAAGAATTAGTCAGTTCAACATCCTTTCTGTGGGTTATTTTGTGGTTTTGGTTGTTAATATGATGCTTTTGCTTGGTCGTTCGTCTTCAGGTCCGACAGGGAATTTTTGTACCGAATTTTGGGTGAAGTAATCAAAGCTGGAGCAACCACTCTGAACATACCTGATACTGTTGGTATTACTTTGCCAACTGAATTTGGACAACTAATTGCTGATATAAAAGCCAACACGCCAGGAATTGAAAATGTCATCATCTCAACGCACTGCCAAAATGATCTTGGGCTTTCTACTGCTAACACGTTGGCGGTATGCCACTACTTTTGTTTTTTCACGTTTTCTTCTTCAATCACTTTTTGGGTACAACCAAGCATTTACGAAACTATATTCATCTCTGGGACGCTTAATATTTCCAGGGGGCATATGCGGGTGCGAGACAAGTAGAAGTGACAATCAATGGCATTGGAGAAAGGGCTGGAAATGCTTCATTGGAGGAGGTAAACAGATTATTTTCTAAAATGTTATTGTGCTTTCCTGATTTCTTGGATTTTAGTGGAGCAAGTTCCTACTATGTTCCAGTCAGTCAATAGTGCTAAGATAGATGCCTAGTAAATTTACTTAGCTACACACTGAAAGGTCAGACATTATGCAAACTAAAGCAGAAGGACCACATTGTAGAAGTAAACGATGGAAAATAAGCAAGCAATTATCTTTCAGTTGTCTTGAATATAGTCATATATTGTTGCTGTAGAGGTGAATTCTGTAATCGAGCACCTAACATGCATAATGCTTGGGGTTTCTGAAAATCACCTGTCATTAAGAAAGTAATGTTTGGCCAAGCAAGTCCCATTTGGTTTTTGGAAGTCCTTAAAAATCCAACTCCAGAATTGACCTGAATGTGCCTTTTCTCTCAACTTGGTTTTTCTTAGTTAATTATTATTGTTCAGTTAATTCATGGCTGTGTAAATCATGCAGGTTGTTATGGCCATAAAATGTCGTGGAGAGCATGTTTTAGGAGGTTTGTACACTGGGATTAACACTAAACACATTACCATGTCAAGCAAGATGGTAATGCTTTTTACAGCTCTACATTCTCAATTTATTTCATTTGGTTCGGTAAACATGTATCCATGTTTCTTGCTTGCAATGGTTTTGTAGGTTGAGGACTACAGTGGTTTGCAACTGCAGCCTCACAAGGCTATTGTTGGAGCGAATGCTTTTGCTCATGAAAGTGGGATTCATCAGGTTAGCATGAAAGCTTTTTGCACTTCATGTTTTTGGAAGCTTGGTTCTATTTGAAGGATCCTACTTCTGTTGTCCAATGTCTAGTCATTTTGTTTGAATGAATAGAATGAGCAGAACATTGAAAGAGGAACCAGTTAGGAAGGAAAAATGATTAGTTGTATTAGGGCTTATGTCGAAGAGGGGCATTATATACCCTTACAAGAGGAGAATTCTGGTAGGAGTCCTAAATAAGTAATTTTTTCTCTAAACAAGATTCTAGATTAACTCCTAATAATAGAGCTAATTCGAACTACCTAATTAGGATAGATATTCCTATACATTCAATTAGCTTATGGAAATTAATATACATAACAAACCTGCTATAAACAAGGACCATTTTAGGAGTACACAAAGGTAAAGATGTTTCTTGTATGTTCAGTAGGAAGAATACATGGGTATTTATATGGGACTAGCTAGTAACTACTATCCTAATTAGTGTTGGTACCCTCTCAAGTTGGTGCGAAGATGTCTTCCCTCTCAAGCTGCTAACACTAACCCGTTAGGATGTATTCTAACACTCCCTCTCAAGCTGGTGCAAAGATGTATTCCATGGCCAGCTTGCCTACTAAGAAATTGAATTGCACCTTTCTGAGACACTTATAAATACACCAATCTGAACATGGAAGCTCCTGCGACAACTCTGCTTGTCAATTGTAGTTGGTTCAATTTCTCGACTCCATTTCTTATTTTGCTCCTTTGGTGTATCAACAGCTTTACATCCGAGCATCCCAATCTCACATAAGAGGTACAGGATATATTTTCGTTGAGAGATCACCAAACTCTCCTTTGTATGAGCAACCTCAATTTCGTGGAAGTACTTTAGGCTCCAAGATCCTTCATTTCAAATTCAGTAGCAAGTCCCTTCTTTAGGCAAACAATTTCATTTTGATCATCTCCCGTGATGACAATATTATCAACATAGACGATAAGAACAACCATCTTCCCAGTTGAGTTGTGTTTCACAAACAAAGAATGGTCTCCTTGACATTGTTTGTATCCTCCATATTTCACAGCTTTGTTGAATTTGTCAAACCATGCACATGGTGATTGCTTAAGACCATATAAGGCTTTTGGTAGTTTACACACCATCCCAGCTTTTCCTTTATTAATCCCCGCTGGTATATTCTAACTTTCTGTAGTCTCACTATTGTCTCCCTCTACAACGTAGAAAGGGAAATACGGCTCAACTTCAAAGAAGGTAACATCCATGGAGTGATACACCTTTCTAGTGGCTGGGCAGTAGCATTTATGTCCTTTCTTGTGAGCTGAGTATCCAAGAAACACGCATTTGACTGATCGTGGGTCCAATTTCGATTGTTGGTAAGCATAAATGTGTACAAACGCTGTGCACCCAAATACTTTAAGAGATCAGAGGGAGATCAGCCGAGAAAGCATGCACATGCGGGTGACTTTGGATGAGTAATTGTCGAGGACTCTTATACTCCAAAGTGCGGCTGGGCAACCTATTAATAAGGTATGTTGTTGTGAGTAATGCCTTGCCCCATACGTACTTTCTGATATGGGTCTCGAACATAAGCGATTTTGCCATGTCAAGTAGGTGATGGTTCTTACGCTCGGCGATACCGTTTTGCTGCGGAGTCTGTACACATGACCTGCTTTGAATGATGCCGTGGGAGGAGAGAAAATGTCAAAGATATTGGTTGAAGTAATATCTGGCATTGTCGGTTTTCAGCACCTTGATCTTTGTGTGAAATTGGGTTTCGATCATGGTGTAAAAATTCCTGAAAATACCGATTGTATCTGATTTCTCCTTCATTGGAAACGTCCATGGCATCCGAGTGTGCTCATCAATCATGGTTATGAACCATCGGGTTCCATTGAGCGAGGCGACTTTGGATGGTCCCCATATATCATTGTGGATGATAGAGAGTGGGCTCGTAGCAATGTATGTGCTTGCTGGTTAAGGAGACTGTATGTGTTTGGCAAATTGACACATCACAATTGAGCCAAAGTGTTCTTGTATTGATGGATAAGTGAGTAAATAATTTTTCCAAATATGAAAAACTAGAGTGCCCCATGCGATAATGCCATAACATTATTTGTGATTCTTTATGGCTTAAACTTGAACTTAAAGCAACATAAAAACAATTAGCTCCTGCGTGTGTCCCTTTCAATACGTAAAGCCCATTGATAAGTTCCCGTTATCACTCTGTGAGTAGAACTCGTCCCCAAAAACTAGCTTGGGAGGAGAGGTTGCCCTGAAGATTATAAACCCACTCGCTAATCCCATACTTAGCAATGTGGTATTCAATTGGGCTTGTAACATTAGATCTGCCAATCGTCTCCCTGAAGCATCCTCTTGAAATTCACACAATCTAGGACAAAAAACAACACCATACATGAGATCCTAAGTGATCGTCCAATAAAAATCAAATTGCAATCTTGTTTTGGTACGTAGAGAACTAGGAATAGAGTAAGGGATGGATTGATATAGATATCTCTTGTCAAACCCCTTTGATCTCAACCACTCATCCATCATCAATCTTGCATTTTTCGGGTAAGGTTGCAAATCTCGTATGATCGAGATATCTCTTGTCATATTGTCAGTGCAACCAGAATCTACTATCCATGTATTATACTGTTTGTGATGACTGAGATAAGCCTGAGAAATAGTACCTCCTTGTGCAACCAGTCATTTGTGGATTTCTGATGATCCGGAAGTACTGGCCTTGCTCGAGAATTTTGTCTTCTCGAGCATTTCGATTTGAGCAGCCGAGAATGACTCTGAAGGACTGGTTTGTTTATCCTCCGTCTTCTCAGCTATATGAGCACGTCCCGTCCTCTTGGGTTTTGATTTCCACCAGGCTGGTCAGCCTATGATATGATACCATTCTTCTCGAATATGCCCTTTGATTTTGTAATGATCACAGTATTTTGTTGATCTTCCTTTGACAGCAACTGCCGAGCTTTCTTCCGTAAGCTTTGTGGTGTCTGGTAGCATGACACGACGACGATTAGTCTCCTGTCGAATTTCAGCAAATGCTTTCCGAAGCTCCGAGAGGTGGTATTTTGTTCATTACCCTGCTTCTAGCATCATTAAGACTGTCATTTAATCCAAGTAAATATCTGACAGTTCTAGTTTCACTTACTAACTCCTTATAGAGATCTTTTTCTTCGGTGCAAGTCCATTTCGGGTTTTGATATTTGTGAATTTCAAAAAATAAATGATTGAGTGTTGTAGTATTCTGAAATAGACTTATCTCCTTGCTTTAGATTGTAAACCGTCGTCTCTATGTCCATGATTTCGGCAGTATTGTCGGCGATGGAGTAGGTGTCCGCAGCATGCTCCCAAATATCCTTTGCTGTTTTGTGGAGATGGAAGTGGTCTCCAATAGTCGTGGTCATAGAGGTTAGCAACCAGGATTTCACAAGATTATCGTTCAATTTCCAAGTCTAGTATTTCGTGTCAGTCTCTTCTGGTGCCGTGATCTCCTTCGTCATATAGACTTCTTTTCCTTTGCTGCCTATGAAGACAAGAAACGATTGGGACCATTGCAAGTAGTTGTCATTGGTCAACTTGTGAGAGAAGATGTAGTTTCCATAATCTGTCGTGACGGTGTCGTCATATTCGGAGTTTGATGTTCGGTGTTCGTCCCCGCCACAAGTTCCCCAACAGCTCCGAACTTGAAGCTTCCTCCCACCATCGATTGGGAAAGAACAGATGATCAAAGCGATCGATCTAAGAGTAGGAAGAGAGAAATATTGATGGCTGGTTCAAACTTTGTGTTTTAGGGATAGAGTGTTCCCTTAGAATTGATTAGGCCTAATACCTTTTTTTAGCCACAACTTTCCGATTTTGACAAATCTACCGAACTTATTTAGATGACAATTTTCTGGCCAAAGGTTCCAGTCCACTGTCATATCTAGCCAATTGGCCAAATTTTTCCATCATATTTTTAACACCGTTAGTAAGGATGCAGTTGAAGCTGATGTGGTAACTGTTTGACTGGTCAATATTATGCCAGATTAGATGCGACATCATTAAACAAATGCCACATCATCATTATGATAATATAATAATCATAAAATTCAATTATAAAAAACTAAATAAAAATAAATGTTCCATCTTCTAGTGTGGCTCCAACTCCTTTCTTTCTTCATCTTCTTCTCAAGCCCCATATCTATCATAATATGAACTAATCTGAACATTAGCACAAGTCGGGCAATCAATCATGCTAATCTAAACTTTGTCCTTTCGGATTAGCCCTATACTCCTCAATCAGAGTCAGAGTTGTTGTTGGATGAGAGATGGGGTAGGGGAAACATGGATTGTGGGTGAAGGATGGTTTGGGAAAATGAGATTGAAGAAGAAACAAAGGAAGGAGATTGATTGGGAAAGCTATCAACCACGTTCAAGATTGAAATTGAATTAGATTTCCCTCTCCTATTTCAGTATTTTGTTCTTCCCCAATTTTTGGGGTTCTTCCATAGTCCTTTGTGATGATGGACGAGTTTGAAAGAGATTGAAGAAGAATAAGCTGTTGGGGTTTGTTGAATTCGTGATGATGGAAGAGTTTGTTGTTCTAACAAAGCGATTCGAGCTGAAGCCGCAAGGGAAATCGGCTCCGATGGTGGAAACTGCGAGGTAGAAGTGGTCGTCAGCGAACGGTGACGGTGGAGGAGGAGGTGTATTTGATTTTGGAAGTCCATTTTATTTTGATTTGTATTTAGTTTAAGTTTTCCACATTAGATTACACATTAGCAGCGTCAGTTTTAGATATTTAGTTAAGTTGGATGGAAAACTTAACGAAATAATTCAGCCTAGATTTGTCAAAATTAGGAAAGTTGATTATTATTGGCTCTTAGGCCTGGAATATATATATATATACATATATATTATATATATATAGGAATAACAGTTGATTATTATTAGGCTCTTAGGCTCTTAGAACTATCAAATAGAAGAAGGCAAAACATGGAAAGAAATAATCCTAGTAATAGCTAGCATGATTACGGTGGATACAGTTGTATCCACCGTGTCTCTATATTCCCAAAAGAGGGCTACTTGACGAGGGAGATTGCGGCACCTGAGGAGACTAATCTAAAGTACAAAACCTGGGAGACGAATGATAACCTCGCGAAAACATGGTTACTCAGCTCCATGACCATTGCTATTGGAGACTACTTCATTCTTCTCAAGGCAACAAAGGATATTTGGAACCACCTACTCCAACATGGACGATGTAGCCGAAATCATGGACATAGAGACTCGGCTCTATAACCTTAAGCAAGGTGATAAGTCTTTTTAGGAATACTATAATACTTTGTGTCCCTTGCTTCTCAAAATTGACAAATATAGAAGCCCAAACTGGATGTGCACGATGGATGCAACCCTCTATAAGGAGTGGGTTGGCGAAACTCGCACTGTCAGATTCTTGTTTGGATAAAATGATAGTTTTGATGGTGCTAGAAGCATGGTGATGAACAAAAAACTAATCCATGAACTTGGGAGAGTCTTTGTTGAGAGAAAACAAAAGGCTTGTTGTTTCTGTGCCATGCTTCCATGCACTCTAAAGATTGCAGAAGAAGGATCTGCTTTGGCAGTCAAAAGTGGATTGAAAAAATTTTCAACTGCAAAATGACAGGGTACACCAAGGAGTCCTGGTATCTCATAGGCGGGCTAGTTGGGTGGAAGCCAAAAACTAAGAGGTTCGGACGAGTCATCATAGTTCAGAAGACTGAGGATAAACCAATTAGCAATTCCGAGTCATTCTCAGTTGGTCAAATCAAAATGCTAGAGAAGGTGTTCACTAAATCTTCAAGCAAGGCTGGAACATTTGGATCATCCAAACCTCACAAAGGAATATGGTTGTGTAAGGAATTATTTCTCTGGCTTATTTCAGTTATCAAAAACAGCCTAATACATGGATTGTGGACTCTTGTTGCACTGACAGTATGACAGGAGATATATTGATTATATGAGATGTTCAACCTATCACTTACTCCTCCCAGTCCTCTACATACTAAAACTAGATTGCAATTTGATTTCAGTTGGACAGATCGCTAAGGATATTGAGTGTGGTTTTATTTTTGGTACTGGCTCATGTGAATTTCAAGAGGTTGCTTCAGGGAGGATGATTGGTAGAACTGAGCATATCAATCGGCTATACTTATTGTAGGGGATGGTACCAGGAGCTAATAGTTTTCATGTTGCATTAAGATTAAGTGTGAGCCCTTGAGAATTATAGATTATGTTATGGCATTATCGAATGGGGCACTCTAGTTTTGCATATCTTGAGAAGTTATTTCCTCATCTATTATCAATGAAAGAACACTTCGACGCAACTGTGATGTGTGTCAATATGCGAAGCATATACGATCCTCTTACCTAGCTGTGTCGAACACACGTTCTATCCTTCAAAGCGCTATGTGGGGGCCTTCCAGGATTACCTTTTTCAGTGCAACTCAGTGGTTCATCAATATGATAGATTGATCATATACAATAAGCATTTTCAGCAATTTCTATTCCATGATCAAAACACAGTTTCACATTAAATATCAAGGTGCTAAAATCAGACAATACTGGAGACTACTTCAACAACGTCTCTGCAATTTTCTCTCCTCTCAGGGCATCATTCATAGAAACTTGTGTGTAGAGAATCCAAAATGGTATGTTCGAACATTAGAATCATCACCTTCTTGACATGGCGTTATCCCTTATGTTCGGGACCCATGTACCGAAGTACTTGATAGGTGGCAGTTTAGGTATAGCCACGTCTTTGATAGGTGGTTGAGTGACCAGCTGCTAATGCAGACCCTTCCATTGGGGACTTCCATTCGGTCACCATGAGTTTTCTTCCGCTTTCTTCCCACTTGACCTTAGCAAAGGTGTATTGGATGTTAGGAAGATGCAGGTGACTCATGATCCTTCCCTCGACATCTTCCAGAACTTGGTTGACCCAGTTTGGAAGCAAATGGTCCTCTTTTTCTTTGAGGACTGATATAAAGCTAAGTCTTCAGTACAGGTCCAGACATGCATGTCATACAGGTCTTGCCGCAACATGTACTGGGCAGCTATTATATCCCCTTGCGGCAAATCACGAAGTCGCATCTGTCTCTTTCAACAACTCAGCGCTGGTGGACTGGTTTGAGCCCAAATATCTTGGGTAGTTTTGTGGGGGATTAAGAAGATTGAGAGAAGAGTGTGGAGTGGAGATGGATTCAGATTTAGATCTCTGGTACCATAAAAAGTTTGAGAAGGTATTTCTCTGTATTTTGAATGAATCAAGGGAGCAGGCTAAGTCCCTCTACAAGTCAACCAATACATAGTAGTATCTTTGGGACATTTGTACAATACACAGTATTCTAATAAAACAAGAATACTCGATTAGTAATACTAACCTACAATTCTGACTATAGCTATGATAATTCTATAATCTTCTCTAATATTACCTACAATGCAAGTGGGTAATTCCATGTTTTTTGTTTCAGTTTCTTTCTCTAGTATAGTTGTGTACCGTTGTTGATTGATTATTTCTCTCATCTGATGAAGCAGCTGTATCTATTCCCTATCTTTTGTTATTAATGCTATATATGCGTTATTTGCTCTAGGATGGAATGTTAAAACATAAAGGCACATATGAGATTATAGCTCCTGAAGAAATTGGCTTGGAAAGATCTAATGATGCCGGTATTGTCCTGGGGAAACTTAGGTATCATTCAGTACCTCCTATAGCCTATGCAGAATCTGGATACATTCACTGATTTGCTTATTAGTATTGGATTGAGCTGTTCGGATAGTTATTTTGATTCGTTGAACTCAAAGAGTTGTAAGAAATTGTATATTTCTGTTTCATCCAAAAGAGTTCGTAATTACTCTCGGCTAACTATTTATTCTTTCAAATTTAACAAACAAACCAATTGTCCCACTCCCTGGGTAACGTCACTTTGATGGCCAAGAAATAGGAAATCGGTTTATATTCCTAAAGTTTCTTTTGCACTCATGTTCAATTCGTTGGAAAATCGTTTAGACCTTGCCATCTCTGCTTACTCTTGCTTTCTTTGTTTGTTTCCAAACTGTTCTGGATCTGGGTAAAGTGGGCGCCACGCATTGAGAGATCGGTTGAATGAGGTACTTTCTAGTACGTTAGACTTGGTGAAGTTATGCTTATTTATATTAGCTGTGCATTGACAATTTGTTCATCCTACTTTGTCTAGCTTGGGTATCAGCTGGATGACCAACAGCTTCACAATATCTTCTGGCGTTTTAAGTCAATAGCTGAACAGAAAAAGGTGATCATTTAATGCTACATTCTGATAATCGATATTTCCATATACTCTTTCTTCATCAAAGAAAGCTTTCATCACACTATAGTTTCTCTTTGGGATAAGGGTAATGTTATTTATAGATATACGTCTGTTGTCTGTTGATCTTGGATTAGCTTTTATGGTCTCGCAGCGAGTTACTGATGCAGACATATTAGCTTTGGTGACTGATGAAGTTTTCCAGCCAGAGACTATTTGGAAGCTTCATGACTTGCAGGTAGATCTTATTTTCTTGCTCTTGATGTGCTTCTGAACTCGTAACTACTGATTTTTGTAGTTTGATGTGCAACTAAAGCATGAGCTTATTGACACAGGTCACATGTGGAACACTTGGTCTTTCCACTGCCACTGTCAAACTCAGTGATGCTAACGGAGAGGAGCATATTGCGTGCTCAATTGGAACAGGTCCAGTGGATTCTGCATACAAGGCAGTTGACCTCATAGTAAAGGTTCGAGTCTGCAAATTAGTTAGTCTTATTTTGCTGTGAAGGAATTCTTTTCCGCTAGCTGACAAGTACGTATGCAAGTATAAAAGCGTGTGATTGAGGGGATAGCTGATGTTATTTTATGTGCATTCTGAAATGCAGGAACGGGCAACATTGCTGGAGTACTCCATGACTGCTGTCGCAGAAGGTATCGATGCAATTGCAACGACTCGAGTCCTAATTCGGGGGGAGAACAAGTACACTCCAACACATGCTTTCACTGATGAACCTTTTGAACGCACGTTTAGGTAAAAGCAATAAACACAGTACTTTAGTATCATCCCTGCTACATATGAAGCCATAGTTGTTTTAGTGACTGACATTGGTGGTTATGGTTGCAGTGGTTCTGGAGCAGGAATGGACATAGTGGTGTCAAGCGTCAAGGCCTATATCAGCGCCTTAAACAAGATGTTATCATTTAAGTAGTGGAATTAGGCATCCCAATAGGCATGCACTTCATTAGTTTGTATGGAGCGTACACCAATTTCGATTGTATTGTATTGTATTTATTATTATATAATTAGGTTAAATAATTTTTGGATTGGCTATTCTTCGTTGTACTGGTCTCAATGTTCAGCCATTTAAACCCCTCCCCATTGCCAATGACTAGGATCAACAGATTGGAAGAGCTCTTCTCGTTCTCAAAAAACGTGCGGGTGTATGTATGAGTAGTTCAACAATAAGGCCAGAAATGGAATAGGTATAACCAAACCCATATTAGCAGCTATCCGATCTTTCCCGATTCAACATGCAGAATATAATTGAAATCACCTATGTGATGGTTACTGGAAATATCACAAAAAATGTTTTGGGTATCAGTTCCATTTTCATGTTATGTGATGGATTTAGGTGTATCCATTCTATTTTCGTGTTAGCACAAAAACATTAAAAATAGTGGAAACCACTCTTGTATTAACATTGCAATTAATGTTGTTTTTCTTTCTTTTCAAATAAATACTTTGTTATATGGTCAATCTCCTTTTGCAGTGCTTGATTATTGTTCTTCTCCCAATTAATTACTTTTGGCTTTGGTAAGCCATTCTAATGCCGTCAGAAGAAACGATGGGCACCATTCTCATGCCGTCAGATCCAACAAAAGGCCAAGATACCACCACCTGACGGCCCAGGAGCTGCCGATTCAACAATGAAAAGTGAAGAAACCAATAGGTAGCAGCCAAATCCATAGGTACAAAGATCTATTGTCTCATTGTTCTCTATTCAAGTAATCTGATTGGTACAGAGATCCATGTTAATTTGTGCTTATTTTAGGCTCTGTTTCTTCATTTGTGCTTCACCTGGAGAATTGATTGCGAACTTAGACCAGGCAAATGAAAGTTGCACCATTTTCATCGCCAATGAAAGAACGATTTGGTTATTTCTTCTTCTCTTTTGGCTATGGTGATTTGATTGATATGAGCTGTTGGAAATTTCCTTAAAGAATTTGGGAGTATAATCTCGATGTTGGGTTTCTGTGCCTTGTTATTGGAGTTTAATTTATTTCGTAGCCTTAGTGCTTCGTTAATGGAGTTTAATCTCCTTCGCCGTGTCAGAGGGTAATACGAATTAATCACGCAAAAATATGCACTATCCTTCCCCAATCTGTCATGTTGCCAACCTTCGTAGACTTGGTATGGGGGCGTATCGGAGGCGGGTAGGGTGTATCCGATCCCCGCCCACGTGGTTCCCAGATTTCCCCGTCCCTGCCCGTCAAGTTTAACTAAGGTTCAGGTGCAAAAAACCATTATCCGGCGATGGATACCAGATCCCCACAGATCCTCAACAACCCGCGTAAAAAAAGAAAATAAGTGCAAAATAACAATTCTGCAAACAAAAACAGTATGTAACAAAAAAAAACTTCATAGAGGATTCAATTCAATTCAAACATGAAACTTCAATTGCAGAGTATTTTATCAGAAATCAATAATAAAACTTCAACATAGTACTTCAGACATGAGTAGGATGTTACTCATATATTGCATCTGCCAAGAAAATTCTAAATTGTTCAACAAACATCGAATGGGAAAATCTCATAATTCAAACTTGTTCAATAGAATCATAGATAAGCTACATATCAATCTTTGAGACTTCAAACAACCAATCCAACATCCAAGTTCCAAGCAGCAGTGGCAAGTCAGCAACATCATGAATGATTAATCCAGGAACAAGCCAAAAATATCATGAACCAGCAACGAATCAGAAACTAAATTTCAGAATTACAGAACAGATCAGATTATCAAAAACTTCAACAAGTCTATACATTGTAGGCTTGGAACTTGAGTGTACTGTAATCCGTCCTCTAAACTGAATGGTGACTTGATAAACACCATTGTTGGTCCTAAATGATTTGTAAATTTGAAATCAAGAAAACAGTTAACAGTTACAAATATCATCAAATCACCAAAACCTAATTTTATGTTTCTTACCCCCAACAGTTGATTCTTCGATGGCAGAATCCTGAACCAAAATTACAAAGAATACTCCTTTCGTGGCCTCCACAGCAGCATCATTAGTACCTACACATTACAGAAGCAAAAATAGAATTAAGAAAACTTCAGTTGAGAAAAGTTTCAAATTAACAAATGTAAACATTTAATCACCTTGTTGCCCTTGCATGTCTTCTATTATCCAGCTTCTTGTGCACATCATAGCTTCGACTATCGAATAGTGGAATCTACTCCAATAAGGGTCTAACAACCTCCCACAATAATTAAAAGCAGTTTTGGAGGCAACCGATGTTACATGTATAGGAAGAAAATCCCTTGCAATTGCTTGCATGGTGGGATACTTCAAATCATGAAATTTCCACCACATCAAAAGATCAAATTCCTATTCATTGGGTTCTCGTTTTTTAAGAAGAACTTCCTTGAAAAGATAATGGTTTAATTCAGTAGCTACTAAGGTGGCTCTACTCTTCTTCCTTTGTGTTATAAACAACTCGAAATCTTGATCAATCACTGAAACAGATGTCGAACCAGAACTCCTACTAACACCAACTGGACCAGCCTTCTTCTTAGATTTAAATTGATATTCCAGAATCAGATTACAAACAATTTATTTGATATTTTCAGCCACCAACTCATTGTCAGCTCTCCCAAACGTAAGAGCATAGTAATCAATCACATGTAGCTTATACATCTGATCCAAAATAACTGACACGCCTAGAAGCAAATGGATATCATCCCAGTATTTGGTAAACTTCAACAACATATTACGAGCCATATCAGAGATCATAGGATTTGAATCAACACACTACTCAATAAGTTTTAGTCTAAGATCCCAAATCTTAGGAAAAAAAAGGTTGGCAATTGGATACTTGTTACTAGAGAACAACTTAGTGATATCAGAAAATATTTTCAGATTGTCAATCACAACAGATGCAAATTCCCAATGAGCATTCGTAGGGACTGAATTGTACTGATTGTCTCTTTGTTTCAGGCGAAAAAAGACTTCTTTGTATGGCTTAGCATGAGACAGCATTTCATAGGTGGAATTCCACCTAGTCGGACAATCAATGACTAGTTTCTTATTAGTCGCCACCCTAAGTTGCTTAGCAGTTCATAGAATATTTGAACCCTTTTAGGTGTAGAATTCTAATAGACTACACTCTCCCTAACCAGAGTTATTCCATCCTTGTTTATATCCAAACCATTCCTCACAATCAAATTCAAAATATGTGCAACATACATCATATGCATCAAACTACCATCAAGCAGCTAGTGACCCAACACAAGTTTTTTTTTCTGTTGGGGTATCATCATTGGTGGTACAGTTGTCCAATGTATTTGAGGACAACTTACCATCAATGTTCCAATCCAACAAACAATTAAACAATTTGTCTGCCAACCTCTCACTAGTGTGAGGAACATACATAAAACTCAAAATAATTGATTTTAGCTTTCATGAATTGTCAATGTAATGGCCAGTCACTGCCATATAACCCATCTTCTGATTTGTGACTGTCCAAAAATCAATAGTGATAGCCACCCTTCCAAAATTTCCATCAACAAAACGCCGAAACCTATCCCTTTCAACCCCATAGACATCCAAAATGTCCTTCTTTATTGTGTTTCTACAAGGGACAGTAAAACGAGGTTGCAAGGCATAACAAAACCACTTGAACCCCTGGTGCTCAACGATGCTAAAAGGGTACTCATGAACCAAAATCATGGAACGAAGTTACTTCCTAACAACATCAGCTCTATACTGGGAAGCAACAAGTTGGACCACCTGGTCGGTAATTAGGGCTAAGAATCCTTTGCTGACCGTCGTGTATCCTTTTCTGGATACACAATTTGTATGGTTTCTCAAGTGAGAAGTTCCATTAGCTGTTTCCCCACCAAAAATTTTGTTATAGTACTTGCACCTAGCCTTCTTTCCACAGCCAACCCTAACCCTAGGGAAGTGAGGCCAGACATCCGATGCAAGCCTACGGGGTTCAGGTTCATCTCCATTACCATTACCATTACCGTTAACCAAATTACCATTTCCAACTGTAGTTGCCTATTGAGGTTAGTTCATTTGGATAATTTGTTCAACATGTTTATGTGCATTAACAATTGGTTCCATATTAGGTGCTCCTTCCATATGATAATATGATAATGATGACCGTTTATTAATTAGTAGAAGATAAGAGTTAAGATGATAGCAAGGAAGTGAACATCAGAGAAGAGAAGCGATTTACATCATGATTCTGATGAATGAATACCCTTTGACACGCTTGTAGTGCGTGGTAAAAAATAACCTAAATACTGAAGTAATCAGGGTCGAATTTCCCTAGGGTCTCTTAATTGTATTTTACTCGATATTGTGAAAAATGCTAATCGGTTTTACAAAGCTGTGGTGTGAGTTCGTTGATTATCAATATAAGAATAAAAAACTGTAAGTAACAAGAAATTAAGACAAGTTTGTAAGACTGCACGATTGAGGGTTTTGACTAATGCGATGAAATTGCTTATACTTTAAATCCCTCTAGGTTATCCAAATTCACAAATGATATTCAATTTCAACAATTTATGCAAAATAAGATAAATTAAGTTCACTGTTGCAGTTCTTCTTAAATCAAATCAATCCCTTTCATGTATGCTAATCTGCTACCTACCTATCTACTATCCCAATCTGCTCTTTTGAGGCAAAGGGCTCAAATTTGCTAGGCGATAAAACAAACGAGAACTGCTCACACGACAATCCCGATCGTCATTTGTGCGTTCCGACTCATATCAACTGACTAGTTTATTTGCTCCCGGATGAGAATTAACAACTAACCTAGTTTTTCAATTTCAGTGTTTTAGACATGTAAGATCTTTTAAGATGAAGAAAAATCTAATAAGAACTTGTTTATGTTGATCAGGCAAGAACAGAAACAAAATCAAAATTAAACATCAACAAACATCCATCCAACTCGCATAAATTTTCAAATCTAACAATCATACATTCATAAGGAAATCACCTTGGGTTCATCTAAGCTAAGCACGAGGAGTTTAGCTACTCATAACTTTGATTAACAAATCAGAACTATCGAAAGAAAACATTGAAATTAGGATTACAAGAGAAATCTCGAAGAACCTAAGTTTGCCAAAGATCTTCGAAGAGCGAAATTCGCCAATCTTGATTACATTATCTGATCCGAGCTCCTTGAAGTGTTGCCTTGTTGTTGGTAAAAAATCTTTGAATTATCCTCTGGAATTCGTCTGCAAAGTCTATGCTCGAATGAAGTGGAACCTATGTTTAAATAGATCTTGAAATCCGTTCTACTACCGGATGTCACACAACTTGCCTAAAATGTCACAGAACTAGTCCTAAATGTACGATAGTTTTAGGCGAGTTCTGTGACACAATCCAACACTTGTAAATTTCATTCCTTCGATTCGTCCTAGCTCATCCATGCATGTTGTATTGCTATCGAATAATGCCTCGATATCGTTAAGTACCTGAAATCTACCAAAAATACTCCAAAACGATATCAAATGGATCCCGAGTGGGTTTGAGACACTAAATCAAGATAGAAGCTTAAAATACAAGAAACACCCTAAACTATTAAACAAATCTATTCAATTAAGCATAAAATGTCGCTTAAATGAGGGCGATGAATGTGATAAATTTAACGTATCACCTCCTATCCATGGTTGACCATCTTTACATCAAACGGTTTTGTTATTCTCTCAAAGCCTTGTTCAAGGTTCGCACTAGGAATACAATCAGGAAGGATATTTTAACTTTGTAAGCGTTGGTAGGTCGAAAATTTAGACGGGCCTTGATAAGAATCAAGGTAGAGTTGCTAGAACAACTACTATCTGGACTACCACAAATAAGAAATGAGGTTACATGGTAGTAACTGCCCACAGTATTGAAAGTCCCTAGACATTTCGTAGGCACTTGATTAGGTTTATTTATGTTTCTTCCCTTACAAAAGTTAGAGCTACCATTGGTTCAACCCATACAAAGCTAATTGAGGTATTACTGCACTCTCAATCTAGTCATTTAAACATAAAACATAACAGTGTAAACGTGAAAACAATCTCCTCTTGATACCTAGCTAGCATGCTTGGTAGAGGAAGCATGCGATTTCTACCCCTTGTCTGTGGTGCTCACCTAGGTGGCATTGCGTCTTGTTGTCCGGATTACACACATACATAAAAGATACAAAATAGCAATGGGGTTAGTGATAAGAAATGGATGACTGTTTTGAAACCCCCAACTTTGAAAAATTAGTGCAAATCGGTTTGTCAGGGCAATGCAAACATTCAAAGGGAGAGAAGAGTGATCATGGTCACTTACTTGGACCGAGCCATGGCAAATGATTAAAAGAAACACAAAATTCTTAGAAGATTGGAGAAGGGTGGAAACCGGGTACAATCAAACCTAATTTTCTCAAAATCTTGGTAAAAACTGAATTAAACGAAGCCGGTGGGGGGGGGGGGGGGAGGACAGACGGTAGTCGCCGGTCATTGCTGATAGTGACGATAATCTGGCGGCATTAGTGTAGTTGAGAGGTGGTTGGACAGTTTTGATTGAAAGAGTTGCTGAAAGAGTAAAATCTTATGGGGGGTGAAATTTTGCGATTTGGGTGGAATATGTGTTATACAGTAGGTGTAATGTGTGCCACACATTACGATGGTCTACGACGCATATTACACCCAACATCTAGAGATCGATTTAAAAATCGGCATAATTTGGGTTGTAGAGATCGGTCTAATCTGTGTCGCACATTCTGACGCGCTTCAACGCATATTATGACTGGAAAACTAAATTTGTTCACATTTATCAATTTTGAACACCATATTTTTTAAATATGGACTAAACTCAACCAAGACAACATGATAAGCACCTCGAGTCTTGACTGAATACTAACATTCATGCAAACTGACTCAAAATAAAAAAAACATGACTCCAGACATGGGTTGCCTCCCATGAAGTATTCTTTCTTTAACGCCCTTGAGCTAGATGATACTTGGCTTTTTACTTTGTAATATAAAGATAGTGAAGGTCGAGTCCTTCAGGTGGCTCTAATTTGATGTAAGGTACTTTTTAAGATGATGCCCATTTACCTTCAACGCTCCATGTTCTGGGTGAGTGATTTTGACGGTCCCATATGGAAAAGCTTATGTAACTATATACGGACCAATCCATATGGATTGTAGGCTTGCGGGAAAGAGTCAAAGGCGAGAGTTGTAGAGCAGCACCTTTTCGCCCTTGTAAAATAGCTATTTTCCTTCAAGTCTGGCATCATGGAGGCGCTTAGTTTTTCCCTTGTATAAGCGTGCACTTTTATAATCGTGAAACCGGTACTCCTTCTATTACAAGATTTGGTGTTTTCTCCATAAAGCTGCAACACTAGCATACATGTTAAGTAGCTTCATGGCCCACCATGCCTTATGATCAAGCTCAACCAGTAGATGACAAGTCCTGCCATAAACTAGTCAATATGGTGAAGTGTCGATGGGAGTCTTGAAAGCAGTGCAATAGGCCTAAAGAGCCTCCTCGAGCTTGATCGACCAGTGTTTGGAGTCTAATCAATCGTGTTATCAAGAATCCATTTAAACTCACAATTCGTGACTTCCTCTTGCATATTAGCCTATGGGTGGTAAGTGGTGGTCAAACAATGAGTTACATCACATCATTGGCAAACTCAATTGAATTGACCTTGGAAGTGAGTACCCCGATTGCTTATGATAGAGTGAGAAGCACCAAAGTGCGTGAAAAAGTGCTAGATGAACTTCACCACTGTCCTAGCATCGTTATTTAGTAGTGGTTGCCGCCCACTTAGAAACGTTATCCAAAACAAAAAGAATGTACTTATAGCGTGGGATGATGGAAAATGGCCCATAAAATCAATACCCTGCACATTAAAGAGTTCTACTAGACATGATATAGTTCGAGGCATCTCATTCTTGTTAGATATATACCCTATTCATTGGCATCTATCACATCGTCTATCAAAGTCATTGCGATTGCGGAAAATAGAAGGCCAATAAAAGCGGAATCGAGTACCTTGCATGCGGTCCGATTTCTACTATGATGTCCGCCTATAGGTCCAGTATGGAAGTGTGTCAGGATTCTTTCTATGTCTTTGATTAGAATGCAAGTGCGAATGACTCAATCTGCTCCTAGTGAAAAGAGGCATGGATCATTTCAAAGAAAGTGCTTCGCTTTAGAGAATATCCTCCCCTTTTGTTGATGGTTGAGGGATTCATCCATGATGCCGACAACTAGATAGTTTGCGATTGGTGCGAACCATGCTAATTCCGCTTCGAGGCACTTCATGATCTAATTTACTTGTTTCAAGAAAAGCAATTGTTCATTAGGGAAAAATTCATTGATCTTAGTTTGAAAAGACTGAAGTGAGATATGTGATCGATCTGCAACTACTTTTCCGGCTGCTGCCTTCCTTTTGATGGTGATGTCGAATTCTTAGAGAAGTAGTGTGACACCCCGACTTTGGATCAACCTTTAGTTCGAGTATTGGGGTTAATCAAACTGAATTTTGGTCTAATAGATGGACCAACACGGGCGTGACCAGTAGTTAGTCACGGGCGTGGTCGCTAGACTGACCACGGCTCTGGTCTGTAGACAATCATGGGTGTGGTGAACGGATAGTCACAGTCGTGACTAACAGAAAGTCACCGGCGTGGCGAACAAGTAGTCAAGGGCGTAGTGGCAAGTCGGTCACGCACGCGGTAGACTTATTATATAAGTCAGAATCGTGACCTCAAACTCAGAAAGATAGAAACAAATAAACATTCAGACATCGAGTTCTTCCCAGGAGACAAAGAAGATCAATTCCAGGAAGAAGTCAGAGCTTATCGGTTTAGGATCAGGGGTAGAGTATTAGAGAAGCTAAGAGATTCATGAGAAGGTAATCAATCCTCTCCTTTTTGTCTTAATTCCATAGATTGAAACCCACATAGGAAAACCTGACACTCAGGGTTTTTGGGAGATTCCATCTTTGATTCATCTCTTCAGGTCTACCTAGACGGGAAGATCAAGTTTCGGGAAGGAAGCCACGAATCAAACTCTACCGGGAAAGCATTTCAGGTGGGGGGTTAGGATTACTTTTTTTCCTTAAGCATAAAACTATAATTAGGATTGTCAAGAATCCGATGATTAGATTCTCGAGACTGTACAGTAGCGTGTGATCTACAGTACAAGTGTTGTGTTTCCAAGCCGGGCTCTCAGGACTATACAGTAGTGTGTGATCTACAGTATAGGGTTGCAAAACACAGCCGGGCTCTTAGACTTGCAATAGTGTGTGATCTACAGTACATGCAATTGTTTAAGTTTGAGCATAAGCTCATGACATTTGAACTTTGATTCACAGTTCATGTTTAGGACATGATTCGGGTTTAGCTAGAGTAGCTCCGAATATGCGTTGATCACCCACCCATGGATTGCATAATCCCTCATGATATTTCTACAGTCATGTAGGATGTGTCGAGTCTACCTATAGATGCTGCTCACACGGTATCTACGGGTGGTTTCATGGTCGGATCCACTATGAGGCTATCTACAACTAGCTAGGGGTGGCTGATGATATGATGATGCCTACAGGGACCAGATGGTCACATTACTAGATTCAGGGATTGGTTAGACCTTCTTGCTATATCTTCTCAGTATAGTTAAAGTTCTATGCGAGTCTAGTTTAGCCACTCAGTGCTTATCACTGACCCCATTAGATTTTTTTTCTTAGCATATCTGTGTGTTCAGACAAATGTACTAGAGCTATTGGTGGAGAGAGAGCTGGTCGTAGTTTTGATATCAGATTATTTCATTTTGATGTATTTTCAGAACTGGAGTTGCATCTCCTTTTGACTTATTCTGTTTTGAGATCC
This sequence comes from Linum usitatissimum, assembly GCA_030674075.2. Lineage (NCBI taxonomy): Eukaryota > Viridiplantae > Streptophyta > Magnoliopsida > Malpighiales > Linaceae > Linum > Linum usitatissimum. The sequence goes on along the minus strand of JAUJYP020001078.1, from coordinate 10,194,594 downwards.
GAGATCCTAGTTGGTCAATTTTATTAAAGTGTTCAGTTTCAACTTTTAATGCATGTTTAAATTTTTGTCAGTAGTCTAATATTAGAGTATGGTTTAGGTTGAAACATGTGTAGGACACTTCGGTTGAACCAATGGTTAGGCCGAGACTCCTAGGGTGGGGTTTCACAAGCATCATCCATCGAATAAGTCTCGGCTTTGCATCCTATTCTGGTAAGAGATACTTAAGAGGAGATTGATATGTGAACACAATAGTATGAGCAAAAACTAAGTATGAGCACAACTTTTTAAATGCAAATATAACTAGAAGCAGGTCTTTCTAAGTTGCTGATCATTCAAGGTCTTGCTCTCAAAATAGATGGGATGGAACCTGTTTTCCTAGACTTGAACATCACATTATCCTCAATGGAACCAAAAAATAGGGAAAGAAAAGGGGATACCGATCGGGTTGAAGAGTTGAGCTTGGATGGAGAGATGAAGGACCAGGAAATGTGAACTTGGAAACAACACATGGTAGACCAAAAAGAGAAAAGCAAACACAAATGGTCGAGTCAAGTGAAAAAAAAGAAATCTTAAGGCCACTGAGAAACCGTCTCAATAAGGATCCAATCTACTATGCAAATATGCAAGAATGCGCACAAGTAGATATGGAAGAGGCAAAATGCAAAAGATGAGGAAAACCAATGAAGAAGATAACTAGTTATTCTCAAGCAATACTAACTAGTAATCCTAAACAAGAGCATCCTATAATCCACAAATGAGTAAGGCAAGGGTGAGCAAAAGCTATGGAACCATCTTAAATCATTTAGCATCAATTTCCATAAAGTAATCATCACAAAGGTCTACAAGTCCAATGAACAAGAATGAGGATAAAGAGTGTATGCAAAGCATCAAGTGACAAAGTATGCATCATGTGAGCTCAATGGATTAGTACTATGCATCATTCTTCTAGAATCATTAACCAACACAATGAGCACATATGGACAATGAAGAGTAGTGGCATGATCAAAATTCAAGCATTAGAAGCAATCAACATAGTCACAATCATCAATTCAACAATTGGAAGCGTCAACATTCACCTAGCACAATTCTAGGTTCAACTCACTTTGAATCACAAATATGCAATTCCAAGCTCTCAACAAATAATTCAATGTTCAATAACATTCTGTTCAATCAACATTACATTGGCTAGAGATGCAATTAGGCACAACCATCCTAAACTAGTATTTTCAATGTTCAAATGAGCACAAAACCATCAAGAAGTTCAAAAACGGCATACCCGATCATCGAACCAAGTTAGACCACAATTCAAACTTCCCCAAATTCCATCAATTCAAACCTAGAAAACTAAGCATTAATAACATGTATTTAGGTCACATCATGAACAGAAAATAGTAGGCAATCAAACGAGCTTTCCAACGCTACTACCCTTATGTTAATTGGACACCCGAGCAAGAATTTATGCCCAAAATACCTAACCACAACATTTTTCGCATAAGGTGATGGTCAAGGGGGGTCAACGCTGGTCAATGGGTGGTCAACACCGATCAACGACCAGTCAACGGTGATTAATCTTATGTCTGGTCAAACTCGGGTTGGCTCGGGTGAATGTTGGATTGAAAATCTGTCCGGTTATTACCATTCACCGGTTGGGTCTTCAGTCAACGGATGACTACAGAAGGTCAACTAACAGTTAACGGTTTGTTGGTTCGGTTCAGTAAAAATTCAAGCGGGTTGGACCACAAAACACCTCCCACGGTGTGTGAGGTGTGTTGATCTCCTCACGATGTTGCGTCACTTTTATGAGAGAAATAGTGTGTGGAAGGAGAGGCCACACGTCATTTGATCAATCGGACAGACACGTTGTGTGATGCCACACACTGTTAGATCCATTTGCAAGCCACGTAGTGCTTACGACACATGCCATGTGACTGCTCCACCAGCCTAATGTTTTTAGCAAAAATCAAACAATGCAAACACCATTCAACCTTCAGTTGGACACCGATTTGAAAGGAGACCTCAGATAATGCATTCTCAATAATAGGTAAAGCATGCAACCCTCTAAAAATCTCTATCTCTCTCGACTCAAAAAATCGTAGAAACACAAGAAAAGAAAACAATAATCACAACACGAGAAACAAAAGAAACACACAATCATGAAATTTTACTCATTTTCCCTAGTCCTAAGCTATGATAGAGATTGTGAGACATCAACGAGGCTCACACATCCCCTCGTTTATAAACACATATGGTATGACCAACTCATTAATGCTCAAGATGGACGTCATTAAGTTAAAAAGAATTGGGTTGAGTTGGCGTTGTTACCTCGACCTCAAGTAAATACTTTCTTTATCATGCATGGGTCGGACAAACTTGAGATGGAGCTTTCGGGATGAGCTTGAGACGAGGGCCGGAGATGATCACCCTTTTCGAATTCCTTCTCGAAGTGGAGGTGCGCATCATGGATTGGCTTGATCCTCTCCTTGCAAGACCCCTAACCTTCATCTGTGTAGGAGCGTAGCTCCTCGAGGTTGTGCATAGGAGATGTCCCATCCTTGACCTGGAGACATATTCAGAGTGAGAAGGAGGGTTCTTGAGTTCAATCTTGATGGTTCTTCATGCATGTTCATCGTCTTAGAAGCACTAGACGGGACTAGAGTGATACAATGCCCCCCTTGATCAAGATAGCTCCGGTTTCCTCATTATCCTCTTTCACAAAATTGATCAGGGATGGATCCAAGGCATCTTGATGAAGAGAATTATTAATAAAATAGGCCGAAGCCATCTCAACGCACTCACCATATTCATCATTATTTTGATCATTCAGGTACTCCATACCCCAGGTCAATTGAAATGTTGCTTCCTCTTGCCCTACTCTCAAGGTAAGCTTACCCTCAAACACATCTATGATCTCTTTAGACGTGTCTAGGAAGGTTCGACCCAAGATCAAGGATACTCCCGTGTCCCCGGTGTCAATCACAACAAAATCGACCGGAAACATGAACTTACGAACATGCATAAGAGCATCTTCAACTACACCACTAGGAAGCTTGGTAGAGTTTTCTGCTAATTGGATGCACATCTTATTCGGTGTAAGTTCACCTAGACCTAGTTTCTTATACAATAAATATGACAAGACATTTATACTAGCAGAAAAATTATATAAGAGAGAAAGAAACTACCGTATCTTTGAGTTTGTGAGGGAGGTTCCTTGAGAGGATTTCCGACCATTCCTCATTGAGAGTGATGTTGGAAGCTTCTGTGAGCCTTCGCTTTTTGGTGAAGATTTCCTTAAGGAACTTGCGTATTGAGGCATCTTTTTTATCGCCTCGGCGAAGGAACAGTGAAGTTCATATTTTGGAGATGACACAATAATTGCTTGAAGCTCTTCTCAAGAAGATCCTTATCCAATCAGTTGGTATAAGGCACTCCGGGCTTGTATGGAGCTAAAATGGGCTTAGAGGTAGGAGGAGGCTTGTTCAAACTCATCGTAGCCTTGTTGGAGATTGCTTCATGTGGCATCTTGGACTTCCTCGTGTCCTTCAGAGCTTGAGGTACCGAGACCTATGGAACCGTTACATTCTTTTCAACCATCACATCATCTTCATGATCACTATCCTCATCCTCATTGACATCCTCAACTAGCACTTCATCACGATTCAGTAGTTTACTTGGTACAATGATAAGAGGATCGATTACCTTGGAAGTTGTGTCCATAAAGCATCTCATGCTTTTAGTGGTGATACCTCCCCAAGTCTCCTTGTTCCTTGGATTCATTTTGGAGTTTCCGGGTAGAGTACCCGGTTGATGACTTGAGGAAGCTTGATTGAAGTGACCTATTTGGCTTTGAAGCTCCGCAATCTTCTTATCTTGGTTTTGTATTACAAGATCAACGACATCTCACTTGAAGATGTGCTAGCTTGAGCTTGATTAGAAGGATGCGAGAATACCGAAGGGGGAACATTTGGAGCTTGGGAATCCCCTTGATTGTCTTGGTTTTCCCAATGTTGATTAGCACCTTGATTAGAATCTTGTTAGTTGTAATCACTTTGGTTTCCCACTTGGTTGTAATTTCGTCCTTGATTGTAGTTGTTGGACCATTGATTGTTCCCTTCGTTGAAGTTTGGTCCTTGATTATTATTTTTGGACCTTTGGTAATTCCCTTGATTAAAGCCTTAACCTTGATATTAGTTGTTGGGTCTTTGAGAATTGGCTTGATTGTAGCCTTGACCTTGTTTGTAGTTGTTATGTCTTTAGGAATTGTCTTGATTGTAACCTTGACATTGACTTCTTTACCCTTAAGTGCAGCCTTGATTTCCTTGGCCTTGTTTGTACCCTCGGTTAGCTTGTCCTTGATTGTTGTTTCAATATCCACCTTGATTAGAGTCTCGCCCTGGATTGTAGTTGTAATATCCACCTTGATTGGAACCTTGCCCTTGGTTAGGGCCTCAGTATCTACCTTGATTACCAATTTGTGTCCACTGTGATTACCACCTTGGTAGCCACTTTTCACAAAGTCCACTTCTTCATATTATTCTTCTACAGGTCCAAAATCCAGAGTAATAGCTTGGCAAGTAAAGAAATCATGACCCTCGATGTCCAACTCTTGCACACATAGAGTTCCATAATGGGATGATTCATATTTGGGTTTGGTGCCTCTTCCTTTTGAGATAGAGTAGTGGTAGGTCTCACCACGTGTTGAGCTAAGGCAAGTGCTTTGGTTTTAGCCGCCTTACCATCCATCCTTGAAAGAAATATGTGAGAGAGTTGCTCGGGGTCTTTGTCTTTATGTCCTAGCATCTCTTTAAGGACCTTAAAAGCTCGAGTGTCGGTAGAGACATAGGTATCCCAGACAAAGCTCTTGTGTCTCGAGGACCATGTTGCCTTGACCAACTCTTTGTCTTAATGGAAAAATGCGGGAGGAGTGATATAAAATCTTCTCCCGTCGCTTGGTTGGTCATTTTCGTATCCTCGTAGGTAAGCCCTCTACCAATAGTCTTAGCAAGTTTACATTCTCCAAAGTTATGGTGAGGGAATGCGTAGAGCAATGCTTGAAATCATCCTCATGATTCAAACAAGGAATCTCTGTTATGTTGTTCAAAGTGGGAGATCCTTCTTCTTATCTCGACTGTTTTGTAAGGCGGAAAGAACTCCTCCAATAATGCCTTTACTAGATCGTCCCATGTGGCAAATGTATTTTGAGGTTGATTGTCAAGCCATTAATTTTATTTTCCATTGAAGGAGAAGGGGAAGAGTCAGAGTTGAATTGCCTCTTGAGGGACATTGTTGAACGTCATACACAATGAGGATGTACAAGAGAGTCCTACACATAAAAAATGAGCAAACCAAAGTAATACACACATGGAGATATAACACACATATACAAGGGGAGGAAGAAGTAAATCAAGAGTTAATGCCTAAAGCAGCGGTCCTAGCAAGTTTTTCGAAGGTGTGAACTACTCCCCAACAATGGCGCCAAACACTAGGTAGCTAAAGAATCAATATGATAACCAGGTCCGTAACTAGCAAGTGTCATTATACCACGAGGTCCGTTCACTAATATTCTACTCAACTATTTAGTACACGGTTTAAGCTAACAAAGTTCAAAGGGTGTTTTATGTTTTCTACTAAATTCACTACACGAAATAGTTAGCATGCAGTTCAAAGGTGAATGGGAATGCATGAATCCAAAGGTTCGTTGCGCGTAACCAAATCCGAGAATCATGCACGGAGCCATTAATAGAAATTAGGAGGCTGCATAATCCATTAATATTATAATTTTTCATATGCACCCCAAATTGTACATGCGATGCCGAGAGTTTGACGCATGCCACTGTGCGTGCGTTCGTTGCGGTTTACCCTATTACTATTACAAAATTTGCGGTATTCGGCTAAAACCTCAAAACAGGCGAGGGGCCACATACCGTCTTGTCTACTTCCGACTATCATACTACGCCTGCACTACCCGTCTAGGTCCTAACAAGGTTCTTCCACGATACATACAAAATTGGGAAGAACTGGCTCCGTATAGTGGTATCCCAAAGCTTCTCCTAAAGTTGACATCCCTGAAGACTGCCTGATTATACTCTGCCTCGAGGTAGAAGGTGTTCTGGATTTGTATTTCCGAGAGAATCCCAGTGCTTTCCTTGATTCTTCCATCGCAGTAGTAGCTATCGACTGACTGCAGGACGATCGAGGTTGGGTCGTGTTCTATATTGTTTAGCACCATCAATAGTCATTTCATTTCTACCCAACGAATAGTGTAATCTTCTGGCTGAATAGCTGGGTTGATCGGTCAAGAACCCTCCAAGAGAACGTGACTCCTTTCCATCACTACCAGCTCATCCTCCCAGTAATTGGCAACTTGTTCTATGTGAAAGATGAACAACATGTATTCCCCCGGCCATTCCTGTAGGAATGTATTCCACTCGCTTATGGGTAGGAAGTTAGTAAGCCAGCTACCCAATCGGGTGATAGTCTGAGCATTGGCCTCCCATTTGGCGACACAAGCTGCCAATTGTGTCTTGCGGAATACCACCCCTATAGTCCTGTTTCTTACCATGAACGCCAAGAGGAGTTGGGCTTCAGCTAGGAAAGAGTCGTAGCAGTGCGGCAGAGTGAAGAAGATGTTCATGCCCATGTAGCACGGATGCTAATCATGATGTCGGATCGGAGTGCCCACTCGCCCGCTTCTAAGTTGTGTAATCATCCGCAAGGCCTCAACCATGAACGCATCATTCCACGATCTCCCTATGTGGGGGTAACGTGAGAAGCGCCCAGAAGGGCTCAAGCTTTCCAAATACATTCATCTAATGACAAAGGGCATGTAAATCTAGGGATTAGATTTGTACAACAAACCTTGATTTTTGAGAAAAAATATGTGATCTGATGCATGCTCATATTTAATAATGATCACAAGAGAGAACCAAGAGAAAACATGCAAGTTGAGTAATAATAACATATTAAATCATGTAAATTCCCTATCTCCAGGATTTTCTAGGTTGTGGGCTATCGAGCGGGTTTCGCGAGGCTCTATCCTAGGCAGGCTGAGGGCGGCTTCTTGGCGTACTAAAAGAGGCGAATATAGCTAATCCTAGTATGACTCAATACATGGATGAGGGTTCACGTGTCCTTACTATTGTAAAGGCAAACGCTACTTCACTCAAAATTCTACCTAAGGGTGAAGCTCGGGTGTAGAGCATGCATATGCATGAGTAATGGAAATTAAATAGCGCATATAGGGAAAGTAAAGTCACGTCGAAGAAATTAAACATCCAAACTTATCGAGGTTTTATTTTTGTAGTTAGCCTCCTTTGGAGAGTTTGAAGGGTCGCCACCGGAGTCGCCATGTGTCATTAACGTTCCTTCCGCGGCGCCGATGGCTCAAACTATTTCAGAGTCACCACCAATCTCTTGAAGCGAATTGGATGCTTTCAACATAACCCAGGTCCTTTTGGACTGGAGTTAGATCAGGTCTGCGGAATAGAGATACTGGATTCAGGAGGCGGTTACGTGCGGGGAAGGATTAGCACCCCTGCAATGCATGGTAAACTAGTACCACGAAATTCGATAAATTATGTTTTATTTTCTTAGTTTAGTGGCTTGGTTATGCTTTAGTTTGGATGTGAAAGGTTATGTAAATTTGTAGAGAATATTTTTGTTCAATTGTAAATCTTTACGAATTCCCACTCTTGTGGATATTTAGTTTTATGTTGGTAAATATTTTTTAGTTGGACATTTTTTATTTAATTGTTAGAACTTACGAATTACCACTTTTGTGGAAATTTCATTTTATGTTGATAAATATTTGTAGTTGAGTAATTTTTATTTAATTGGTTGGACTCAAGTCTTACGACTACCTACGTACCCAATCCTTTGGGATCAAAGTCCACGTAGTTCACTTCGAAAAAGTTGATTTGAGGATTTTGCGTAATTTTTACTATTGTAAAAACCACGTAATCGTGCTCGTTTTTTGTTTAAAAGATATTTATTTGGTTATTTTGATGCTGAAATTTTTAGAAAGAAAATCCTCGTGTTTGGATATTTCAAAACCGATGGTGCTGACACGTTGAACGAGGAATTAGAAACACACATTTTAATGTACTTACTTACGAACTTCATGATTCTTAATTCGGTTATTATTATTTATAAAATTCAGGGGAGTAATAAAGATTTATAATGATTTGTAATTTTGATATTTATTTATTCCCAGTTATGATTAACTTAAGTGATAATTCTACAAACATCGGAAACTCTTGTCGCGGACACGAAATTCATATAACATTGCTATAATAATTTTAAAGGATTATTATTATGGAATTCTCACATTCTTTGCCAATCGAGAAATTAATTGGTTTATATTAATTAACTTGATTTGATATAATTAAAAACGCATTATAGGACGGGTTACGAACTTACATTTAAATAAATATGTCACAAGTATTTTTGGTGATTTGGCAGTTCTATTATGGTTATGTTAATGTTAATTAAAATGCTACGTTGATTCGAATAATTGAATAGTTTCAAGTTTTTTATAAGTTTACAACATTAAATTAAAAACATCGAATATGATTAAAGAAGTTATGACGTTTATCCTGTTATTATTCCACACTTATTTAAGTTTTAATTCACTCTTAATAAGGCCTTAATGAGACATGAATATAATTAAATCAACTAAAGGCTTTGCCTTTTTGATGTAATTTGGCCCAAGCTCGAGCCAAGCTCAACCGAAAGACGCACCAAACCGGTCGAACCGCTTACCCACGCTTCGACCAGAAAACTAAAAAGACAAAATTGCCCCTAGAGACTTGTGCGCTGAAGAAAGGACGTTTGGGACAAAATGATAACTTCACCCTAACCCTAATCGGCCGTCTAAAAGGGCCTCTTCAATCGAAGAGAAGGGAGGAAGAGCCGCGATGACGCTAGCTCTGTGTCTGTCGACGTCGGCGGAGGTGGCGGCGCCACCCCTCTCCTTCTCTTTTTTTTCTTATCTTCTTCTTCTTCTCTTTTTCCCTTTCCTCTCCTTCTCCCTTCTCTCTCTACCTTGGAAGCACCTCTGCTTGGCGGCGGCGACGTCCGCCGCAGTCTCCATCCCTTCTCCTCTCTCTCGGCCTTCGTCAATAACAAAAAGGGCAGGATGACACGGGAAACCTTTCCACATTCACGTTTTTTCATGATTTAGATCTGGGCTTGCATGTCATCGGAGGTCGCTCTGGCGGTGAGGAGGAAGTTTAGCAGCGCGGAGGAAGACCCGCCACCGGCGAAGTAGTCGGTGGCGGAGAGATAGAGACAAACAGAAAGGTAAAAAAACGCTGCCATATTTTCCTTCGTTAATCTCTGTTTATTTGCTAAACTAACTAAATAACGATTTTTATTTCTTTTCAGGCCTTCAAAAATGGGTAGGATTGACATACACTGGAAAAACGTGAGGAAACGGGGAAGACGGCTTCTTGGAGGTAAAACATCTAATCTGTTAGCTTAAGAGGTTCCCAGTAGCAATGCTTCTAGCTCTGATAGGTGATGAGGTCTAGGAATCAAGACGGAATCGTGGGTACCACTTTCCGAAAAGAGTATTTCCACCCTACATGCCTTGGGTATCAGGAAATCCCTTCCGAGGATAAGACCGTCTCCACACAAGTTCTTAGACTTTAGATATTAGAGTCACTTAGAATCCCGCACTACAACCTTCTTTTAAATAGGGAAAGGGGTCCAAGACTGAAGGGGCACGAGTCCATGTACCAAGAGGTGTTATTATCTCATGGATAGACTTAAAGGTAACTACGTTGAAGTCCTATGGGTTTGGGGGGCGGGGGGAACAAAACAGAAATGAGTTTGAAATTCATGAAAATATGTGTACCCATTCGTCCTATAAGAAGGAGTAACCACCCCAACTACCTAGCTCCCTATCATCAATGTAGCTCAGCTCAACATCGCAGCTAGTGACACTATCATCCAGCTCAAGGTTGAGCTGGACGAGCTTCAGTATCAGTCCCTAGCATCATCTAGCTCATAGAGGAGCTGATGCCAGCTAGTTTCAGCTAGCTCTAAGCTAAAGTGAGGTTTCCCGGAGCTCACGTATTTGTCTCAACTCCGGCATCACTCCAAGTTCAAGTCCATGGTGCTGCCATCATACCAAGGTCAAACCGAAAGTGCATATTTTCCAACATAATCAGTAATTTGTTTTGGTAAAAATGAAGGTTTTGTTTATTGATGAGTTGCTTAAGATGTTTGGTTTGTTTCATTATTGAAATTGTAGTAGTAATCTAGGTGTTTTAAAGATTTTGGTTTGGAAAACTTGAGATTTTTTTACTACAGTTTAGAAAATTTCAGCAACATTGTTTAGTCGAAAATTCCAAATTTTAGCTTGATTTCGATATCTTACTATGAACAGTTTTAAAGCTCTTGAGTCCTTGGTGCAAATGGTGAAAAGATTATGAAAGATGGCCTTTTAATCGCTTTGTTAATATTTTCCAGCAACTTTTAGTTGATTTTGGAAGCTTATTTCATTGATTTGTTGGTTGTTTATTAAAATGAAACATTCATTCGATTAGTTGCAACGAACATTGGATTCAAAGTAGTTAGAAGGTTGCTAAGTGATATAGCATAACAATGTGTATGTATGGATAATATGTGAATGCTTTCGAATAGGGATGTTTGAATGATTACCTTTAATTCGAAGCTTCTCTTTTTTGTCGTGTTTCAGGTGACGGCCCTTTGAGAGTGACGATAAAGTTCCCTTGGTGATGACAACAGAAATTTGTAATCTTTAGTTTTAGTGTATTTTTTGTAATGTTCTGTAATAACTTTTTTGAGACTTTATGAGTGTGGACTGATTTGTATATGAGTTTAAGGGGGTTTTAGGGGAGAGTTGGGGAGAAAATTCTGAAAATGTCCCCCTTCCCTTCTGCTGATTTTAGCTGTCCATTTAAATACAAAAAGGGGGCTGTCACCTCCCTTCTAAACCAATCAGATTTCGCAACGTATCTTGACAAAAACAAGAGGTCGCAGTTTGTCAAAATTAATCATAGTGACGGGTCCAAAATTGGGCCTAAAAATTAGGCTTGAAATTAGGCATGGAAAGTGTCGACAATTCGACACAAAATAGAGCTACGAAATGATCAAATATTTGAGAACCTGGACAAAATTTGGTTACTACAGACAGCTTTAGAGAAAATGTTCAATGATTTTGCTTTAGGTGTTTCTAACTCTCCTACTGCTTCTATTTTTGCTTGTGCTAGGGGTGGTGTTTGTGATAGCAAGGGTGAAGGATATTTAAAACTTCCTCACCACCCACCCTCATATTGAGGAGGTGGACTTCGTGAACATGGATTTCCATTCAATCAACAACGCTACTTGGACTATAGAGCTAGGAACTTAATGGTCTTAGAGGCGATTTCACCCATCCAAATGGATGAGGACGCCCGAATTTCTACAAGAGTGGATAGCTATATCAATAACACCAATAAAACCGAAGGAGCTACTCAAGCAAACACCTATCAAGGATGACCGGGATTCAATGGAAAACAGATTCAGCCACTACAGGAACAATCTCACAATAATACTGCTTCTGGAAGTTGTTACAACAAGGTTCTTAAGCAGCTTAAATTAATACAAGAGAAGCTATATATAACCATGAAATTCTTTTGCATGGAAAATAAGGTTAGATGCACAATTCACTTCCATAATGTAGAAACTTGATAGATGCTTATGGGATTGCTTCCAAGTAAACAAATTGCAAATGGCGACGTATAGAATCTCACTTCGAAGTGGAAAGGCAATCCAAGGGAATAAAAAAATCCATTTTAGAACTACGAAGTTCTGGATAATGAAGAAATCGATATCCCAGGCGAAGAGGAAGATGCACCGGTCAAGAAAACTACACCGCCTTCAAAAGCTCTCAAGGTCGCCAACACCAGCTACGTTCTTATAATGGAAATAGTTGAGAAGTACAACCCAAAGCCTCATTATCCGGCCGCCATAAAAAAAAGGGCCTCTCCAAAGACTTTAAGAGATTCATGGACCTCATTAAGAAGCAAGAAGTACTCTCTCATTCTTGGAAGCCTTCACCAAGATTCCAGATTATGCCAAATTTTTGAAAGATCTTCTCACTAAGAAGATTAATATCAATGTTGCAATAGAAGTTACCCTTTTAAGAAGGATCAGCCATCCAGATCACACCGGTAAAATGAAAAGACTTAATGAGCTGTACTTTACCTTGCTTAATTAAGCATATTAAAGTGAATCATATCTTGCTGATCTAGGTACTAATTTTAGTGTGATGTCTTACAACTTATTTGATTAATGACATCTAGGTAAACTTAGACCAACTGGTATGGTTCTTCAACTTAAACCTAGGGGGTACTATAGACGATATGTTAATTCGTATAGGACTTATTGAATTCTTTGTCGATTTCATGGTGCATGATACTCATGATGATGATTGCAATATCTTGTTGGGAAGACCCTTCTTACGTACTGCTGAAGCAGTAATTGATGCGTGTAAAGGTTGTTTAACCTTAAAAGTATGACAAGATGAGGTCACTTTTTGCCTACAGGATGGGATGAAATATTCCCATGCACATGACGGTAGTGAGATTTATGAAGAATTTCATGTTGTCTCATAAGTCTTTGAACTTTCTCAATTGACTCGTAGAGATTTTTATTGTTACTAGTGTCTATGGTGATTGGTTGGATGATATAAAGCAGATGATGCCGGTATAAGCCCTTTAGCAGCTCGTATCCTACTTCGGGCCATTGCCAACTTTGGAGCTTCCTAAGACCCCAAAGATCACTACTTCGTAAGAGGAGCCTCTAGAGCTAGAGTTGAAAGCACTAGTGAAGCATCTCGAGTATGCCTTCGTTTATAAATATTTAAAGCTACAACTGATGAGCAACTCCAAACTCAAACAAGAGCCAAAAGAGAAGCTTGTTACCCTATTATAGAAGCACGTGCAAGCAATTGCTTGGAAGCTAGTAGATATCAAAGGCATTTTCCTTTCTTTCTCCACTCACAAGATCAATGGAAGCTAATTTCAAACCTGTTGCACAACCTAAACAAAAAATCAACTCATTAATAAGCGATATAGTGAAGAAGGAATCACTCAAGCTCCTAGATGCATGTATCATTTCTCTAGTTTATGACAGCCAATGGGTTAGTCCTATGTGGGTTGTGCCAAAGAAAGGTCGGTTCACCATTGTACCTAATAATAAAGGAGAACTAATCCCCACTATGACAGTCACTAGATGAAGAGTCTATATCAATTGCAGGTGCCTCAGTGAAGCTACCAAAAAGGCTACTTTCCATTTCAATTCATTGATCATATGTTGGAGCGCCTCATAGGTCACAACTTCTACTACATATTGGATGGAATGCCTGGCTACTTCCATAGTCCTATCGAACCAGCTGACCAAGAAAAGACTATCTTCACATGCCCCTATGGCACATTCGCTTACCACCAAGTTCCATTGGTCTTTGCAATGCGTCAGGGACCTTCCAACGGTGCATGACAATGATCTTTGGGTACCTTCTCGAAGATTTTCTTCAAAGTTTTCATGGAAGATTTCTCCATATTTGGAGATTCCTTCTCCAGATGTCTAGAAAACTATACAAAGTTCTTAGTGCGGTTTATAGAAATGCATCTGGCTTTGAATTGGGAAAAGTGACACTTAATGGTCAAGACGGAAATTTTCCTAAACCATAGGATATCCAAATGAGGTATTGAGGTGGATCGAGCTAAGTGTGAAATCATTTCCCAACTCGCTCCTCCTGCGTTTGTTAAAACTATTTGAAGCTTCTTTGCACATGTAGGTTTCTATCGTCGTTTTAAAAAGGATTTTTTTTTAATTTTACATTTCCTATTACTAAGCTAATAAATAAAGATGTTCCTTTTGTTTTTTATGTGACTTGTTTGCAGGCTTTCAACATTTTGAAGAAAGCTAAGAAGTGCACCTATCTTGGTAGCACCAGATTGCCGGATTGGAGACACCATTTTAGTTGCTGCATGATGCAAGCGACTTTGCAGTGGGAGACATCCAAGGCCAGAGGAATGAGAAGTGGTTCCACCTCATCTATTTCACAAGCAAGATGTTGAATGATGCGTAGAGAAACTACACGACAAATGAGAATGAACTACTTGTGATTGTTTTCGCATTTGATAAATTTTGCTCATACTTAGTTTTAGTCATACTATTATCTTCATAGATCATTATGCTCTTAAACATATCTTAGCAAATCAGGATGCAAAGCCAAGAGTTATTCAATGGGTGCTGCTTCTCTAAGAGTTCGACATCACCATAAAATACAAGGCAAGAGTAGAAAATGTCGCCGAGACTAAACACTTTCTTTGGGACGATCAGCAGAAGAGGATAATGTTCGTCGAGGTTAAACACTTTCTTTGGGATGATCCTCATCTTTTCTTGTAGGACCATACATAATTATTCATTGGTGCGTTCCTATCTACGGAGAAAACAACGTCATGCAACACTACTACACTGATCGCGCCGGCGGACATTATAGTGGAAATCGCACTACACACAAGGTACTCGATTCTAGTTTTTATTATCCTTCTATTTTTAGAGATTTCAAGGGATTTTTTTAAAGATGTGATAGATTGCAACGTTCAAAAAATATTTTTAATAGGAAGGAAATGCCTCAAAATGTATCCTTTCCCGTAGAGATTTTTTATTTATGGGGTATTGATTTAACGGCCATTTTTCACATTCCCATGGTAATAAGTATATTCATGTTATTGTGAATTATGTGTCTAATTAGAGGAAGTTCAAGCATTGCTCAATAATGATGCTAAAATAGTGGTAAAGTTCATCCAAAGCCTTTTCCCGCGTTTCACAGTCCCTCGCTTTATCATAAGCGATCTGGGTACCCACTTTCAAGGTCAATCTCATCAAATTATCCAAAGACTTGGTGTAACTCATCAATTAGCATCCACTTACCAGCCACGGGCAAGTGATCAAGCGGAACTGACGAATCGCAAGGTCAATCAAATTTTTGAGAAGATGGTCGATTAGTCTCATAAGGACTAGTCGAGCAAGCTCGATGAAGCTCTTTGGGCCTATCGAAGTACTTCCAAGAATCCTATCGACACTTCACCGTATTGACTAGATTGTTGCAAGGCTTTCTATATACCCATCCAACTTGAAAATATGGCATGATGGGCCATGAAATTACTAAATATGGATATTAGTCTTGCAACTGCAAAACGAAAATTCCAACTATTAGAATTAGAGAAGTACAGGTTTCATGCTTATGAGACTATGCGGTTGTACAAGGCTAAGCGCCTTCATGACTCTCAACGTAGAGGAATGAAGCAGGTCTCCAAGGGAGAGAAAGTGCTACTCTATAACTCTCGCCTATGACATTTCTTAGAAAGAGTTACAATCGAAGTGGTCCGATTCCTGTGATTTGACAAATTTATTTCCATACAGGACCATTGAAATTTCTGACCCAGAGTGAGGAATCTTCGAATTTAACGTCAACATCTCCAACGCTACTTCACAACAGAGCCCCCACAAGAAGTCTAGGTGCACTAACTCGACATTGTAGAGTAAAGTGACAGGTATTGTTTAGCTGAAAAGATGTTAACAAAAAAGCACTTCATGAGTGGCAGTCTATATCTAGAGTCATTATTATTGTGTTTTATATAGTCAGTTTGCAAGTTTAAATGTTAATCAAGTTTAGGAAAATGATTTTTGGGTTCTGGTTGTGCTTAAAATTTTGCTCATGTCTCGTGCTATGGTCACACAAGTCCAAACTTCTTCCTAAAAGTGTCCAGATTTGTGTCTTTGCAAGATCTTGACACCCATAGCCGCAAGTTTGGTAAGAAATCCTTGTAAGTGTTAATACCTAGGCCTAAGGGAAGTCAACTTCTTTCTGAGGCGTAGGCAACACCCAAGAGCCCAAACCTCTCCAAAACTCGCCTAAGGTCGTCGGTGTTTGCTCCTCCACGACAGCCTATTTGTCGACAGCCGGCGACCCTCATTATTCTTCCCCCTTTGATTTCTTTTCGTATAGTTGAGTTTTGAGTGAGTTAGGTCGTCTTTCACCCGATTTGTATCAAAAATTTGTTTTTGTTTGATTTTGGTAGATTCTTTAGTTCTTTCAATGGACAAAACCAAGTGAACACTTCTCGAGCATTTCCATTCATTAAATTTTATTCAATTATTAAGAATCAATAAATTACATGTATGGTCCAAGAACCCTAATTTTTTACTTTAGTCTTCTTCCTTAATGCCTAAAGAATGCTTGGCTTTGATTCTAGGGACTGCTACCAATCTTAAATGATTAGGAGGCTTGTTCTCTTGCTCAAAAGATGTTGAACTCGTTCGATTGCCTAATTTGTGTGATTTTTCCCCATTTCCACTACACTTCGTGTATCGTGTGTGGAAGAATTGTGGAGATTGGATTGTTGTACTGTTACATGGATGTGTCTTGACTCGTTATTATGTTGTGATGAATTGTGCAATATTAATCGCTTAGCCTTTTCCTGTTACTTAGTTGCATACTACGTTTTAACATCAGCTAAGTGTGGGCTGGGGGTGTACTTAAGATGAGTGTGGGGTGGTTTTTGGGTTGCATCATATGTTCTTAAATGAGACCTTTTCTTTTGAGGCATTCTTGCAGATGGTTTTGAGAGGCCACATCCAATGTGTGTAGGGAGCCATCTCTTGACCCCACTCTAGAGCAGTCTGAGTAGATGTAGGTTGATCTGAGGGAGGACGGAGTAGACCTAGGGCCCATGAAGTGGTCCTAGAGTAGAACAACCTCGTCGTAGCGGAATAACACATCTTCCTCCACCTCCTCAATAACCAAGATTGGGCAGCCTTCTAGAGGCACTTTGGGACTCGACATCGACGGTATCTGGGATATGATCCCCACTAAGAGTCCAGATCAGAGACCGACATGAGATGGTCGGACTAGAGACTCTTGCTACTTTGTGCGACCCTTCCGTCCTTGTTGATTTGCATGACTTATGGCGGTTTCAACGACCTCGCTAGGAAATTCGACGACCCAAAGGATGAGCCCACCAAGGAAATTTAGGTTGGCGGTGTGGCGAGCAGGAAATTCCACCTACACTTACACTTAGGTATTTGAAAATAGTTTCTTTCAAGTTCGTGGTGTTCCGTAATATCAGTGATTTGAAAACTGTACGGGGCTGGTCAGTTCAACCGGTTTTACTATGAACCGATCACTCAGCCGGTTTGATATAATAGAATTCTACACCAACAACAAACCAGTCGACACAACTAGTTGAACCACTGATTTGCGGTTTACTGACCGGTTCTGAATAAACCGCAATTCAGATGTTACTTCAATATTTCTTTGCTAGTCAAAATTCGATCAAATTGTTGGGAACATGATTTGAACCCGAATTGTGTGGCCAACAGTCACAAGCATTAACTAGCTTTGCCACCATCATTTAGTGATTACCCTTACTGTTATATTTTATATGTTAAATGCATAATCACTATTAATACAACACAAATTACATAATTAAATCAAGCTTCTTTGCTTAACGTCATAATAAAATTTGCAAAATTTCTTGAAATGTGAACTTTACCTTATTTTTTCATTATTTTGGTAAATTCTTTTATGAAGTTGGGTATAATTTGATACATAACATGTCTTTATTTGTATATTTCTCTCTTTATACTACAGTGTTATTCCGGTTCAAAGTAAATTTTGTCTGGTATGATATTTTTATATAATTTACATTTATTTAATATTCAAAACTATTCAACCACGGTATAACAATAATACTATAGCGGTTGAACTATTGAACCTTATACTGTAGCCTCACTCGTACGATTCCAGTACGGTTCTTAAAACATTGCGTAACATTACAATCAAATCCGGCCATCACATCAACAAGGACGAGATGCTCTACTTCCAAACTATCAACCAAGGGAGACCCTACACCTAGAATTTGTTGCGGCGAGGTTCTTCCATGTGCAGGCTAACATCTTCCGAGGCAAGCTTACTAGTGGTGCCTTTGTTTCTTGGACCATCTAGATGAAGGACCTTTGTCATATTAGGAGAAACCCATAGATTGAGCGTTGTCCTCTGCTCCTCTACTAGTGGGCCCAAACATCATTATGGCTTGGAAAATGGACTTGGACAGGAGCCTCACTTTGGCACAGATTGCACGCTACCACAACCGTTTCAGGTTTAGAGAGCCTCGTGTGAACAAAGAACTCGATGAACCCTCCGTTGTAGAGATGGAGGCCTCTTTATATCCAGACGATCATGCACGGTTAGCTGGTACTTAGGAGCTGGACTACGTCTCCACTGGTCCAGGATTTATTCATACTCATCTGTCGCTTCCACACCAGCATGCACACTATTGTTAATGCGGGAGTCGATCCAGCAGTTGCAAACTTCCTACTGTGAGGGGATAAGCTTCCTTGGCAGCAGGAGTAGTAGACGAGAGAACAGCAAGACCACAACCCACCTCCTTGAGAGGTGCAGTGATCCAAATACCATCTTTCCTTAGGACTTTTCTTTTCTTTATTTTTGGATCTCAAATCAACATTTATTATGTGTGGAGTTTGGACACTTATCCTTTTTCCTTTTTACTTTTATTTTTGGGTTTTGTGTGATTTTGAGTCATTTTCAGGAACTAGTGTCGCAACCGAGCTTGAGCTTCCTTTGGTTCGTGATCTTCTGCCTCTCCGGTCTCTCACAGCTTCAAGGTATTCCTATAACACTTTCTCGTTCAGTCCACTGACAACACTGTCCCACTTAAGTGTGGTGTGGGTGTGAATGGGAAACTTGTTAGCTAGTCTCTTTAGGTCATTGTGTCTGCAAGTTGAGTCCTACACTCATGCAGTTTGGAAACATCTTTAAATCAATTGCTTGGCATGCTTAGTGAACTTCCCAATGCTTTGTTAACTTGGGCTGTTTACTTGCTTTGTGAACCAGATATGATAGGAGTTTAGGCTAGTGATCAAAGTCTATTGATTTGTTCTCTAAAGTTACTTTGATTTGATCATTGTAGTACGGACTCTCCAACTTGATGTGACTGGATATTTATATCAGCGATATACCATCTAGCAAGACAATTACCTACAAGACCATTTTGTAGTATAGGTAATCTACTTCACTAGTAGACTTGTTCTTAAAAATATTTTTTTGAGAAGTCTTCTCTGTTTAGCGGTTAATTTGATGTTTTCATGATACCCAATTGAACTTGCTCGGAACTAACACACTTGAATGATAGAGGCACTTAGAAAATCTCCACTACTAAAAATTCCATCACGTCCTATTTACCCTATGGTATAACCAATCCTCAACCAAATAGTCATTTTTCTCCACCCTCATTATATTGTATCCCCTTTCTTTCAAGGCTTCACTTGATCATTATATACATTAGTGGCATGTAACTCGGTTGAGTCTAGGAGAATTTAGAGTTACTCCATTTGGATAAATGCAGGATTACTTCCGTCGGTTTTAATTCCCTACAGAGTTCAGTTTGAAAAGAAAAAAAGGGAACAATTGAATATTGAAAACAGAGGAGACGAAATGAACAAAACCAATCTCAAAAAAATAAAAAATACAGTCAAGAGAAAATAGATATATCTTAGATAGTCTGAACAAAAGACCAGAAAGCTCTAGATAGTGTAGTTTAGTTTCGAGAGATAGACAGATGTGACACTCCAATTTCAGGTTGATTTCTGGTTATGAGATTCTAAGGAAGGATCGTGGCTGAGTTACTAATCACGTATGATCTTGGTTTTGGGGCAAACCATGGTCGTGATCGTCAGCAAATCACGGGCATGGTCACTAGTGCATCATGACCGTAGCCTAAGTTAATCCATGAGCGTGATGACAGGCTGACCATAGGCATGGTCAGATTCTAACCACATGCTTGGTGGGTTATGTATATAAACTTCCCATGACTGCAACACCTCAGAATTACAGAACCGTGTTCTTTTTCTCTCAAACATTTCCTGATGAACGGTGCACTTTCTCATAGTCTGATTAATCGATGGAGGAGGCAGGAGCATATCATTCCCCACTTGTTGATAGAGACCTAGAGATTCAAGGAGGTCCTCTCATGACTTTTTGAAAGGTAATCACACACCTTTCTCTCTTAATCTTTTAGATGGGATTTACGTAGGTTCCTAACATTTGAATGTTGGGATAAATCCTTGGATTGGTTCCCTTGGGTCTATCAGGAGTAGACACTTTATTACTTGGATGACCTCCTCGGCTTAGTCGATTCTTCAGGAAACCAATCAGAGGTGAGGGTTTGTGTTTACTTTCTCGCTAGTTTAGTGTAGAACTGTATTTAGATGATTGAGGAATCCTATGATCGGATTTCTAATTTTGCGATTGATGTGGTGGAGCTAGGGCTCCGAGGCTGTACAGTAGCATGCGATCTACTGTACAAAACAAGATTTGAATTTGAGCATGAAGTTCTACATGATAAGATAGGCATAGCTAATTTAGATATAAAATGTTGTGCTTACATTGGCTAGTGACCCCGGATTTTGCAATTCCCTAGTTAGTTAAGGGAAAGGTTCAAGATGTGTAGAGTATGCCTATGGATGCTGCTCATACGATTAGGCTAATTTAATGATCTGATCCACTATGAGGTTATCAACACAATTAGGGGTGATAATCGATGTACGAACGCAAACGAACCCAAATGATCGACTAGTCCACGGGATAAGAAGAAGATCTTATTCAACCAAAGTTGTCCAACTAAAGCCGTAATCACAACAATACTCAACAACCTATAACACCAAAAAAACCCCATATATATAATACTACCAAACCCGAGCCCTGTACAATAATCAACTCGGGTGGTCCATTACTACATGCCTAAACATGCATTTTTATAACAACCCCCCCCCCCCCCCCCCAAATGATGGTCATCACGACACATCAATTTGCTAGCTAAAAACCAATAACGACTACGACTGACTTGGTGAGAAGATCAACAACTTGATCTTCGGTAAGAAGATAGAACAAACAAACACTGCCATCTGCAATAAGCTCCCAAATAATATGAACATGAGCCTCGAAATGCTTCGTCCTGTTATGAAATATAGGGTTCGTTGCAATGGAAATTGCACTAGTGTTATCGGAAAAAAGAGACACATGATGCATAAGGGAACCACCAAGCTCAACCCCCAAACGAGTAAGCCACACAATCTCGGAGCAAACATCACACATGGAATAGTATTCGGCTTCTGTTGAAGATTTTGAAACCTGGTCCTATTTTTTACACCGCCAAGCATAACTCACCAACCAGAAGTAGAACATCGAGTATCCAAGCATACAACATGATCAGCATCTGCATAAGTTGCAACATCACAAGTGCCAGAGGCTGGAAGAAAAACACCAACACGAGGTGTACCACACAAATAACAAGGCATACAATGGGCAGCCGCAAGATTAGCAGTAGAACGTCGAGTATCGAAGCACCCAACATGATCAGCATCTACATAAGCTGTAACATCACAAGTGCTAGAGGCTGGAAGGAAGACACCAACACGAGGTGTACCACGCAAATAGCAAAGCATACGATGGGCAACCGCAAGATGAGCAGTACGAGGTGCCTACATGAACTGGCTGATAACATGTACAACATACACCATATATGGACAAGTAGAAGTAAGATAAATCAAACTGCCTACAAGATGACGATACTTTAGAGGATCAAGGATGAGACCTCCATGATCATGGCATAAGTGAAGATTTAATTCCATTGGTGTAACGATCGGCGTGCAATCAATAAAACCAAAGATCCGCTAACAAATCAGCCACATATTTCTTATGACATAAAAAGATGTCACAGGGAGTTCTAAAAATTTTGATACCTAGAAAGTACGAAAGATTTCTCAAATCCTTGAGGTGGAAATGGCAGTGTAACCACACCTTGGCCTCAAAAATCCCAAGTGGATCATCACCAGTGAGGATTATATCATCAGTAATATTATGAGAAGACCAACAAAGAAACAAAGACAGTTCATTAACAATCTGCACAAATCCCTGAGCGAATACTGTTTGAGTGAACTTTTCAAACCAAGCTTGAGGTGCCTACTTCAAGCCATATAAAGATCGCCAAAGGTAACATGCAACATCTGCACCCTTCTTATGAAAACCAAGAGGACATTCCATACAAATTGTCTCCTTAAGATCACCATGAAGAAAAGCAATCTTCACATCAAGTTGGTAAAGCAGCCAATTCTTTTGAGCTACGAAGGCAAGCAACGATGCAATTTTGTAGCAGGAGCAAGAGTTTCTGCATAATTCAATCCTACATTCCTGTTCAAAATCCTGAGCAACGACTAATGCTTTACACCAATCAATAATACTATAAGGATGATACTTGATCGTGTAAACCCATCGATTCCCAATAACTGGTTGCGAAGGAGCAGGTCGAAGAAAAATATCCCAAGTACGAGCAACGTCAAACACAACAGATTCAACATCCATAGAGGCAACCAATTTTTCTTCTTTGGAGGCGAGACGATAGGATCTGGGTATGGGGAGAGACAAAACCAAAACAGTGGCAGGAACAGTAACATAGGTGATAAAATGATTAAAATGAGCGGGTAGTTGACCTCTAGTGGATCGACTTGGGCGAGATGGAGCATGAGTGATAGGGGGAGAATCATGCACATTATCCTGGGGAGGAGGAGTAAAAGGGGGTCCAAACTAGAAGGGAAGCAGGTGCCAAAATCAAAAGTATCATCTTCATCAAATGTGCGAAGAAACACATAGGTCTCGGGGATTGGAACCGAGGTTGTAGAAGAATAAAAACACGTTGTTGACCCGGATCATAGCACAAGTACCCTTTATGATTATCACTATACCCAATAAAAACACACCAAGCAGTATGAGACTGAAGCTTTGTTCGTTCATGCAGGGAAGAAGAACAAAACAAAGGCAATCAACACAATCATAGTAAGGAATAGTTAGGTGGCCGAGAGTACAACGCCTAATAAGGATACACATTTCCCAAAACAAATGAAACCTAGTCAATAATAAGATGAATAATAGTGCAGACTCTCTCAACCCAAAAAGAAACCGAAACTTCGGATTCAAGCACAAGAGCACGAGCCAGATTGAGAACTTGGCGATGCTTCTGTTCAACCAAACCATTTTATTTAGAAATTCTAGGAAAGACTGTTGGTAAAGAATGACATATGATTTATAAGAATCCTATAGAGATGTGGTGGAAAATTCCCCACCTGGATCAGATCAAACAAACTTAACAATTTTACCAAATTGGGTCTGAACCATACCAACAAAATCAACTATAACCTGTAAGAGTTCTTATGTAAGGCGTAGTAAATACACCCATGTGAACCTAGTTTTATGATCAATAAAAAGAGAAAAATTACGATACCCGAATCATGAGGCAACCGGAGCAGGGCCCCACAAGTCGGTATGAATGAAAGGAAACGGTTTTGAAATTTCTGTAGTACTCAATAGGAAGGGTCGTTTAACTGTCTTGTGATGTTTTGCTAGACACTCAGTGCTTATAACTGACCCCATCTATGTGTACATGTATTTATTTTTCTGGTCATACAGGAGATGATGCCTCCTAAGAGGGCAACGCGTACAACAATTGTATCTCAACTGAGTGGCTTTGGGAGACCGAGAGATAGGTACTTAGAGGATGTTCGACCCCGTGTTCTTTGAGGATTTTTACTTAATTTTCAATTGTTTTTGTGTTGATATTCCCCTATGTTTTGCGATGAACTTGGTTATGTGGGATGGATTTTTGATAGTGTACGTTGAGCTTTCATTTCTCTTTATTGATGGATATTTGAGTTGTTTGATTTCCGTTGAATAAGAAATGAACTAGAACTTGATTATGGATCTTTACTGCTTGGTCTTGAATGTATAATGTTTTGTCGAGTGGAACTAGTGGTTACTATGCATGGGTCGAACCAGGTGGTTGAACCAGGTCTTTTAGGGGCGAGTTTCACAGACGAGCTCATTTCAAATGCTAGATATAATTTGGATCCTTGCGTAGCATTTTGATGTTTTAAGTAGCTCTAGCTCCATATTAGATTAGACCAAGTCATCTTCCATTGTGTACCCACCGCCATATAAATCATTTCCCTCTTATTTTATTATGTCCACATTAAAACCCTAAATAAAAGACCTCTTGACTTGTGTGAAACTAGTTGATGTAATTGTAAATTTGATTGATGTTCAAGTGTCAGAAGCACACCTTAGAAAGATGAATAAGTGAATAAACATTGTCCCTAAACACAAAGAGTGAGTGTTTCTCAACTTCATTTGTGCATTTTGTGAGAAGTCTAGATGGGTGGTTTAATGTGCAGGGTGATGTGTGACAAGTTGGGGCCTTTATTTCCTAGATTGGTTTTATTGTTAAAGTTTCACTTGTGTGTTATGCAGTCGAGGGGGCTTTGAGGAATAAGAGTTTGCTTAGTTGTGCCAAGTAGTTTGAATCATTTGTAGTTGTCTTCCATGACTTTTAACATCTTTTTGCTTGATAACAAGGAAAGTTAAGTGCAGGGTTATTAGATGAAAATTGATTTACTATATTAATCGCCCACATTTAAGCGACATTTCATGCACTTTGGGTAGAAGTTTAGTATCTCGGACCCGATTGGGGTCCATTTGATGTCGCTTTGGTGCATTAATTATAAATTCCAGATATATCACGACATCGAAGTATTAATCATAATGATACAACATGAATAGATAAGACATGACAGATCAAGGAGAGAAAATCACAATTTGCTGGAAAATGTCTAAACATGTGCCTAAGTGTTAACTCTTCGAATGGTGCATATCTAGACACCAAAAAACAGCTTTAAACACCCAACAGACTCTAGGTCTGCTCTCTTATTCAAAGACTAGTCATGCCACACTTTGAACCAAACAACTTTTGGACCAAAATTGAGAAATTTTGTACAGACTTTCGAGTGACAAGAAAAGCTCAAATTCAAGGAGCTCGGATCGGTGACAACTTGATTAAGATTTACATATCTCATTCTTCACATTTCTTTATCAAATTAGGATTTTCAGAATTCTTTTTGAAAAACTAATTTTAATGAATTCCTCTATTGAATAAGATTTGTTTTTTATGATTATGAGTAGCTAAACTCCTCTCAGTTTAGATTAGATGAAACTTAGGCGATTTTTTATGAATGAATGATTATTCTATCTTTTCGATTTATACAAGTTTGATGTATTTCAGTTTATGATTGATTTTATTTACTATCTTGTTCTTGCCTGATCAACTTATCTTTTAGTGTTTTCAACGACTCAAAAGAGCTTGCATATCTTAGAACGCCAAAATCAATTAATTAGGTTAGTTGGGAATCACCGTACAGATCTTAGATGCATGACTTGAGAGAGCGGTCTAAGGTTTATGATTGGTAGTAGACTAGCAGGTCCCGAAAGGCTTGACTTATGTAGAGAAGAATTACAACGGTAAATTGTTTGCAACTTGTCTTGCATAATTTGATTGATCGAATATCATTTGTTTGTCTAGATAGCCTAGAGGATTCAAAATACGAGCAGTTTCGTTCCAATATTTGTAACATTATTTCAGTGTAGTCTTAAAATCATTGTTTTCTTGTTATTTGCATTCTCAAATTAGGTATTGGTTACATCGATTAGAACTTTACAACAATTTGAGTAAATGCATCTTTGAGGTCCTAGAAAAGTTGACCCAAGATATTTCGGTAACTAGCTTATTTTTTAGACATACTATAAGCGTGTCACTGTGTATCTAGCTTGGAAGAGGAGAGCATGAAGCGGCAACCTTTTTCAGCCTCATCATTTTAAAATTTTCTATTGAACCACATGAATGGCTCGCCTGATATTTCAACATAGTGGAGGTGCATTGTATTAATAACATCATCAAATCATTCAAGTCTTGTAGGACGGGGAGGGAGGCCACATTTTTTATTTGAGGTGAACATAATATTGTTCAAGTCACCACAAATGTGGACCGGTCTAGGTAGGGATGTAGAAAAGACAAAATAAAAGGGAAATAAACATTATGTAAGTGTCCGTCTATGAAATATGATGAATTTAACATGATACCTTTAAAGTCATCAGCATACAATATCACCAACTGCGCTTCTCCGGATGGACTAAAAATTCGACGGATTTGGGTACACATACCCGTATTGAGGGGTACCCATACCCGTATTGAGGGGGTACTCCTACCCAAAAATACAGTGAAACCCCGGCCAAACCCGGAACCCATTCGGGAAACTGGTTTGCTTATTCATACACATGTATGGGTATCACGGGTTCGAGTTTCAATAAACATTAATACTCGAACAAACAAATCAACAACAACAAAAAATATGAACAATGACACTCATTTATCAAATTAATAACTTACAAAATTTCAAATACATTCCTATTCTCAATCATCCAAATTAGTGAAACTAGTAAACTACTTAATTACTGACCACCTTTTTAGCCTTATAGATTTAATAAATTTTGAGTAGTAGTAAGGGTTTGTTGATAACAGGTATTTTGGGTACCCATAGGGTAATACCCCGAATGAATATCAAGCACCCGCGGAAAAAAAATATATACAAGTGAGTTTGTATAGTTGGATTTGTATTTGGTATTTCAATGTATGTAATTCAAATATATGAATTTGAAATACATGCATTTTAAATGTCATTAAAACTAAAATCAAATATTTAAATGTGTTATTTACACTTTTCCATTTTCTTTTTCATGTTATTTATTGTTGGACAGAATGAAAAAAAGAGGAACGATGTTCTCTATATCATCTGGACATTTACAATTTCCCAATCAAAAAAAGGATAACAGGAAAGAAATACGAGACTGAATTTATTCACCAAACCTTTTTTTCCTACATCAATTTTTGGGAATCTAGTCTAAAATATCAGAGTTTGCCGACTGAATGATCTCAACTGCTACAATGATGAGGGGAAGTCAATATGAAAGATTTCAACAATATCATCATCAGGGGGAGTTACGCAATGCACTCTTTTTCCCTTAACCATGATTTTTCTCAGTGGGTTTTCCTGGTAAGGTTTTTAACGAGGCAGTATCAAATAGCATATTCAAAGAACATAATGCACATTCTTAACCAATGGACATTCAAGGGGGAGTGTTATGAAAAATATATGTGATGAATGTCCATTACTCAATGTAATTCAATACTATTCATAGCCCCATTTATATACTCATTCATGTGCTCATTCATGTACCTATTCATATATGTAATAATGCTAGAATCCTATGAGATTGTTCCTCACCTATAAATAGATGTTCATCTTGTACCAATAGTGAAGGAATAAGAAACTTATCTTTCCCTCTCTTTTGTGTCTCTTCCTTTTCATTGTTCTTTGTAGTCATATTTTCGATCCATTAGTTTCTTAACACGTTATCAGCACGAAGCTCTAGCCTCTCACAAATTCGCAAAAAGTCACGAAGATTGCTTCAAGCTATATCCTGATTTCTATTACGTTCAAAGTTATGTTTTTTTTATCAGCCCTTTCTCTTTATTTCATTTCATACGATTTTTGGCTGATGATTTCGACTCACAATTTCTACTCTCTGATATAGAGTTCAGAGTTGGGTGTCATATATCTGTCTTTATTGCTTGAATATTTTCAAAGCTCGTCAATTTGTTTATATACGTCCTATTGAAAGGGTTTTTTTTTGTTTTCTAAATCATTCTGTTTGTACTATTATTACTAAATGATGAAATTTATTTTCTGTTTAGCTACCATGATTTTGTTAGACGTTACCACTTTATGATTATACAAAAAAAATATTGATGTTAGTTATTGTTTTAAAATTCTTTCTCAATTCATATATTACAGTTACATATGTTCAGCGTTAATTCATAGTTTATTATTATCTTTATATGGTTTCATTATATTTCATATACATGTGCTTTAATTTAATTTATTTATTTTTATAGTACGTCGAATATTTTGACATTCGAGTTTGAGTATATTTTCATGATTATCCAATAACGAAAATATGTCATTGAGAACCAATATATTAGTATGAACATGTCATTTGCATGCACAACACAAATTCGCATTACACCAAGAAATTATCATGAATTCCTCCAATATATTTGGGTTTTGGGTCCAAACCACACATTGCCCATCCATGCATATATGGATATACACATCCGAATTGTTCCACCGCATTTTATTATGATGGGTTCTCACCGAAGATTGAGAAATTATTTTGATTACGAGTTCATCGATGGTAAAATATCACATCGTTGTCAGGAGAATTTGATGACTCGTTGGAGGTCTATATTTAAACTTCCCAACATTAGGGGGGAGAAACCAAAGGTTAGCCAAGAAATTAGATGAATGATTATCATTTCGTTCCTCGCACTACAAAAAAATATGAACTTGAAAGTTCAAAAGTATAATTCATCACTAAAGTTGAATTCATCAACTACCAGACGTCTTTAATGACCCAAATAGAGTAAAACTCTCATCTACCAACTACAAATGTTCCAATAAATATGATACCGATATGGGGCAATCTTTTATTACAAATGTGTCTAAAACATGCATGACACAGGATAGACGACTCGGTTTCAAAGAAACAAATCCTCAAAATTGGAATGGAGCTATATATCAAGATGGTCAAATTGAGGTTAAGATTATTTAAACAAAGCCACCAAGAGAAACAAATAATGTGCTCAAGAAGATTCTCGGGTACCTGAAAGATATGAATATATATCTCAATTATCTATATCTTGGATGGAAAATATTGAAACCCCAATGAAGTCAACGCCGACGAAATTTTTGCGTATAGTGCAACACTAAATATGATAGTTGAAAATGAGGATCATTAGCCAAAATGCATGCAAAGATAGAAATGATTGGCTGAAAAATTTCAATTTGAGGCAAATTCAAATTCCAAAGAGAAATGAAAAGTTTTAAAACATTAAGTCTTTATACATTGAGATGTAAAGTATGAGTATGAAAAGTTATGAAACATCTCATTTTTGAAAGGTTTTGTACAACAAACCTACAACAAACCTATGAAGAATATATGTGATGAATGTCCATTACTCAATGTAATTCAATACTATTCATAGCCCCATTTATATACTCATTCATGTGCTCATTCATGTACCTATTCATATATGTAATAATGTTAGAATCCTATGAGATTGTTCCTCACCTATAAATAGATGTTCATCTTGTACCAATAGTGAAGGAATAAGAAAGTTATCTTTCCCTCTGTGTTGTGTCTCTTCCTTTTCATTGTTTTTTGTAGTCATATTTTCGATCCATTAGTTTCTTAACACTAATGAAGTTTTACACTACAGAAAACCTTTAAGGCTCAATCTGCACTTAAATATTGTCCATTTATAAATGCAAGGAATCAATAGGAAGGATTTAACAAATCTTTCGTATACATATTTAAGTGGGATTTAATAAGTGTGAAAAATATCGTTTTTTGGTAAGATTTCTTTATATGTAAGATTTGAGAATGCCACTTAGTATGTATTTGAAATTTTAAATTATATGTAATTTTTTTGTATGAAGTTTGGTATTCGGTTCACTTGACTAATCCAATCGAGGATGGTTTTAAAGTTAAGGTTTTATTTAGTTTCCAACGTTATTGTATGGAATTAGACCTGAAAATTTGGGTAAGTCTGGTCAAGTTGGGCGGGTCATTTCGGGTTACGGGTTGGATCATTCGGGTCATGGGTCGCTGTTTGTGAAAATTGACCCCAATCCTAAAATTCTGAGTTGGGTTGTGGATCATTTAGAGTTACAACCGCTTTGAGTCATAACAAAATTATAATCATCATTGCAACAAAATTATTAAGATAAAGATACTAAGATTTGACTAATTCAAATTAAACTAATAAATGATGATACCAAGAAATCAAAATAGGAATATAATAGTTCATAGAAAGAAAACAAACACATATAAAAAATGCAAGTAACAATGTCATTTATGCATAACACATTTTGATGAATGATGTTGAGAGGATGGATAAACTAAATTTTCATCTCTTTATGATTCTTTGAAAAAGATTGTACAACGTAATCAATGATGTTATTGAGTAAATAAATCAAAAAAAAATTAGAAATATTCCACGTAACATATAATATTATATAATATTTATGAATTATGTAATATATAATAAAATGAAAATATTACAAAAAATATTAAAAATATATAATTATAAGTACAACTACGTATTAAAAACCTCTAGGTGATGTTAAATATAGTAATGTTAATATCCAATATAAAAGCTTATTTGTTAAAGGACAAATTGGGTTGAGTTTTTGAAAAACTCTTAAAGAATAAAAAAAAATGTTTAATTAGTCTTAATAGGCTACTAGTGTTTTCTTAAAATACTTTTCCTCTAAACCTACTTTTTCTCTATTGTTGCAATTCTTTGTGACCTATGGATAGCAGTATAGCCCCACTCAAAGCAATTCTCTACTGCAACGTAGAAGTTACCCCCAATTTGAATTTCCAGGTAACCACCAAATCCTAATTTAGAGATTCTACTAAACATATTTAGAGTGTTATGATTATTGTTTTGATGTGTAGAACTAATGGTATGGTTATGATGTTTTTATATGTGTAATCGTTGAAGGAAGGGATGATCTGTGTAAGAGAGTTGCTGTGTTGTTTATGTGAATATGTGTATCCAAATTGAATACTATGATGTTCTTATTACGATAAACATTGTTGAGATCAAAATTTATCATCCATATGCGGAAGTTTTGGCTTTGATTCATGGAGGAAAGATTTGCTATCACATCTTTATATTAACCAACGTGTACTGTGAACTTTAAGCGACTGAATTGCAGTTAGAATATCAACACAGTAGTGGCTTCAATACATGTATGCTTCCATATGTTGAACATGTATTGGGTTTTATGGGCATACTTTGTAGGTTCCTTTGCTTTTCTTGATAGTTCCTTTGTTTCCTAATAGTTGATGTCATTATGTATGTGCAGATTAAGCAATGGTGAAGAGAATTGTTGCTTGAGGGCAGTAAGTGAGAGTACTAGAGAGTAGAGACTATAAGGTCTGGTCCAAGATGGTGGAGTTTTACGGTTTGCTGAAGCCCTCCCTACATGTGAGACGAGAGGGTTACGAGAGGGGACATTGATTGAGAAGATGGGAGTATGAGCTTTACGGTCAAACAGAGGTCGAATGTTCGATCAATGGAAAGTTATTGGGGAGGTGAAAGCCTATGTATGTAGTATTTTGGATTTCGATAAGGGATAGTATGGTCAATAAACAATCAATTAATTATTTCTTTTCTTTACATCTACTCTTACAACTTATCACATTCATTTTTACGAAACAATGGTTTTCGAGATCCACTAGTATTCAACAAACTCAAATTCCCCAATTCCCCAATGTCACATTTTCCCTACTTCTCATTCCCCCACAACAAACGACCCCTAAGATATTTTGTGTCAACAGATCGACCTTAAATCCGACCCTAACCCACCCAAAAAATCGTCGGGTTGTTGAGTTCGGGTCATTTCGGTTTCGAGTGCTAAAATAGCAAACTCAACCCTAAATTTTCGGGCGGGTTTTGATTTGGTAAATGGGTTGGGTTCTAAATTGCCAGGTCTATAGGGAATCGAATATTAATTCGCCCTTCTAAATGCAGCCTCTGACATCACTACACCAACATCTTGTACATATATTTAATTTAATGTTTTTGCATACCAATGAAAAGATTTAATCAAATGCATGAATTCTCAAATACATGATTTAAAATCACCTCATACCAAGCAAAGCCCGAGATTTAGTATTTCAAATACTAAATTTATGGGTCATTTGAAAGAGGTAATTTAGATGTGTGATATTTTAGAATAATATGATGGGTGTTATGAAGATTATTACCATAGTGAATGCTCATTGTAACTCCTATATTTATTTTATAATTCAATGTAGTTGATTCCCCTCCTTTTATGTGTGGTAATGTTAGAGAATATAGGTTATTATTTGATTAGCCTATAAATAGAGCTGTCACTTGTATCATTCTTCACACTTTAATAAGAAACTCTCTCCTCTTCCATATTCTCTTGTCTTTCTTTGACATTAGTTTTATAACACGTTATCAACACGAAGTTTTGCTATTGAGCAATCTATCGTAATCATGTGATGAAGGATTAATTTTACTTGTGGGATGAGTCGGTGTACAAGGAACAAATTCAATTCCGCTCAAAGTATGGCCAGTGAGATTTATGCTCTTGATGCCAACAATATGGCTACCGAAATTTATGCTCTTGATGTCCGTAATATGGCCAATGAGCTAAATTTATGCTCTTGATGCCCGCATTTTTTTAACTTGTTTTTTAGAATTGCAGTTTACTTTTAGCTGCATGAAATTTACAAGATACATGGAAATTAAAAAGTTTGCAAACCTTTTTTAGTACCTTTGCTCCGATCGGTGTGCCGTATAAAATTCATTTCTCTGATCTCATGGTTATCATTTTACGTTTAAATGTGTTTTTGCCGTTGAAGTGGTTTGTGTATTTTTTCCAACAACAAATTTATATTGGCTTATGTTTCAATAGGTGGGCATAATGTTTGTGCTATATGGATTTAAACATAATGAGTATTATTTATTCAAAATTTCATATAACCTAGATTGAAGCTACTGCTCGGTATATCATATTGATTTCCTAAAGCTATTGCTTTCGTTGTTGTTCATCATGTTGTTTCTAACTTTGATATTTTCATACTTATTTTCTAGAACCATAGCTACTTGTTATCCTCTGATCTGTAAATCAATCTCTTATATTTCTTAGAGTTCACTATCATTTGATTTCCACCATTATAGTTGATTATCATTCTTTCATTTTATTTTATTTTGTTTAACGATTACTTTATTTTAATTATTTTTTGTTTTAATGATCATCCGAGAAAGGAAACAACAATGTTCAATATATAATTTCCATATTCATGTTGGGAACAGGTACAATAATGTTATATTACTATATTTGATGTATTTATTGTCATGTTTATTTCTATCTTATTGTCTTCTTCATAATTCATCATATGAATTTATTATTTCCGTATATGATATGATCTAATTTCAATTTATTTATCTTTTTAATATATTTAACATTCTCGGTTTGAATTTGTTGCTTTAGATATTTTTGATGATAATCACCTTTTTAAGGGTATTTGATGTTGTCATCAAAACCATCAAAGATGAAATGAAATCAAGACAAAGTCATAACTTTACACTTATTCGCCATTTTTTAGATTGATGCTCCCAACTTTTATATATGGCAATGAGCATATAAATGTAATCAAAATTGACGATAAAACATCCTATAAGCCAAAGTCAAGACTTTGATCCGTACTCGCTTTTATCTTAATAAATGGCCGAAAATGAGTACCATGAGTACACAGAGACACAAATTGCCCAACGCTATTGAGCTAATATGTCTCTAATGGTGATGGTTCGAGAGATGCAATATCATTCCCGTAGTGGATGATTTTATATCATGTCCATTGTGAGAATATATATTATGGAAAACATAGTATGTAAAATTGGGCTTATCATATGGAAAACATGGCCTTTTGCAGTTAATATAAGTCCCGTAGTGAGTTGGACTTTGGTGGAAAATAATTTTCCCAAGCAAAAACTCAATTGAACGGAAAACGTAGTTTTATATTCAAACTTCGCAATATTAGGGGAAGAAGAAAATAAAAGTTGGCTAAGAGATTAGTTGAATAATCATCATATAATTTTGATCCTCACATTAAGCAATATGAACTTGAAGTTCAAAACTTTATAATTCATCATCTGCCAGACACTTTACTTACTCAACCAGAATAAAGCTCTTATGTGCCAACTCAAAATGCTCCAATAAAATGATGTGGATATTGGGCAATCTGACATTACAAATGAGTCTAAAACCCGCATAAAGCACAATAGACCACTCGATTCCAATACAAAAGCAAATTCTAAGATTGTTAAGATTGTTAAATTGATGTTAAGATTGTTTCAGAAAAACCATCAAGAGAAACAAATAATATGCTCATGGAGAGCCTCATGTACCTGAATGATAGGAACATAAATATCTCAATTATCTATCTCTTGGACGAAAAATATTGGAGCCGAAATAAAGTCAACGTCGACGAAATTTTTGCATATAGTGCAACACTGAATATGATAGTTGAAAATGAGGATCATGAGCCAAAATGCATATTTAGATATAGAAATTATTGGCTGAAAATTTTAAATGAGGCAAAACCCAGTTCCCAAGAGAAACGGAATGTTTCAAGACGTAAAGTCTTTATACATGAAGATGTCAAGCAAATGAGACACATGTTTATCTCATTTTGAGTTTAAAAATCATGAGCCATATCATGCTTATTTCATTTTGAATGGCTATGTACAACAAACCTATATAAAATATTGATTATGAGAAAATATATATTCTCATGTGGTGGATGTACTACTTTTCATTCTTTGATTAGTCTGACAATTTTTTAAGGGAAAAAGTTTCCCCATAATGAATGTCCTTGAAATATAGGTATGGTTTGGATAATAAGAATACACATGTGTATATGAAATTTCCTCAAGTATATATTTCACCATAAGCGAACAATTCACATTGATGTGAACAGTATTCAATTATATCCAGTTGACGTCAGATGGATTGAAAGTTTGAGAGAACTAGTACATTTAACATATCATATATTTCTCTATGCATATAATTCGATTTCTTCTTTTTTTTGTTTGTATTTTGACAACTCTATCTTTAAAATATTTTATGGTTTCGAGACTCTTATCAAAATTTCTTACTTTATATTTTATTTAAAATGTATGTTTTTGTTTATAAGACTTTAAATGTCATTTTCACTTTTTTTGCTACATAGATGACATACATTTTATTTAGACTCCTGAAGAGTTTCTTAAAGCAATCAACTATTTGATTAGCTAGAGAGTTCGAGATAAAAGATGTGAACGAACGAATCTTACCACTAATTTGCAAACGGTGCTTCTTTCTCGAACATTGATACTTGTGTATCATCAATGATATACTACTAATACCCTACCAAAGGTTATAAGGATATATTATGGATACAAGTGTCTCATCGGCGATAAGATACTATATGTGCATATATGTCGATGTTCATCGATCTTCATACATAAATGAGCAAGACTATGCTTTTAAGTTGCGAGTCTTCATGCAATCAGAGCAGTACTCATAAATCTTGCTAGTCATATAAGACTTGATATATCTATTGGTTGACCATAAATTGATCTCATGTGGCAATACTACCACTTGGTGGGATGTGACACAATCTTGTAAAGCCACATACCATTCAAAGACTTGATCCTATAGACCATGCGTGAAATACATTTACATATAACCTCGAGTAGAAAGAGGACTATATTAGATATGTTATGTCTCAACGCACAATTGCAAAAATACGTTAGAAAATCTAGACTTCACCAAATTGTTTGATCAACATGAATTCAAGGAAAATGGTGAAAAGTAATGTGATGGTTATGTACTCTTTTTTCCTTCACTAGGTTTTTATCTCATAGGGTTTCCTAGTAAGGTTTAATGAGGCATATTCTCATCTAATGGTGATCCAAGGGAAAGTGTCATTTGAATATTATGGATGACCATCGATCATATTGATGCATACATTTGAGTTGAAATATTTGTCAAATAAGTGCGTTCAAGTGATAACTTGGCTGATTTATTCACCAAGGCTCCCCCTACATCAACTTTTGAGAAGCTAGTCCATTAATGTGAAGATTAGTGACTGAATGATCTCATACTGATATAATTATGAGAGCTAGCTGATATCATCATCAGGGGGAGTCAATATGAAGGATCTCAACCGATATCATCATCAGGGGGAGTCGATATGAAGAATCTCAATTGATATCATCATTAGGGAAAGTCAATACACACTGCACTCTTTTTTCCCTTAATCATGGTTTTTCCCTATGGGCTTTCCGGGTAAGGTTTTTAATGTGGCAGTATCGAAAGCGTATTCGAAGAGGTGTTTATGAACAGAAATATCACATTCTCGAATTATTTAGATATTTCAAATACCTAAGTGGTGGAGAGGTGTTTGAAATAACTCAAAAAACGAGTTATTTCAAATATCACATCTCGAAATGCCACATGTTTTATTTTAGTTGCCAAACAATTTTCTTTTGATGAAGTATTTAAAATAACTCAAAAGTTAGTTATTTGAAATATCATAAATTTTGTGTTGGATGCAAAACAAGATATTTTGACATATATAACTCAAAACGAGTTATTTTAACCAAAATACTTCACTGTAGTACCTAATCTAAATGGTCTATTAAATTTCAAATACAAATTTACCTATCCAAATCCATCTTGATAATTCTCATGTTAAATTCTAAAACGGTATTAATATCATATATCCAAACCCCGCTCGAATTTGAGTAGTACTCTAAAGAAGTTTGCAATTGAATGAAGAAAGGACCGAGGTGTAAGTGATTAAAGATTTAGAGTACTAGAAAAGTTGGCCTGCTGGTCGCGTTTGTGGTCAAAGCTCTGAATTGCGAAGTACCGATTGTTGAGAGAGAGATCGGGTGAGAGAGATAGAGTGGATTTCTGGATCTGACTTCTGACCAACGGCGCAGCAAATCCGATTTTATTGCCGCCGTTGTTGATCGGAAAAAGGAGCATGTAGATAAGAAAACAGAGGACGTCCCGCGCCATCGAAGTCCTAGTATCTATTTTCTTTTTGTTCTTTTGCTTTCTTGAAGTTGGGTAGGAGTTTGATGTGTGGAAATTTAAGTTAGGGTTGAGAACTTTTTGTAGTTGCAGATACGGTTTTTTTAGCTTTGAACATTTGAAGAATAAGAATTAATAAACCATGAACAAGTTACTGGACTTTGGGAGGAAGGCTTTTTTCTACGTGAGGGTTCTTTCAGGGTATGAAGAACGCCGAATCCGGAATTATAGGTTGGAGCTGGAGAAGCGTCTTCAACAGGTGTCTACTAATTCCGTAAATTTGTAATTTAAGGTCATCATTTTCGCTGCTTGTCCATTGTTTCTGTGGTCTTCCAACTTTCTGTTTGAATTCAATCTCTAGTAAGTTGAATGGCTAGTTTGCTGTTCATTTTCTTATTATGGCAGGGAGTCTTTCTTATTTTTCACTTGGATGAGTAAAGCATGTCACTCATCGTACTAGGTTATTTCACATGTGTATCTAGTTTGGCTAACACACATGAGGAAATGATCTTTGCGTGATGGTTATAACACCTATTTCTTGATTCGTTTACAGCTCAACAAAATTATGTTTTACATTATTGTGTTGTTATCAACTGTATGGAGTTTGCTACGGGGTTGGTAGCTACGGTGTTTATAGTTTCTGCACTGCAGCGACACCTAGAGAGCCTAGCTAGCTATACATGATAAATGTGAAATCTCATTTTGCAGTTCTTCTGCGGTTTTACATTGTTACTACATGAGGTGATCAATCATTTTGGCGTATGTAACTCTACTATGGAGTTGGTCAGTTTTATTGCCATGAAGCGCCATGTGTACTTTCAGTGTTTCTAGTTTGTTTGTCAAGGCCGGACGAAGTGATGGCCAATATGAATCTCAAATTATTATTCGTTTACATTCCAGAAAGATGTGTTTTTTCCCATTCTTTGCTACAAGAAACGACCAACTGTAATTGTAGTAATATTTATGCTACAGTATATGGTATGGTGGTGGATGTGGCCATGTACGTACTGTTCCGGAGAATAAGGAGGAACTTTGTGGATGTTTGCTCTTCCTTTTGCTACTGCCTTAAAGACTGCACCCTGCTGCCAACTGCAATAACTAACTCTCATTAGTGTCGTCAATCTGTATCAAATAGGATATTGGGATATTGTGGTTATTCGTGAACAGTAAGATCCTTCGTTTGTATGTGTGTGTGTGCCTTTGCAATCATGGTCCTTGCATACGTGCATATTGTATTGCAAATTTCTTCATCATTGGGGATTTTGTCTGTGTGCAGGCACAGGAGAAAAAGTTGGCCTTGAGAAAGATCCCTGAGCAGACTATACTTTCAGAAGTTCACTCTATGGTTGAGGAAATGCAAGCTCTGAACAAGAAGCTGGAAGAAACTGTGAGTATTGCTCGACTTAATTTGTAGTCTTGAATATTGATTCATGTACATTTAGTGACTGCTGTACGTTCATCTCTGCCTGTTCTCTTAAAATTAATGCACATTCAGATTGACTTTCTCGCCAACTACAAATTCCATGGCTGATGCCGATATATCTGGCATGCATTGTCATTCTCTTTGTTGCATGTGTCGGTAAGAAGAAACAATACATTTCTAAGGTTTCGTTTTCTGAAAGAATTCCTTGCTTTGCACAGTACATGATTGTCTCAATTATTATGCAATGCGTTTATGTTGAAAGAGATTGTATAATGTGCTCTGTTTCCTATGCTTTGCTTCATGTCTCATGTCCCCCGGCAGAATGACTTACAGTTTTTGTGCTGCGCATTTTAAATGTTATCGGGGAGATCATATTGATACCTTACTGGAATATGTAAATGAATGTCTCAGTCATATGATTACTTGGTTGCCATCTATCTGCAGGAGGCTCAAATTGATGACTACTTCAAGCCAATTAACATGAAAGCTGAGATCCTAATGAAACAACAGCTTGAGGGGGAGGAGAGGACAATGACGGAGATGATGAAGGTTATGCAAACTAAAGCTTTGATTGAGGAAGCCCAAGCTGCTAGTACATCAATATCAGACCGACAAGCAGGAAATACAATCTCCCCCAACCAAGCAGGATAAAGCAAGTCCAACATGATCTCTGGGGATGTTTTTCTTTTGCTCTTTCCCCCAGATTGATTGTTTATTTTGCCATAGCCCATATAATAATAATAATAATAATCGTGACATGAAGTATGCATCTTTAGGGTTCGAAATGTGTGATGGTCCATGCCAACCTAGTAACTCATGTATTTTTCCAACTCGGATGACAATAAATTTTGGAATGTTAAGTGCTAGTATGTGACCTCAAAATAGACCATAATGGACTAGTAAATAACTGTCCAATTAATTGGTGGATCAGAAATCAATCAGAATGGAGTGGATCATATGCCAATTGAGTGGAGTGGATTTACATGCGGGGTATGATGCAGAAATTAGGGTTTGCACCAATCTGGATTGAGTTGATGATGTGTATCCAATCGGTGGAATACATGGTGCTCTTGAATACAAGCTTGGCGCATTCGTGCCGGGACCGCACCCTGCTTTTTGCATATGACCGTTTCTTTTTCTTTCGTGCCGGGGGGGGGGGGGGGGGTGCGGGCGGGGATGAGGATGAGGATGAGGGAGAGTCTTCCATACCTATGTGCCAGCTTGGAGTCAGCTTGTCAATTATGACAAGTCGGGCATCTTCTTCACTAAAGAGAAGGATCCGATGTTGCAACACGCGGTGTCGGCCATTATAGGAGTTTGGGGCGGATTGGACACGGGGCGTTACCTTGGCTTGCCATCTATGATCGGCCGCAAGAATAAGGCTACACTTCTGTTCCTAAATCCAAGATGTGGGCGAAGATTGCAGGGTGGCGGCAACGGTTCACGGGCACTAGTGGTCGAGAAATACTGAATAAAACCGTTACGCAAGCTATTTCGACGTACTGTATCGGTGTTTTTCACATCCCTCCTACACTAGCGGAGGAGTTGGAGAGGATGCTCAACAGATTTTGGTGGGGGTGTGAGAAGGGATGGAGGGGCGGTATTAGGTGGATCTGGTGAGGGAGGTTGTGTATGCAGAAGGAGAACAGTGGCATGGGATTCTGCAACATCACTTGCTTCAATCTCGCCATGTTTGGCAAGCAGGGGTGGGTGGAAGTTTCTAACATACCTCAATGCTTTGGTTTCGTGGGTGTTCAAAGCTAAATACTTTCCAAGAGGGAACTATTTGTTTGCTAGGTTGGGTCACCGACCGAGCTATGTTTGGTGAAGCATTTTTGCGCCTCAAAATATGGTGCGAGGTGGATGTCGGTGGAGAGTGGAGGACGGTCGAACTCTTAACGTGTGGGCGGAACCATGGTTGAGGGATGAATAGAGTTCTTATGTCAAAACAGTCCCTAGTCTGGAACTAATCGAATTGGCGATTAACGATGTGCAACTTAATGAATTGACGGTCCATGATCTAATTGTCCTAGATGTACCTACGGGTTTCAGACGAGAACTTACTGCAACTCTCTTTTGTGGACAAGATGTCCAGGTGATTTGTAGAATGGCACCATCGACCAATGATGGAGAAAATGCTCGCATGTGCCAATTCGATAAACGGGGTCTTTACACAGTCAAATCAGTGTACATGATTGCTCTAGACCAACAACGAGCCTCTAGTCTGCTACACAAAGAGAAACCATGATCTGAGCTGTGAAAATTGCACATCCAACCGAAACTCAAGAATATGGCAAGGCAGCCGCTTAAGGGAGTGATGGCAACACAATCGACGTTGCGAGCTCGAAGAGTCAAACTAATCGATGAATGTGGATGCTGCTTGGAGGAGGAAGAAAGTTGGCACGTCGGTGGTCTCTCACCATGAGCGAACAACTTGACCACTACAACAAATGCGTCACTTAGAATGAGCGACGCTAAATATTTTCGCTTCGGTTTGTTGACCGACGCCGAATTTGGCGACGTAAAGTTTACTTAGCGTTCGTTAATTCACATTCCGCATTGGTTGGAAACTGACCGCCGCTAAGTTACGGAAACAAATCCATAATAAGCCACCAGCGAGATGTATTTTTCTTCTTCTTATTCTTCTAGCATAAAAAACTAAGGTACAAAATAAGAGAGAAGTGCAGAAAAATCTAATGTAAAAAGAAAGGGAAATAGCAAAATTTTGAAGAATGGGAGGGGGGATTTTAGAAATTTAAACAAAAACTTAGAGAGAAACCAAAATTTGGAGGAAAATTTGAAAAGGAAGGAGAGAAGACCACATTTTCAAAACAATGGGGCTCAAATTGGAATATTTAGGGACAATTTCAAGATTTTGAATTTTCACGACTTAGCGTCGGTCGGCAACCGATGCTAAGTTTTGCCCGACCGACTCAAAGTAACGCAAATATTTCGACCTACGCTAAATTTAAAATCAATAAATGCAAAGTGACGGAAAAATTAAGTCCCGTCATTTTTGTCTTGACCGACGCCAAATTGATTCTCCACGACCGACGCAAAATGCCTCTTTTGTTGTAGTGGACAGGTTTTGATATTGATATTAAACAGTGGTTTTTTGGTGCTTTGACGTCGCGTATGGTATTTTCGCTGAAGAATCTCTTGTGCCAACATGGGGAATTTGGAGGGAGTGCAACTGACGTATGTTTCAATGTATGTCGTCCACCCTGAGAAGGTAGTACGCCGATGTTTTGATGTGCTACCTGGACTGCGTTATTTTTGGAGGAGAGGATGCTCATGGCTGTAGAACTCCACCCTAGAAGATCGGGTTGAACCACTGGTTTGACCCATGCAACCTACTCGGATTCCACTGAACTCGACTCAAACCCACAACTCCTAGTTAATGCGAGATAACAAGCATCAAAAAATGAACTGAAACCTTTATTAAACTTTTTATGTCCTGACAGACAATGATCACGATTCTAGAAATACAACACATAAAAAGAAGATATGCATCTCCAAATTCTAAAACACAACAAAAGCGGATATCAAATGATATCAAAACTCTGACTAGCTCATCCCACATCTAGCTCCTGCACTAGTGATTGTACACACACATATACAACAGGGACCAAACATCTAACGGGGTCAGTGCTAAGCACTGAGTGGCTAACTAAACATCGCGTAGAGCAGAGACTGAAAGCATGGATAGAGCATAGGATTCTAT
Source organism: Linum usitatissimum (assembly GCA_030674075.2). Taxonomy (NCBI): domain Eukaryota; kingdom Viridiplantae; phylum Streptophyta; class Magnoliopsida; order Malpighiales; family Linaceae; genus Linum; species Linum usitatissimum. Next base: position 10,152,724 of record JAUJYP020001078.1, on the reverse strand, counting down.
CTAGTAATGTGACCTTGTGGTCCTGTAGCATCTACCTACCATCAGCCACTCCTAACATTGTGCAGATAGTCTCATGATGGATTAGACCATGAAACCACCTTGAATCTCTGTGTGAGCATCATCTATACGCATAATAGACATGTCTTAAGCATGCTACTTATATTCTTAAGGGATTTTGCAATCCAAAGGTGAGTAACCAATGCAGCATAAATCATTATCTAGTTTAGCTAGGCATATATTGTCCTATCATGAACCGTAAATTACACATCATCGCTCATCCGTTATGAGCTTCAAGCCCGAATCATGTTACATTTTCTATACTGTAGATCGCAGGCTACTGTACAGCCTCAGAGCCCTCGCTCCATATCGTGTTACATCATGTTGAGATACGGCAGAATAGTTATTATTATTTGTTCCTTTTTCTATATTTATTACCTATAGATATAGTAATGGAGTCCAATAAGGACATTTCTTTCTTGCATAGGAAGTCAGTATTATTTTAATAAGGGTAATAGTCTTTTCCTATAAGGACTTGGACTCTAGTAGTCTTTTCCTACAAGGACTTGGACTCTAACCCTAGTTGTACAGCTCTATTATAAATATAGCTGATTATCATTCAAGATCAATAAGAATAAGAGGATTATTACCTCATAATTTGACATGGTATCGGAGTCTGGTTGGAACTCCAGAACCACCCGCTCCGCCGCCAACCAACTCTCTCTCTCCTAAACTTCTGTTTCTCTTCTTTTTCTTTTTTCTTCTTCCGAGCAGCAACCATGAATGTCGGAGGAATCAAATTCCGACAAGTTGTTGAGGTTGTGATCACTAATGATAGCACCAATGCTAGTCAGAGTCATACCAACAACACAACTCCCGCAAATCCTCCAACCAATGAGTTTGCTGCTTTCATCACACCACACAAGTTGAATGGTGAGAATTATGTGCAATGGTCACAGTCACTGCTGATCCATCTTACACACAGAGACAAGGAAGGCCACATCAATGGAGACCTTCCCGCTCCTGCCCAGGCAGAAGCCACATACAAGTCTTGGAAGATCAACGACAACCTTGTGAAATCATGGTTAATCAATACCATGGAGAAGAACATCGGTGAGTTGTATCTCCTTCACAAAACTGCAAAGGACATCTAGGATAATGTCGATGATGCCTACTCCAACACGGATAATACAGCCGAAATCATGACAACATGACGGTTTTCGAGTATCACAATACTCTGGCTAATCTATGGCTTTAGATGGATATGTATCGTTCCCCTAAATGGACGTGTACCGCAGATGCTGTTGTTTATCAAAACCTACTTGATCAGACCCGTACTGTTCGGTTCCTCCTTGGATTGAACAAGGATCTTGACGTTTGCTCAAGTAAGACGTGAGTCCAGTCGTAGCAGGATTATGCTTCCTAAACAGCTCAAGCCTACAAACGAAGGATCACCACTTGTAGCTCGTAATGCTCCCAAGAACAATAAATACTGCAATAACTCCAGAAGACATGGTCACATTCGAGAAGAGTGTTAGGGACTCCATGGGAGACCTTCTGACCAGCAGACTCAGGTTAGCCAACCTAAGGGAAAGGGAAACCCACCTAAACGTGGAAACCTTGCAGAAAAGGGGAAGAAAGCAGCAGCAGCTCGCAGGACGCGTTTTCAAAAGGGCAAATTGAGATTCTGGAGAAGATGTTCACAAAATTTGCAACCACTTCGACAGAGAAATCAGTTAACCTAGCTGCAAACCAAGGTACTTTATCACGTGCTAATGGTACTCGAATTCAAGATGATTCAATGTGGATTTTGGATTCTGGATGCACCGATCATATGACAGGAAACCTAAATCTCTTATGGGATATTCAACCCTACCCTAAAAAGTCAGGGGTACGGATTGCTGATGGAACTCTTGCACCCATTCAAGGAGTTGGGAAAGTGAAAGTGTCACCATCTATGACTCTGTTTCCTGTCCTCTTTGTTCCCAAGTTGAATTGTAACCTTATGTCTGTTAGTCAGCCAACACGTGATCTAAAGTGTGAGGTTGTCTTTGGTGATGGGATATATGAGTTTCAGGATTCAACTTTGGGGAAGATGATTGGCAGAGCTGATTTGGTCGAGGGACTATATGTTTTAAAAGGAGCTACATCAAGTTAAGGCTGCTCTAAGGTCTCAGATTAGTAGTACATATGATAAAATTTTGTTATGGCATAGTAGGCTTGGTCATCCAAGTTTTGGATATCGTGAATGATTATTTCCGAGTTTATTTACTAATAAAAGGTCGATTCAATACACATGTGAAGTCTGCTAATATGCTAAACACACTCGATCGGTTTACTCTCAAGTCCCGTACACTGCCACAGCTCCGTTCTCAATCATCCATAGTGATATTTTGGGACCCTGCCGTGTCATGACTCTGAGTGGGGCTTCATGGTTTATTACCATGATCGATGAACACACCCGAATGACATGGACATTTCTGATGAAAGACAAGTCTGAAACTGCTCGGGTGTTTCAATCCTTCTACTCAATGGTCAAAACTCAATTCCACACTCATATCAAAGTCCTCAAGACAGATAATGCCAAGGATTATTTTGACTCTCACCTTGACTCATTCCTTACAACCCAAGGGATCATACACAGCAGTTCCTGTGTAGATACACCTAAGCAAAATGGCATAGCCGAATGGAAGAACCGTCAGCTTTTGGAAACGGCTCGAGCTATGATGTTTACCACTAATACTCCTAAGTATTTGTGGGGAGAAGCCTTGCTCACGGCCACCTACTTGATCAACCGATTTCATAGTCGGCCTCTCAATTATAAGGTACCACGACAATTGCTCCTTGATGCTTACCCTCACATTCATGCTTTCTCTGGGAACTTGAATTTGAAGGTGTTTGGTTGTACGGCTTTTGTGCATTTATATGTACATAAGCGGAGTAAATTGGATCCTAGATCTATGAAATGTGTATTTATTGGTTATTCAGCTCACAAGAAGGCATATAAATGCTACTCACCTCATACTAAGCGGTTTTATCATACTATGCATGTGACATTCTTCGAACATGAAGCCTATTTTTCCCGTCCAACTATTCAGTGGGAGAACACTGTCCCAGAGGCAACAATTCAGGGGGGGGGGGGGCACACTGCTCCTAACACTCCTAAGCAACCACATTGACAGCTGGAATTGTTGCTGTGGGATATTACACCTGCTGCTGTTCCTGATAGATCATACGTAGGTGTAGTTACTACTCCCACCAACACTTCTTCTTTGGAAGGACGACCACCAATCGTTCAGACTTACCATCAAAGGACAAGAGTGAGTGATTCAGAGGGTGGCCACCCTACTGGACAAGAGGATGTTGAGGAGATGATTGCAGAACCTAATGCTGAAACTCTGGTGGAATCCAGAGTTGAAACGGAGGAAGTTCAAATAACAGCTGAAGAGGGTGACCTATACCTTACCATTTCCTATCACAAGGCAATCATAGAGTGCACTAAACATCCTATAAATCGGTATGTTAGTTATAACAGGTTAAGTCCAAATTATAAGGCATTCCTACCTGATCTGGATACAGTTAAAATTCCTAAGAATATCGAAGAGGCCTTGAGTGATCCAAAATGGAGAAAGGCTGTGGAATGTGAACTCCAAGCACTACAGAAGAATGAAACTTGGAGTATAGTTTAGCTCCCTAAAGGAAAAAGGACAATTGACTGTAAGTGGATATTTACTGTTAAATATAATGCAGACATAAGTATTGACAGGTATAAGGATAGATTGGTGGCAAGGGGCTTCACACAATCACAAGGCATTGACTATCAAGAAACATCCGCCTAGTAGCGAAGCCAAACACAATTCGAGTTCTCCTCTCCTTGGCTATGAATCTTGATTGGACATTATTCCAGGTTGATGTGAAGAACGCCTTCTTAAATGGTGATCTAGCGGAGGAAGTGTACATGAATGTACCAGAAGGATTAGCTGGAAGAGGAACAGGGATGGCGTGTAGGCTAAAGAAGGGTTTGTATGGCTTGAAACAGTCCCCGAGAGCATGGTTTGAACGGTTTACAAGCTTTGTTAGATCAGGTGGTTATCAACAATGCCAGAGTGATCATACGTTGTTTGTGAAACACAACTCTAGTGGGAACATGTCAATCCTAATTGTATACGTGGATGATATCATCATCACAGGGAATCACAAAGTTGGAATTCAGAATCTGAAGAACATACTAGCTGGTGAGTTTGAGATTAAAGACTTGGGTCAGCTCCATGATTTCCTTGGAATGGAAGCTGCCAGATCAAAGGAGGGCCTCATCCTATGTCAGCACAAGTACATCATGGATCTTCTTACGGAGACTGGATTACTTGGCTGCAAAGCAGTTGAAACACCAATGGAACAAAATAAATATCAGAGTCGGGGTGAACTCAGCAAACCCACAGATCGAGAACGATATCAGAAACTTGTCGGGAAGTTAATATACTTGTCCCATACAAGACCTGATATAGCTTTCGCACTGGGGATTGTAAGCCAGCAAATGTAGAATACCACCAAAGAACACATGGAGGCAGTCATTAGAATTCTCAGGTATCTTAAAGGAACACCTGGTCTAGGATTGAGATTCAGAAAACACTCAGACAGAGGAATTGAGGTATTCACTAATGCAAGCTGGGTAGGGGAACTAATTGACTGGAGATCAACTAGTGGGTATTGCACTTATGTGTGGGGGAATTTGGTAACATGGAAAAGCAAGAAATAGCACGTTGTGGCTCAAAGTAGTGCAGAGGAAGAGTATAGGGCTCTTGCACTTGGAGTATGTGAAGGAATTTGGCTGGAGAGGCTTCTGAAAGAACTACAAGTTGAGTCAAGATGACCAATTGCTATGAGGAGAGATAGTCAATCGGCAATCAGCATTGTCAAGAATCCAGGGCACCACGATCGAACCAAACATGTAGAAGTTGACGGACAGTTTATTTCAGAGAGAGCTGCTAGTGGAGTCATTGAAGTCACTTATTTTCCTTTCGCAGAACAGACAGCAGACCTACTCACTAAAGCAACCTCAAAGGAAGTACTGCGTATTTGAAGAACAAGCTTGATCTATACAATACCTAAATCAAGCTTGAGGGGAGTGTTGAGATACGGCAGATAGATATAGTAATAGAGTCCAATACATCATGACACATGAAAGGATTCCCCAATCATCCTAATATAGTTCTACCCTTATAAGGCATAAAGTAATCCTAAACCCCCACCTCTAATTAGCTTCCTGTAGAGTCTGAAGTGGAAGCTACCTTCCCAAAGTTTAAGCCTCCTATCTTGGTAGACTTGAAGAGGGAAGAAGGAGATACAGATGGTTCTCCTAACCTCTATCCTCTCTAATCCCCTAGCATTGATCAGAGATCGATCAGCTTCACATTCCTCCTTCGATCGATCTTCTCCTCTTCCTGAGATGAGAAAGTCGTTGATGTTAATTTAGGTTTCTAAGTTTTGTATTTTGAGTTTGTTGCAGAGTAGCTTTTATAATAACTCCACCTTGCCCGTGATGAACTTACTATCACATATGTGGTTCACCCATGATCATGCTCGTGATCTATTGATGGTCACGGTCATGATGTGCTGACGGTCACGCCTATGACGTACTGCTAACTGCGATCACGATCGTGACAGACCCACAGTCACGCTCGTGATTGTCCATCCGGTCAGACCACTTCCTAGAATTCAGCCCAAATCAAGAACAGACCGTCGACCTGAAGTCGGGGTGTCACAGTGGAATTGGGGTTGTTGTCCACAATGACTGATGAACGAATTTTACTCGTCTAAGATAAACCTAGTTAAGGAATTAACTAGAGTCGAATCTCCCAAGAGTCTCAATGTTGTGACTACTCAAAGTTATGAAAAGTACTAATTGATTAAACAGGTTTTGTAATGTAGGTTCCATGAATTTCTAAGTTTATCAATTATTCTAATAATGCAAATGACAGGGAAAATAACACAAGGCTGCAAGACTGCACGGTATAAGGTTTGAACCAAATGGGAGAAAACGGCTTAGGCTCTCCAAATTCACGAATGACAGACAAATTCAATAATTTAAACAAAACAAGATAGATGCGATTCACTCTAGTTCTTCTCTAATCAAATCACACCCTTTGGGTCTGATAAAGAAATCCAAAAAATCTAATTTCGCCGAGAACCATCGAAGAAATCGATCCGTCAATCTTGATTATGTCCTCAGCTCTGAGCTCCTTGAAGTTGATGCCTTCTCGTCACTCTAAAGTCTGTGAACTATTCCCTAATTTTCGTCCAAAAGGGTCTGTGAATTATGAGGGAGAGCTGGGCTTTTATAGAGAAGGATTCATTAAGCCTCACTAACTACCAAATGTGCGTTGTATAAGGACCAAAAGTGTGCCGCACACTTTTGGTATAATTTACAGAGACCTCTGAACTTGAAAGTTGACTAAATTTAACTATCTTTCCAACGCCGCCGGCTTTGCATCAATCGGACTTCTGAGCTAGGAGATATATCAAAAATATGAAACTGCGACCTTTTCCGACCAAGTCGAAATCCAAGGTCCTTGAAGATTCAAAGTGCTTCCCATTGCTTGTCCTAGACCATCGACACACACTATATTTTCTGATTTATGTCTTTATGTGGTTATGTACCTAAAATCTATTAAAAAAAACTGCAAAACAAAATTAAATGGACCCCTAACGGGTCCGAGACACTAAATCGAGATAGATGTTAGAAATGCACGAAACATCCTAAACTTCTACCCAAAACTATACGAATGTGCATGCAATGTCACTTAAATGAGTACGATGAACACGAAAAATTGAGTATCATCAATAACTCAGGTATGTGTTTACACTACTTGGCGCAACAAAGAGTTGTTTGGATCGTAGTCTGTGAAGCGGAAGCAAACACGCTACATACAACCATTCAATGGGTGTGAGAGATGGGGTATGTGGAGGTCATTTTAGAATCTGATAATAAGAGCCTTGTTACTGCATTTAACAGTCTTGTGAGAGATTTCGGAGCTACAGTTGCAGCGTGCCAAGAATTACTTCACCACCAACCTTCTTACAAGGTCACTTGAATGAGGAGAGATATGAACTTAGTCGCGCATGGGCTTGCATTCACCTTCTTAGGGGAGACGCCTCCTGATGATTTATCATTTGTTGTGAATGATGTTTGCTTTGATTTGATGGATTAATAATATAATAGCCACGAGTTTTGAAAAAAAATTAATCATAATTGCTTTTCATTAAGAATTGTATCTTAACGTATAATATGCATTTATATTATTTTTTATGTACTACATAAGCTCTTTTCCCTTTTCTTTTCCTCCTTAATTTCAGGAATTCTTTTAACCGTTTCATAATTCTCTAGTAGTCTTGGCATATATATCCGCCAACCGGGCACCCGATCGACCCTGACCCAATCTTATTTGTGAATCCCCGTTTGAATGGGTTAGTACTCGGCTATGAGTTAACCCGCCACCCAAATGGTCCGGCCCGGGCAGGATTTCGGGAAGCCCAAATCCACCCCGAAGACCCGACCTTAGTAATTGTACAAAAAAGTAGGGTTTCAGAAATAATACACTAGTCTGATTCCCAAATCGCATATCTCAATTACCTCTCATCACTCTGAATTCCAATATCGGCGATTCCACTCGTCCATCCTTTAGCCGCAAACAATTCCAATCTTCAATCCATATATTCGGCTTGCAATTTTATTTTTCAAATTCCAAGATTAAATTCATATTGATGGTTGTTTATAAGAGGGACGACGAACATACATTTACATTCAAATTTTCTTCATCTTTTCATCTATCTTCGGGTAAGTGTTGAAGTAATCTAGAGTTCTTGATTTGAAACTTGCAATCTGCAGATCCTTTAATCTTCTCAGTCATCATCTATTACTCTAGGGTATTTTACATCTTTTTTCTATAACACTTGCAAGTTGATCATTTGTGGACCGTCAGATCCTTTGTTCTTGTTGATGAGTTCTTCGATCAACAAGGTAAATAGTTCTGAATTTATGGTTCTGACCTTTAGATATAGTTTTCACTTTCAGATATAGTTATGAACTTGTGTATTCTTATTCATCGATTGTTATTGCTACCTTGTTGGTTATCTGGTATAGGAATGGATGGGGAAGCAAACAATGCGCAGAATATTGTATCGGATCAAGGAGTTCAAGTTACACCCTAGCTAGAAGGTCAGGTTCCTAAAAATGGTATTGTTAATGGTCCTGCTCCTGCTCTTGGAGCTGATGGTGAATTGGTTCCTGACAGAAAAATAAGCAACACATGGGTGGATTTCACAAAAGTTTGGTTCAAATGAGAGGTCAAAGCACAATGCAAGCATTGCTAAAAATACCTTGTTGGTCAGTCCAACCATGATACATCACACCTAAAAACCCACTCATCCTCCAGCTTCTAGAAGAAGATTCAGGGTGGAACGTGAAAGATGTTTAGGGCTAGTTGGAATGTGAAAAGAAAGAAGGAAGTCTCTCCAATGAGTTTCAATAGTGAATTTTCAAGGTAGGAGTTGCGAATTGAGATTGTCATGTACTAATATCCACTAAGTATAGTGGATCACCTTTACTTCAAGCGGTTTGTAACCATCCTACAACCACAATTTCATGTTCCCTATTGGAATACCATAGAGAAAAAGATCCTTCAACTGTATGTGCATGAAAGGACGAAGATTCGGCGGAACATTAATAATAGTCTGGGAAAGATGGTTGTCATTACAAGCCTTTGGACTACTTCTAACCAAAGAAGGGGTATATGGATGTTGCCGGTTATTATATCGATAATGGTTGGGTTCTTCATAACCATTTGCTCAGGTCAATTTTCAAATTCAGTCAAATTACTTTAGAAAATTTATATTCGTTTTATTGAAACAACAACCTAATTTACTTTGTTTATTGGTTTTGCTAGGTTTTTTTATGTTCCTGCTCCTTATATGACTAATAGACTAGCTACTATCTTGCTCGAATGCCTCATGGATTGGAATAGTGACTCCAAGATCAATACTATCATCATGGACAATTACTCTAAGAATCATGATTGAGAAGGTGAAACCTCACTACTCTCTACTTTCTTGATTACATATGAGGTGTGAAGCTCATATACTTAATCTCAGTGAAAGATGGTCTCTTAGTTATCAAAGATGGAATAGTTAAAACACATGAAAGTTGTGCATTTTGGCTAAGCAACTGAGATTGTTTCAGAGAAAAAATTAGTCCTAAACTGTCCAACTATGTGGAGTAGCACTCATAAAATGATGAAAACTGCTATACCTAATATGAATGTGTTTAAGAGGCTTACTCAAGAGAACCAAATGCACATACTAGCTTGCCTGATGACTCACTGTTGGAATTTGCTGCCATTTGTTCTGGTTTAACTTATGCATCTTCCAGTTCGGATTTTGAGTGGTTTTTTAGAGAAAGGAAGAAATCGAGAATGCTTGTGGTTCAATTTGAGTTAGATCATTATCTAGCAGATGATGTAGCCCCGGATACTAAGGAATTGAACCTATTAGGGTGGTGGAAAACCAATGCTGTTAAGTACCCTACCTTAGCTAATATGGTAAGGGATTTCCTTGTCGTCACAATTACCTTTATGGCCTCAGAATCTGCCTTCAGTTTAGGGGATCGCTTGTGTTGATCCGCATTCTAGTAGATTGCATCACAAAACTGTCGAGGCATTGATGTTCACCCTATCTTGGATGCAAGATGATTTGAGTGCATGTATGTTTCATTTGCAAAATCAGAATCTTTTTTTTATTAGCGAATCGTGAATCTATGTTGTAGTTGCTAACTTATTGTTTTATTTCACATATACTACATTGGCTACAGCTTAGGCTAGGCAATTGGAGGGAGTACTCAGTTTAGCTTGAGGTTAATGATGTTGTACCAGAGGAAGAAGCTGAAATTGAAGGTAACCACTTGATGAATCATTGTGAAATAGTGTAACTCAAAGACTCTTGTTTCTTGAATCAGAACATGAGCAACCAATGGATATAAAAGGTTATGTGATGGAAGATATTGATTGATGGTATTATTCAAGTGGAAATATGGAGGTGGTGCCTTATTGCTGGTGTTCATTTTCATTCTGCTGGACGTGGTGCTGCTACTGGAAATATGGAGGTGTTGCTGCTGATAGAATATGGAGGTGCTACTACTGTTCATTTGGTTGTTTTTGTTTTAAGGATGATGATTTAGATGTTTTCTGGTTGTATTTCGGATGATTCAATGGTTGTGTTTGGTTGTTTTTAACACAGTTAATACTTAGTTAGTTCAAGTTCTGTAATTTGTAACACAATTGGTAATTGAGTGCTTCAATTTTATCAGCCCGCTTCCATGAATAATTCAACAATTTCTGAGTTATTTAGAAAAAAACAATATAATTGTGACGGGCTTTACCCGTTAACCTGGGGATCCGGTGGAGACGGGTTTGAGTTTCAAATTAACCCCGTTTGGGCTCTGGGGCCGGGGTTTCGAAAACCCAGAAGATTGGTCGGGCGGGGATCGTGGGCCCAGAATCCGTACCCGATGCCAACGCTATTCTCCATGCAAAATTATTTCCTAATACTAAACTGTGCTACAAGGCCACTTAATGACTTAAATTGCGATTATTTTCTCTTTGTTAACTGCTAATCAAGGACAGGGGCATCCAAATTGGAATTAATAGAATCAAGGATAGGGGCGTCCTATAGATGAAGCTAACGAGATTAATATTGATTTTATTTCGATGATTTTAAAAAATATATTTTCATCTTATTTCGAGCATATTATGTTCATTTCAACATACTCTTGACATTAAAAGACGCGTTTTCCAAAGGCGAATATAATTATATCAATATTGAGAGTATTAACTAGTGAACGCTTCGATACTCCTGGAGTACTGGTACTCCGCGTATGTGCCGTACTACGAGGCGTTTCTTAGATCACACATATGCGACATCTCATGTTTTTTTTCAAATGTCGTTTCCTGTCCTTTTAGTTGGTATGATTAAATATTAAATTCGAATTGGTTATGAATACAAAATGCGAGCTCAATCCGCATCTGGACTTAAATCGGGTTAAACGTAACAAATTTTAAATTGAACTATTGAATTATTCTGTAACCGAAAAATCTGTTACGTTTAACCTGAGTTCAGCTCAGATACGGATTGAGCTCGCATTTTAACTGGTTTAGTGCAATTTTAATCAATTTCGTAACCAATTGACGTTAACCTAACTCACCGAAAAATCAAATTTCAGTTAACCTCACTTGATAAACTAATTGAGTGACTAAATTAAAATTATATAAAAGTTTGGATGTTAAAACAAAAAAATTAATTTGGTGAAATAATTCAAATAATTAAATATTTCAAGCGAATAAATCTTAAAAATTATTATTTTTTGTAATTTAAGTTTTGCCTTGACTGTCAACATATTTTTAATTTAATCATGCTTACATAAAAAAAATTATTTTACACGGCATCCTCTTTAGCACGGTCGGAGGTTCCCGTGCCTACACAACGTGCTACACGTCAAGTTCCACAACTTGATTCAGTTATGATTTCCTCGTTCGAGGACCAATTTCACTCCTTCAAACTCCAGAATTCGTTTGAGCACCGATTTCACTCCTTCAGACTCTAGAATTCGTTTGAGCACCGATTTCACTCCTTCGGACTCCAGAATTCGTTTGAGCACCGATTTCACTCCTTCAGACTCCAGAATTGAACCTCCTGTCTCATAAACGTATGCAAGAAATGATCAAATGGATCGGAATGGTCCAAATGGGAGGGTACTAAGCCAGGTATGAAAAGGAAACGAAACCAAACGTATGATACTAAATGAGAGTTTAGGTAGAGGATTTTGAAGAGAGACGGACGGCAACTTGTATTTGCAGGCAGTATGTATAGCATCATCCAACCAATCCATACAAATTTCACTCTTGGGTTCATCCGACGAATAATAAAACAGTGGCCACCATTTTACACTAGAATGAATACAAATGCAAGCCACAATATATATGTCTGTCTCCCATTTCTAAAAAAACTTGCACAGACCTGCTACCATAGTTGGCTGGCATCATCAATGGCGATTACATGTGTGTAGTAAATGATAGTATAAATATTTACCAGGTGTAGCAAAAGAATCAGACTGACGGTAAACGAAATTGCGTGACTCTGTGGGTCTGTATGTATGTATACACTAGACATACAGATTCTTGGTTTCAGGGAAGATGAAGGGGAGGAGGAGGATACATACAGAGAGGCCTCAATTACGCAGACTTGCAATCTTCAGCACCCAGCTGCTTTCAGGAACTTGTCATAAGGGCTTGAAGGTGGTAACCTGAACGAATTTTGGCCGCACCCAAGAGAAGAGACGACAAGCTGATTGGATGTATGACTTTGTTCACTACTATACGACTGTCTACTGCCTTGTGAAGACTGCAAAATCAGGATTTAGTTATGTAAAACCAAGGACCACTCCAGAAATAGGAAGCAGAGGCCAAATTAATCGGGAAAATATTCAACTCACTGTATCTACTTCTGTATTGCTTTTCCTTTCATCTTCACTAGGATATATCCTGGTATCATGTTGATGTTTAAGGCTATGAAGCATCGACATCTTCTGTTGTTTACCAGATACAAGGGCTTCGCATTGTGTCATCATTTGGTCGTAAGGTACCATACTGTAGGAAACCTGAGAGCTTGCTACTTGCCGGGCAGTTTCCGACACCTTCAATCAGTTCCAAAGAAGCCAAATATACCCATCAGCATCATTGTAACAAGATATATATAACAGATACAGAACCAAGAACTTCTACAAATTCATTACTCAAAACAATAGTTACCAACAGTGCAACAAAAGGACTATATGAATAGGCCACTTCATCGTAATCCCAAGAAGGTAATGATTGCTAAACTCATCCTAACCACCTTTAAGTTGCAATCGCAGTACCAACTGTCATCCATCTCAAAATGACATCAAACTTACTCAAAGTCTTTTACATTTATCATATTTAGGACAAAATCTAAAATGGATAGGTCACTAAAAAGATAGGCCTAAAAAATTCTAACGGGGTCTGGATAATCCAGTTCACTATGCAATTATCTTCAATCCTAGCTCCCATACTAAGAATCACAACCATGAGTATAAGTGATTGTTCTGAACAAACAAGTTTGTAACCCACTGCATTCATAAAACGTGGAGAAACAATACTGCAGAGGGGCACGAACTACTACGATGAGATACAACATTTCCCACTAAAAATCCTAGAAAAACATCTTTAACTGTCCACTTTCCTTAGAATTCACAATCTTGTTTCAGCCAACATAATGTACTTGCATATCTACCTCCCAAATAAAAGAGAAGTTACAAAAATATACAAACACAAACACTGATAAGAAAGGCAACTTAAGAAGAACTACAATGACAGCAACCTCACCAAGCAACATCAAATTTGAAAACAAAACAAAACAATCAATGAAGACCAGTGTTAAACAAAAGTGAAGGTCGAATATTTAGCTACAATTATATAGTTTTTCTAACCAGGTGCAACGTCCTTGTGCATTTCACCTACACTCCGTAACCAAAGCACCCCTTCCCAACACAACAGAACAGCACAAAGTACACCAGAAAAAGGCACAATAACCAGGACAAAAAACATATAAGATAGGTGCTCTGGACTTACAGAGTCAAGAAGTTCATGAACACTTAAGATGTCTGCAGTGTTAGCAGTCAGAGATGTTTTACGATCAGACTGGCTCCCATTAGCGTCAGTATGAACTTCGTCATCAGTCATGGCAGATTCATGTATTACCTAAATGTAAAGACCATTGTCAAAATTATAGCATCAGTATAACATCCAGTTGGATATCATTCACAACTTTCTTCCGCTGATATTCACCTCTTCAAGGGAATAAATCTCCAATTGATTAAGAGGAGAACATGGCCTTGGTGTCTCCATAAATAACGGACCACCTAATGGATATGCATCATCAGGTGAAAATCCCTGTAGAAGTTGTTGTCTGATTTCTACCAATTCATCCTGCAAGATGTCGAAGATATATACAAAATGCGTCATACATCAATTGCTTCCGAAGAAAAGTCATTCCCATCAATCCGTTGGTAGATCTTAAAGAATATCATAACATGAGCACTAGCCCTGATTCTGTAACACCATAGAGAGGAAAATGTTAAATAATAATAAAAAGAACCAAACATCAATTGTTTCAAAACAACGAATCAAGCTGCAAGCCTTTAATTTGTTTGTTCATATCCTAAACAGGGATTCAGGTCAATGCATAACGCATGGGTTCCACTATAAAAAATGTTATAGCCTATCTGCAAAAGTTTGAGGTAATAATCCTCTTATATTATTGAATAGGCCGAGCACTCTAATTTATAGAGTTCATAGAGAAAGCTAAAAGAGAGTTTTCATGTAGGAAGCAACTGCCTTAAATAGGATACAGACTACTTCCTAATTAGTATTAAAAGTAGGAAATAAAGTATAGCCGTATCTCAACACTATTAATTAGTTCTGCACAGAAGATATCAATGGTAGACACAATATAATCCAATCTGCTCTAAGTAGACAAATTTGGGAGTTGTGAGCCAAAGTCAGAACGGTTCAAGATCATGAGATCCTTTTCTATCAGACAGAATCAGCTGCTGCACAAAATCTATTTCAAAACGCACACAACAGTCATTTAAGTCATGTTCACTTAACAATAGATGCATCATTTTAGTTACTTATCAAAACATCTGCAGTGTCCCCACGCCTGTTTTTCCTTTTGAGTCCCAATCAACACATAAAATACATATTCCAAAGATATTGCAAAAAGAAACTAGAATGGCACCTCTGACAATTTCGACAACTTGGTCATGAAATGAGATATCACAGTTTCCTTCAATGGCTGGTCATTTGCTTCCACAGATGAGAGTGATACCAGAGCAGCGGAATCATCCTCCTCTGAACCATACACTATTTTCTGTACGCCAGATTTCACATGGACACCCTGAACAATACCCAGCAACTTGACTTCCTCAACTAACTCCAAATAAGGATCAGCCTGTTAGAAGGTTCAAGAGTATGCTTTAAGGACTGGACCACCAGTTGGATTAGGGAAAACTTAAACAGAACAGAGCTTAAGCTAATCATATAAGGAAGCGAGGCCAACAGTTTCCGCTTTAAGTGATGCTTGGACAAAAGGAATTAGCTCTTGAACATCCCCAGCCTTCGCTGACAACAATAGCATGCACGATGACAATGTGAAGAGAGACCTTCTCCGTGAAGGTTGCAGACCGGCTGAATATGCATGTAAGAGATTGAAACATGTCAGAATATATTACTTCTATTACAAAATACTACTAACTACTTCGCTGCCAAAACTTGAGGTACCCCACAACCATTGGGATATTCTTCAAGTGGACTGGCAGATATTGGAATCAAATTCGGGACCTTCAGTAACCTTACCACTAGGTCTATCTTAGAGCTATGGTTGATCAATTGATGTACAACTAAACTCATGGCCAGCTCAAATGGTTCTTAAGTAATCAGTCTCAAGGACCAAATTGTCACAATATCAATCTAAGTAGCCATTCGACTGCAAAGTTCTGTGCAAGGGGACAAGTATGATGATAATACATTCGGGTCAACATAATGAGGAAAATGAGTTGCTGTTTTTCCATTCTAGAGTACCAATCAACACTGTACTGTACTTATCAAACACGCCTTGCACAGAACTTTACGGTATTAAGGGGCTGTAAACACTGTACTCTACTATAATTTGATAAGTAAACATGATGAGGTAAAAGAGTTGCGGCATTTTTTATCACTCTGAATAAATATCTCATTTTCCAAGTAATCATGATGCTCTCTATTGACATTTATTACTTACAAAAAATATTCATCGTGTGGCACCATTTATCGTTGATTGACAAAACTGGTTACAAGCACCTTAAATGTTCATATTATCGAAAATTGAAATGAACACTTTGTTTAGTCAAAGTAGTTACCTTCTTCGCCCAAAGAGATGCTTCTTAAAGAAAATGCAAGCTGAAAACATCGAACCAGAGCAATATGACTGGCTGCCTGTCACCAATAATTAACAGTAAGACTAGTGCAAACCACGTAAATCTGTTAACAACTAATCGGATTAGTATTGTTTTCTTTCAGTTAAGGAAAAGAAGGTCAAATGTAGCACAGAGCTTCCCAGAGTTTTGTTCTTTTACTTACTCCGTGCTATGCAAGCATTATTTTTTGTATGAGCACACCTAAACTCTTGCTTAGATTAACAAGAGGCTGGTTTTAATATGTTGGAATGTGTACAGAGAAGTATAATAAGTTCACAATTCAGACACATTTTCCTCAGTCACCCGAAAAATCTACTGTATGAACATGAGCTGGGAGTTAGAAAATTGGATGAGGGCCTAGACGGAGCGGGAAAAGATACTATAGAAGAACCTTTTTGCAAAAGCAAAATCCAGACACTTGGATTTACGCAAGAGTTGAGAAGCAAAAGGGTATATAAGGTATAAGCAGGTACCAGCTATTTGCCGACTCACCTTAGATCTACTAAAGACCAAAGCAATATAATAAGTATTAGCCATAGCTTCAAAGTTTGCTGGTGCATTCTCCACATTAATTGCTTGAACCCATATTGATGACAGCAGAAGACTAACTTGATGACTGCTCAATCGTAGGGTGGTAAGCTGCACTCAATTTGCATGATATAAGCAACAAACAACCAAACTAAACAAGTTCTTTGTTAGGAGAATCGAAAGTTATTACCATTTTTCCGTCAAATATAGACTGCTTTAAGATCTTTGGATGACAAAGTAGATTACTCTTTTTAGATGCTTTTTCAGTCACACAAACGAGTTCAATATCTCCTTCAAACAACTTCCCATTAGCACCAGCTGCTTTATCGTTACCATTACGGCGAGTGGAGAAACTTTCAGTCTTTAACCTTTGCGATGAACCAAAACTTCTAGATTCGGTCGCAGATGCATTCTTATCATCTGAAAATGGAGAAACTAAAGAGGGTATGAGCACAATACAAAATATACGGTGTGCTCCAACTCGTACTTTGTAGTCTGAATGGGCCATAGCAATGAGTAGTTGATGGAATAGAGCATCAGGAAAAGCCTGAAATACAGTTGACAAGAGTTATCAGTACTAGATCGCTTTAGAGTATGAACAGTTTGAATTCAACAGAATTCTACAAAAAGTGAGACCATACTTACCTTCTTATTGTATGATATGTTTGGAACAGCAGCTAAAATATGAGATGTTCGGAGGATCGCGGAGATAGTGGTTCGAGCTACAGAAGCAGTGTTTGAAACATTCTCTAAGAATCCAGCCATCATGTCAAGTATCGGCCCCACATCTCCAACCTATTAATTTCAAATATTATTAACATAGTAAAATCCAAACAGATGACACTCGTCAGGGGAAAATCCATAAAGAAAACACTGGACGCATGCACAAGGGGGGGAGGGTGGCGCCAACTTATCAGACAATGAAGTAGGATTTATTTGTTAGCTACCCAAACGATTTGTCATATTCCTTCGCCGTCATATGTTCCACATAAATCAACAAAAAATAACAAAATAAATCTGACGGGTACAGGAGTGCAGAAGTTAAAAGATGAACTATTTAGATATAGATCGGGCAACTGACTTATAATAGGCCATAAAGCTCAGAGTCAAGAAGTAAAAGAAAAATAATGGAACCTTGTTTGAGAGCTGTAAGATGCATTTCTCTAATGCAGACTGAAGATCCAGATTTAATTTATCAAGGGCATCCTTTTGGCTGGATAATCCAGCTGAAATCTGTAAACACTTTCTCAAGTGTTTCAATAGCTCAGAGATTGCACCAACGAGGGTTACAGTGCACTGTTGCTTTGAATTACATCCGATTGTTTCAGCAATATTAACGATATCTATCTGCACAAGAGGTTGCTTTGCGACATTCTTATGATCCAAGTGCTTGATCAAGTTTGACAATAAAAGATGTGAGTTGTCACCTGTACATAGAATCAAACAAGAGTAAGCATAACCTCAAGAAAAATATACACAATTAGGCAGAGAAATTTGAAAATTCACTGTCTAACCTGTTTCCTCTAAAAGGGACTGTAAATGCATCAAAACGGAGCATGCAACTCCGCTTTGAAGAGACCAACGGTTATTGACATCAAAGTTATGAAAAAGTGGTTCAAGTATACGTCGTACTGTTGACGCTTCGTTTGCCAATCTGGCCATATTACATAAGCAAGCTCTAGACCAGTAAGACGGGTCCTTTGAAGTATCACTATACAACAGTTGATAGCAGTAAAGCTTGTCAATACCACAACAAACCAAAACCCCTCAAAGAGAAAGTAAAGGTATCAAGGTGAAGCCTTACCCAGAGGGGAACAGTTGAGACTTGGTATTCAAGTTTGAGAACGAAACATTTTTACTGATATCTGGGAAAGATGAACCATTATCTCCTGATTTTCGTACTTCCTGAGTCCACCGCTCCTCACAATTTTCTGCATTCATTTCGAAATCGATGTAGTTCTCCAATGTGACTGATATAATCTAGTCAACAAGAAAAAAGAAATGAGTAGCCATTAATATCAATTAAGATGGCTAGAAACCTGCCTTTTCACTCTTCCATTTCACAGCAAAAGCTGAAAATGAAACTCAATTCAAATTATCTCATTCAAAATAGATGGAGTGGTTACCAACTCACATTGTCAAAATCCATTGATATATGAGAGTGCTCGCCCATGAAAGACACCTAAGAACATAGTGTATGAATTCCAATAGTTAATGTGAGAATACAATTGTAATTATCAGACCACCTAATTCTGGTTTGAAAATGGGATCGAACAAATAAGTATCAGATGGACAAGCAGCTACTCCAGTATTATCTACGAGCGTGTTAAGGAACAATGGTGCAATAAACAGACTTGACAGTTTCCTAACTGAGTGTCAGCCAGTCCAATCTAAGACTGATTCAGATTGATGTCATTCAATTTTATTTTCATTAAAAGGACATCAGTTTAAATGTGTACAAAAGGTGATTATCAAGAACTAAATTTGTATTTCAAAAGGAGGTCTTGTGTAGTTAGGGAGGTTCAACTTCTCAGTTCTCCGTAGAAAGCCAATGTTTTAAGTAGATGGTGCTTTATTTCCCAATTTTCCCAACAAAAGGCCTAGACAAAAGTTTAAAAGAACAATAGGGCTGGGAGATGAACATGTTAGGTTCTATAATGGTAAGTCAGAAAAAAATAGGCTTAAACTATGGACCCCAGCTAAGGCTTTAAATCCAGACTGCATTACTAAGAATATGAAATGTGGAATCTTAAAATGTGAATCAACATGCAAGTACCTCAAAGCATATGGAAACAAAAAAAAAAAGAATACCACACGTAAGAGGGATAGAGAATACACAAGGTCTAATGACTAAACCAACCAAAAGATATTGTAGCAACTACGCAAGTACTCTTTTAAGAAATTCAGGCCAGAAAGAACAGCAGTTTTAGACACAAAAATATGATACCCACTTGATCACTTTGACGGAAAACCTCTAGAGTGGATCAAAATCCAAAAGCAGGATAAGAAGGATAACAGTTACAATACCATGGAAGCAAGAGCTTGAAGCCCTGCTGAACGCAAGCACAAAGCATTTTCATCATCTCCCTCAACTTGAGACAATCTACAGAGCTTGGGAATGACACCCTCTAAGTTGAACATGTGTGTCCCATCTATCTATCAATTACTCAACGAGTCAGTATCTCTTTGATAAGCAAATAACGGCTCTCGGCGATACATATGCATTTTATTAAACATGATTACCACCGAGAATCAGACAAATAATATATACATCACAAACCTGGCTGCTAATAAAATCACCAAAAGAATTGCAAGCTAAAATCTGCAAATCTAGCCGCTGAGTTTGCTCCAGAAGAGTCTGCAAGATTTCCAACAAACTACTAGCAAATAATGGCCTGCAAGATTCATAGGTCGATCAAATGTCATAAAAGAACAACATTGAATTAATTTGCAAAAAAAAAAAGTCATGTAAAAGGCTTGCAACTCGGTCACAGATTAAGGTATTTGATCATCTAGAGTTTTCAATTTCTTTTGTGTTGTCTCTGAGAATAATGCTCAAAATACCAATATATCATGTATCTCAGTTACCTTCCGTTTAAGTCTCATATCCTAGAAGCCTAGCCACTTATAATTCAGAATGTTATAGACTTACATTTGGTCCTTGCAGGAAAATAATAATTTCCTGTAGATGTACACTACTACTTTCACAGACCCAAAGTGTGCATGACGCAGCTCTTTATAAAATCTTTGTTGCAGGGTCTCGGCAATCTGTGCACAAATCATGCAAGTTGTAAAACCAACAAACATATAAAAAAGTAGGTTCTAAACCCGAGAATCATTTACATGACATTTCATTAGAATTTCGATTAGAAACATATTGGTAATGAAAGATTGAGTATGCAAAAGCCACACAGTCAGTAGACGATCAGCATTATGTTTAGAGAGCGGTTAATTCATGATATGTAATCAGCACAAAGCAGATGATGACAGAAGAAGAAATTGAAGGTGTATAAAACATTAAAATATCAATGCTTGCATAAATACACATAAAAAACTTATTTCATCCAACCCTTATCAAAATATATGATTGAAAACCCAATAACAAACCTTAGGAATCCGTAATGGGTTTTTTGCAGCATACTCGCACAGCTTCCCAATTTTCCTATCATTCGGTTCAGCTTCCTGGATAAGAAATAGAAATGCATAAAAGAAGATTAAGATGCATTCTCCAACTTGTCCGTCGAGCTAATAATTGTGACTGAATGAGATAGTGTTGGCCTAGGAAACGTCAGAGTCCATGATTGGACCAATTGTTTTCACACCAAAATTTTTTGTAAATTTAAAAAATACTACTTCTGGTGAACAAATAATCAGGGCCCATGACTTCAACACATGATTTCAGTATTTCAGCAATACCAACTCGCAGCAGGGACAGACGTTTAACTGTAACATACTTTGTATAGTCATTAGTGACGGAACTGAGCATCGAGCACCAAAACAAGACATGCAAATAAAAGTGTAGCAGGAAATACTTGTCGCTGGCTAAACTGGGATGGAAATGCAGGCATGTGGGAAGTCAGACCTCTTACCACTCCCCCATTTTGGAAGCACTAGAAGACTAGATAAGAGGAATGATGTGGCAACTTTGAGTGTGTGTTCACTAATAGACTACCTGCTTCTTAGGGAATATGTCAGCGAGCAGTTTCTTGTATCGCTTAACTGGCTGTCTTGAACTTGCTCTCAATGAAGGACACAAGCAACAGAGATTACCGCAGGCGGGTAAAATTCGCCTTGACATAACCCCCATTCTCCTCAAAGGTAGAATTCAAGAGCTCTACCTTCCCTGTAAAATTCGACCCCCAAATCAGAAATGCATCAATTCAACTATGCCAAAAGACAATGCGCACTAGCTGATGACATCTCATTCCAAAAAATATATACACATAAATGACCTGACATGGCCGGATAAAATCCAAATCTGTGTCCACTGATTTTGGAACTGAATTCATTAGAAAATGGAATTTCCGAAATATCAAAAATTCAAAGCCGAAGTAGTAGCCGGGCCAGAAAACATTAAAAAAAATGTAAGATGGAAAAGAAAGGAAAGTAATGAGATCATAATGACCAAACAGAGAATAAAGTTCCTTATTGGACAGGATCTGGAAAAAAAGAATCAGAAGGCACAGTAGTGAAGCGAAGCAAACCTGAATGAGGAACACTAATCTCCGATCACTAATTCTGAGGAATCAGTCGCGGGGAAAGCATATGTCAAAGATTTCCGATCATAGTGCCAAATCAATAAATTGTGGGACTTGAAAGTAGGAAACCCTAGAAATGGGAGAGTAGCAAAAGCATCAAATGTTTAGAGAGAGGAGGAGGATGAGGACAAATCTTGTACACCCGGGGAGGGGGGAAGAATCATTGAATGGGGGACTGGAAGGGTGATGTTACCCCGTCCATCCTAGACGGCCTTTTTTTCACCTCTTTCTATTTCTCTGTCCCGCTGTCTCTCAAACAATCGATTAATTTTTATTTGTTATAGCATATTTATTATATTGAATGCTGAGAGAATTCACTTGTTTACCAATTATTCGTGGCAAATTTAAATCCTTCGAGAGTCTCGATTCAAAGCAATAAAAAAATTAATTTTGTTGACTTGTTGCGAGTAAGGATAATTTTAGTTTTACGTTTTTTTCATTAAAATTGAATTGAAATAATATTGAATTGATGTTAAAAAATATTAAATTCAAAGAATATAAAGAATTTTTAGGAAAGTTTATTTTTCGATAAAATAGATTGGAAAACATGATTCCAATTGCAATGCTTATTTTCTTTAATTTAATTTTTCATTTATAATATTTTTCTAGTCTAACTCAACTTTTTTACATTAATCTCAACTCAACTTTCCTAAAAATCATAATTTATATTGCCAAATATAATACTAAAAATTATCTTTTAAATCTTTAAATTAATTATTTAAGTAAAAGATCTAAGGGTCTAAACTAAAAGGATAAATACATTATTATACAAATTAATTTAATTGTCATTGTTTTTAAATCAGTAACTTCTCGTCGGGCGATGAGTTTTCTAGGTCATCGGACCTTCGTTACAAAAACATTCGACCAATACTCACCTTCGTACAAATTATTTTTCTCTATTTTTTTGAATTTTTTTCCAGTTTGGAGTATTGTACTCATTCTTTCACTAGTATTAGTTTTTTCGAAAATATACTCGTTTTTCAAGTGAGTACAATGCATGAGGTCGGAATCAAATTTTAATGACGTTCAATTTATCGCATTTAGTATCTTCATTCAGACGAATCGGAGGATAAAAAATCACAATTGCTGAAGAATATTGATATTTGCGTCTAAACTGCGTTGACAATTTGCAAACAAGAAGTCAACAAAGCAAGGTGTTGAAGTCAACAAGGAAAGTCTCAACCGCTATTGATATTTGTGTCTGCTGATGTTGAAAATTTACGACGCAAATCTCAACATTATAAGAGCAAATGTCAACTCCTTGGATGTCAAGAAACAGTCTTCCTATTTAAAGACCGATTCTCCCATCATTCTAGATAGCTTTTGGGAATAATTTCAGAGTTTTTCAAAGACTTTCAAGCGACAAAAAGACATAACTTCAAAGAGTTCAAATTGGTGACAGTATAGTCAAAATCAGTAAATCTCGTTCTACACTATTCTTCGAAAAAAATAGGTTTTTCTGAATTCCTTTTGTCAAAATAATTTTAATGATTTCAGAACTGGAGCTAATGTATTGGTTGGGGGTTCCACCGAACCCCCTTGACTCCTGTAAAGAATATTGCCTATATATCATATATCTATATCTATTAGTCATTTCACGTTCATAATCTATTCTAATTCTAATGCAGTAAATCATATTCTAATTGAGAATGCTCATTAGTTAAGCCCTTGAAAGAGCACAGACATAAATCTAATTTTATAAACCAATAATAAACTAATAATTAGCACAACCTAAAGGTAAGGTCTCTTTTAGTATCTATTTCATTCCATTTTACTTTCGTTTTTACTTTCATATATTTTCAAATTTATAAATAAACTTGTTTAGTAAACATTTTTATTTGTATTTCGGAAACTAGTTTTGGAAACTGAATGGAAATTTCCTAAAATATTGGAAACCGAAAAAATGAGTTTTGTGTAATTTCCAAATCATGTTGCACGCGCGTTTTCTTTATAATTTCATTAAAAGTGATGTAGACTTCGAGTCACGGTAAAACCAAAAACGTTGAAGATATTTTCTTCTAGCTCTATGCCCACGCGTACACTTATTCTCGGTCCTTTTAATTTATTCAGTTTGTGTGTATAGTGTAAAAAGATGCAAACAATGATATGTTTTTATTTAATTGAAATATAGGTTCTATGTTTGGTATTAGATAAATTTGAATTTTAGATGTGTTTTTATCACAAAAATAATGTACAATGATCATTAGAACACTTGATTGACTTGGAAATTTTTTTATGAACATTCAGAAATTTTATTCATCAAACTTTACAGTACCCCAAAAAGGATAAACTGCCCAGCCAACACATCACATAACTCTATGCACTACAAGTATTATCTACTATCTTCTATCAATATTAACTACCTTCATATCTCTACAAATTTGTCTAGCTATATTAATTGCATTAGAAGCATTTTCACCAGCATTCTGCTTACATCTCTCGTACCAAACGCAGCTGTAAATTGCTCTCCACATTTGCCTATAATAACAATCTTCTAGAGAATTTCCATTATGCACTTCATCTTGCCAGTCCGACACACTTCCCAACCCATCAACAAATAATATTTTGATCATTTCAATTTATGCAAGTTTGATATATTTCAGGTGATAATTGATTTTGATTATTATCTTGTTCTTGCCTGATTAACTTGAATAGGATTGTGTTAGATTTGTGTACGACTTGAAAGAGCCTGCTTGTCTTAGAACAACTAAAATCGATTAACTAAGTTAGCCGGTATCATTGGACGAGGTTAGCTAGGTTAGTACGTCATCACTGCAGTTCTAGATTGATAAATCGACGTACATATCTTGATGTATGACCGGAGAGGTTGATCCAAGGCTCTAAGATTGGTCTAGATCAAAAGGGCGTGACCTAAGTATAGAAGAATTGCGACAGTAAATTGTTTACAATTTACTTTGCATAAATTGTATTGATTAGTTCTCGTTTGCTAGTCTGGACAGCCTGTGGGGATTCAAAGTCTAAACAATTTCATTCCAATCATTTTAACCCTGTTTTGGCACTGTCTTGCAATCTTCACTGAATTGTATTTTTTATTTCTAAGTTTAATTAATACCCTTAGTAATTGCGGAACTCAAACAGCAAATTGCTTGTTTTCGGTTAGCACTATCCACACTTGGAGTAAACGCATCCTTGAGACCCTAGGGAATTCGACCCAAGTTATTTCAGTAACTAAGTTATTTTAGATCGCCCGCCACAAGCGTGCCAAATTTTGGCGCCATTGTTTGGGACTCATTATTTGTGTTTGAAATAAATTTGTTAGTGTTAGTCATTCACTTTTGTTTTTAACTTTTTTCTTCGAGTACAATAAAACAGTTTCCTAACAGCGCTAAAATGGAATCCTAACAGCGGCTGTAGGCGTTGCTAGGATGGTTGATCGTCAAAACAACTGTTAAGTTATCTCGACAACACAAGTGACATATGTGTCCAAGGATTCCTCTTGGTCTGCTTTTACTCAAACTTATCAACACGGTCTAGACTTAACAATTTGGGAAAAGTTTCTAAATATTCTATTGATTAAATTAAAACAAAGAATTAAGGTTTAATCAAAAGGAGAAAACAAGGTCTTGGAAGGGATGATTCATCAAGCTCAACTTCCTAATAGTAGTTGAATCGAGGAAACGTTGGACTTGGATTAAATATTATGATTCATCTTATCACTTTTATGAATCCGCGGCACAATCATGCGCGCGGATTACCACTGTTAGTTTTCCAATCAAGGTTGGAATAACCTCAACTAGGCGAACCAGTAATGAACACCGAGAAGTTCTTCAAAGTGATAAGGTGCTCTCTTTGAATTAAAGGAAATCACAAGCAATTGAAATTAGTGTTAACTTGGTCCATCAACACCTAAGCTACTGATAACTACACTCAACTTGGTCCATTAGGTGCAAATTAGAGCCCCCGCCAATTAATTGATGAACAACCTTTAAAATCAAAAGAAGTATGAAAGGTAGAATTGAGCTATTGGCTTACTCCACAGATAACTTCCTTCAATCTTAGATTGTTACTCCATGGATAACTTCCTCTAGTGAAGTAGTTGTCCTGATAGTAGGACATGTGTCCACGCTTCTAATGCTACTGCTCATGGATGTAGGTAATTGGTTGCCCCGGTGCTATACACACTGCCGTGCTGAGCTTGAGTCTGCTCAAACTGCTCAACTCACATGTCCTAACATCCTGAAGCATCTCTACTCTTAGTGGCATACTACTGAAGGTCCTGGCGAAGCCTTACTATATGTGCTCTCTCTACCCTCTGCTCTGCGCTCCCAAGCAGCTTCACTATCCGTGCTCAGCTGCTGAAAATCATGCCTAAGCCCTCTCTAACGATCCAGAACATCACTCACACTCATTTGTAAACCCCCCATATGGACTACGAGTGTCACAACTGTATCTAGAGGGTAGTCTGTCCCCTCCTGCTCTCGCACCTCAGGTCCCTCTGGACAACAAGAAGCCTTCAATTTGGGAACTCCATGATTCCAAAGTCCCTGAACTGTAATGGGAAACCCGTGCTGAAACAACAGGTTCTTCTTGAAGGCGTCTAACACTCTAAGTTATCACAACAGTCGTGCGATGTAGCTCCCTCAGAACAGAACTCCCATCCCTCTCTGCTCGAGGACGTGCCTGAATAACCCAACCAACAAATCACCAAGATGAACCTTCACTTCTTTCTCAAGGTAGTAAAAGAGCATAAGTCTGTGGAGTTCACTACCCCTCTGTTGCTAGACTGCTTCCTAGCGGTGATGGCGCGTCGAAACAACAAGTGGAGAAGCCTCAGCATCGGCAACTTAACCCATCTCGCTTTCGACGAGTGAGAAGAATAGGGGCTACCTGCCTACGAAATATCCAGCCAGAACTCTCTCGGGGTTCGGAATTGGCTTCTTCTCCATGGTAGCCAACGACAACAGCTCCAAGCTGGCCACCTACTCATGGGTGTAAAAACCCATATGCTCTACTAGCTCATCTACCGAGAAAGAGAACCTCTAACCTCCGAGCCCAAATGTGATACTACATGCCTCTTGGGTAGAAGGGTAACTCACAATTTTGACAGTAGAGTGTAACTCCTTGGTTGCATGCAGGAGCTCTAAGTCATCGACCTGTACTAACGGCCAAATTCCTTCCTGGTCGCAATACCCCATCATCCAACTGCCCTATCCTTGGTCCATAAAGCTTTGCATATTAAGGTATCCCTATGGCACAACTACCTAAGTCATCGTATCGATGGGTAAACTCACTCCCCTCTTCAAATTGAAGATCCTCTACTCCAAATCTGGGGTTGGTAAGGCCAAAGCAACAGTTGGAATGGGCTATGGTTGACCTTGTTGAGCAGCAGAGGTCGAGACTGCTGCTCGCCGTGGATGGTGAGGAGCGAAAGTCGAAGCTATAGCTCTTTGACGGTGAGGAGAAGAAGTCGAAGTTGTAGCTCGCTATGGATGGCGAGGAGCAGCAACAGATGGTGGAGATGATAGTGGAGAAATCTCTGTAGAAGGAGGCTGTGAGGAAGAGCTTGGTCAAAACCTCTCTGTTGTACCAGTCTTCTTCGCACCTCCCTTTGTGCTAGACTTTTCTCTAGGCATCCTGCAAATCTATCAACAAACACCATTCGAAAATAGGATTGCATTCTAGTTAACACCAACAACATCACAAAGCAATCAATCAATTTTCCCCCACACTTAGCAAGTTCACGTCCTCGTGAAATAAGGAACAAAGCAACCAATCATGGCAAGGCATAGCTCCATGAATAACATCAACCAAGAAACAAAAATAACTAGCTAGTCTTAAGAAAGAACAACTACCATCCTAGCACAATTGAAGTGCAATAAAACCAAATGAGCATCCACATGCAAACTCACACATGAATCATTATTAGTGCCAAAACAAGTCATGTCAACAGTTAGGGGGGAATTCTAGCAATCACAACAAGTATCATAAGTATCAGAAGCTTCCAAGTTCAAAGATTTCGGGCAAGTGGAAATTTGAGAGCCAAATAAGGATCCACATCAAACAACATTCATAAGCATCATATATGGCATGGAATCACAAGGAGCACAGTAACTACCCACAAGAACAGCTCATAAGTATATATTCACAAGAATCGACAAAATATCGACATGGCACCAATTTTGCCAAAATTGCAAATTCTAAGAACAACAAGAGCGGAGAAAACAAGTAGGGCAGAGGCATATTCAAGACATCACACATGCATATGAAACACCTGGACAACAACAACTTGACATTCTAGATTTTTGAAATTCGGCTAAACTCGAAAATTCTATCGAGATCTAACAAATGAAAATCAAGCGAACAACAAGTTCAAGCACAAGGATCTTAGGCATTCATAGACAATATTCCAACCAAAATGGTCCCTACGATTCTACCCAATTGCCCCATATTCTAAGAATAAAAAATTTGGACCTAAACAATTTGAGCACTAACCGAAATTAGGAAAATCCTAACCGAATGCGTGGAGGATGGAATTGGGCCATGGAAAAGCTTGGAATCATCCTAATCGGGTGTGAATTGAGTTTTGGGCGTTTTTGGGTGAGGTTGGGGTTTGGGTTGTTAAGAGGTTTGGATGACGAGATAGAGAGGTAGGTAAGGGCGAAGGGAAGGTAGAGGGAGGCGGCGGGTCACCGGGGTTGGGTGATGGTGGGTGTGGTGGAAGGGGTCACTAGTTGTTGGTGTGAGGTGGTATGGTGCTGGGAGGAGGAGAGGATATGAGGGGATAGGGAGAGAAAGGGAAGATGGCGACATGAGGCAAAGGGAAAGAAAGAAGACGAGTGGTGGAGGGTGGCTGTGGAGGAGGAAAGTGGAGATGGAGGATAGGAGGTTGGCGGCAGCTGTTTAAGTTTTTCAGCGATTTTTTTTATATTTTCGGAGGTGCACTACGTGCAACGGTGGACGCCGTTCATCCCTATTTTCGACGAGCAATTTTTTTAGGAAGGTGACGTTCACCTCGTGTTTCTACCAGTTTGACTAACAGCTAACCCTGCACGGCGTGCACTAGTGCACGACATGCAGGTTAGTTTTACAGCAACATCTCATTTTCAAATTTGGACAACATCCAACACTCAACAACCAACAACCAACAACCATGGCTCCCTAGCATTCTTTTTGCATCAAAAGTCATCTAGGACACTATCAAATGACTCAAGACTCGACTCAAACACAACACTTACAGAAAACACACATAAAAGGATACACAAATCATAATTTATGGTCTTTTATTCTTTATTCTAACTATGGATACGCAAGGGGTGCCTCCCAAGAGCGCTTCTTTATCGTCTTTCGCTAGATGTCCTCCCACAAAAATGTCAAAGTGGGAAACAATCCACCTCATCGGCAACACCAACAGTGTCACCAACTCGGTAGAGTTTCAAACGATGACCGTTCACTTTGAAAGGTTCGGAGGAAGGTGATGTTGTTACCTCAATGGTTCCATAAGGGAAGACCTTGGTGACGGTGAACAAAC
Source organism: Linum usitatissimum (assembly GCA_030674075.2). Lineage (NCBI taxonomy): Eukaryota > Viridiplantae > Streptophyta > Magnoliopsida > Malpighiales > Linaceae > Linum > Linum usitatissimum. The sequence continues at coordinate 10,123,374 of JAUJYP020001078.1, read as the reverse complement.
CACTCCATTAGGATTGCAGCTTCCCGGGAAACAACTTGAGCTGTGAGTTGAAGAGGAGCACTAGGCCGCCTCCCTTGAATTCTTTGATGGTCCTCAAGCGGTAATCATGGTACTTCTTCATCCGTTCCTTGTAAATCCTGGAGCTCTTGTAGGCATGATGGCGGAGCTCCTTCAGCTCAAGTATCTGAAATTTTCGCAGTTCACCTGCGACACTGGCATCCATATTGAGAAACTTTAAAGCCCAGTAAGATTGATGCTCTAGTTTGACTGTCAGATGACAAGACTTTCCATAGACGAGTCTATAGGGAGTGGTCCCTATTGGCGTCTTGTATGTGGTGCGATAAGCGTAGAGGGTGTCATTGAGATTACTTAGCCAATCATTGTTTGATTGGTTGATGAACTTTTATAAAATTCATTTCAGCTCTTGATTTGTTACGTCAGCCTGCCTACTAGTCTGCAGGTGATAGGCGGTAGACAACATGTGTGAGACCCTGAAGTAGTGGCTAACCCGGTCAAACTGACTTTGGAAATGGGTACCCCTCTCACTAATGATAGCACGAGTTGTCCCAAATTGAGAGAAAAACTTGATTAAAAATTTCCCAATGGTTCTAGCATCATTAGTGGGGAGAGCTACGGCCTCTGCCCACTTAGAAACATAATCAACTGCCACGAGGATATATTTGAGACCATTAAACTGAGGAAATGGTCCCATGAAATCTATCCCCCAGACATCAAAGATCTCGTAAAGAAGGTTAATATTTTGGGGCATCTCATCCGGATTAGAGATGTTGTAAGACCTTTAACATCTATCACAAGAATTCACATAATCAAAACTATCCTTGTAGATATTTGGCTAATAAAAACCGAAATTAAATACCTTCCGAGTTGTGCGGTCAGCACCAAGATGTCCTCTAGTTGGCCCGACGTGGTAGTGCTTGAGGATAGTGGAGGTCTTGCTGTAGGGCACGCATCGTCGGATCACCTGATACGGACCTTTACAAAAGAGGTACGGATCATCCCATAAATAGTTCTTTATGTCAGTCAAAATCTTCCGCTTTCCTTGTGGGATGACGTCCTTTGGAAAGGATCTGCTCGCGAGGTAGTTGGCTATGTCAGCAAACCATGCCCTTCTAGGACTAGGGCGACGATCATGGAGAGCTTCACATTCGATAAACACTCTTGAATGGGGATCCCATACGGCTTTTATATCTCCTCTTCCATCAAGCGGGAGAGGTGGTCTGCAGTCACATTCTCTGAACACTTTTTATCCTCGATCTCGAGGTCAAATACTTGCTGTAACAAATTCTATAGTAGAAGGCATGGCTTTGCATCTGGCTTGCTCATTAAATATTGGATAGACGCAGGGTCAGTGAAAACCACGATGTGAGAAAGAGCCAAGTAGGATCTGAACTTGTCAATGGTAAACACCACAACTAACAGCTCCTTCTTTGTGGTGTTGTAGTTCTTCTGGGCATCGTTTAGTGATTTTATGGCATAGTAGACAGGGTGGAACCTGTTACCCTTTTGTTTTCCCAGAACAGCTCCCAAAGCAAAGTCACTAGAATCGCACATCATCTCAAATGGAAGCGACCAATCCGGAGAGGTGAGGATTGGTGCGCTTGTGAGCTTTTCCTTGAGAAGATCGAAAGAACGCTTGCACTCAAAGGTGACTATGAATGGAGCATATTTCTCAAGGAGGCGGTTTAAAGGTGTTGCGATCTTAGGGAAATCCTTAATGAATCGGCGGTAGAATCTTGCATGGCCTAGGAAGCTGCGAGCACGTTTGACCGAAAAAGGGAGTGTTAGATTAGCTATCGTCTTGAGCTTTGCCTTGTCCACTTCAATCCCTTTTCTAGAAACCTTATGGCTGAGTACGATCCCCTCATAGACCATGAAATGGCACTTCTCCCAACTTAAGGCTAAGTTGGTTTCCTCACAGCGTTGCAACACTCTCTTCAGTTTTAGCAAACAGTGGTAAAAAGAACTGCCATACACAGAAAAAATTTCCATGTAAACCTCTATGATTTCCTCTACCAAGTGAGCAAAGATGGCCAACATGCATCTTTGAAATGTGGCGGGGACGTTACACAACCCAAACGACATCGTTCAGTAGGCCAAAGTGTCGAAAGGGCAAGTGAATGCCGTCTTCTCTTAATCCTCATGAGCTATCGAAATCTGGAAGTATCCTTGCATACCATCCAAGAAACAAAAATGCTCGTGGCCAGCGAGGTGTTTGAGCATCTGATCCATAAACGGAAGAGGGAAGTGATCCTTTCGGGTGGCATCATTTAGCCTCATGTAATCGATGCAGACTCTCCACCCCGTAACAATACGAGTGGAGATGAGGTCCTTCTTCTCATTCTCAACGACTGTGAAGCGTCCTTTCTTCGGCATTACTTGCACCAGACTAACTCATTCGCTGTTTGAAATGGGATCGATGATTCTAACATCCATCAGCTTCACAACTTCCTTCAAGACAACCTCCAGCAAATTAGGATTTTGTCTCCGTTGAGGTTGAACAACCGGACAAAAGTTTTCTTCCATCAAAATCTTGTACATGTAGAAGCTTGCGCTGATGCCTTTAATGTCTGAAATCGTCCATATAATTTCTTCTTTGTGATGTTTAAGAAGCACCACCAAACCCTCTTTTGGCTTGGTGTGAAAAACAAGCTGATGATCACCGGTAATTTGCAGTCTTCTGTGAAGAACGCGTACTCCAAATGAGCCGGAAGTGCTTTGAGTTCGAGCTCAGGTGGTTCTTCATATGATGTCTTCTTCAAAGTAGAGACTCCCATAAGCAAAGTAACTACTGCAAAAACCTCAACATGGTCTGTATCTAGATCCTGTTTGTCGGTAACTCCTGCAACAGTTGATTACTCAAGGACGAATCCAAGGCATATAGATCGAACAAATTATTAATCTGAAAAACCAAAGCAATGGCATTCACATCATCAAATTCAACACCATCATAGTCAATATCATCATGAGCATTAGAGAATTTCATACTCCGTGTTAACTTAAAGGTGGCCTCTTCTTTGTCAACACCCAATGTGAGAGTCCCCTCAAACACATATATAATTGCTTTAGATGTATTGAGGAAGGATCTACTCAAGATAAGAGACAAATTAGTATCTCCGGTATTAACCACCACAAAGTCAACAAGGAACACAAAATTTCCAATTCTCACTTCGGCTCATCCTTGTCCTTTAACTCACTTCCTTTATTTCTTCATCTTGAGTAATCAACTTTGAAGGGACCATCATGGGAGGCTTTACTACTGTAGGAATGGGATTTATTTGTTTCCCACTTCTAGTAGTGATGGTCTTCAATTCAGAATATTCACCTTTTGGGTTCTCCTCTATATTTTTGGGCAAGGTGCCCGATTGTCGAGTATAGAGGGCCTTGTTGAGGTACCCCATTTGAGTCTCCAAATTGTTAATAGAAGTCTGTTGGTTCTGAATGAGTTGGAGTATCAAGGCGTTGCTGTCCACTGAAGGTGCCGATGAAGATGATGCTCCACCTTGAGGTGCAACTGCTTATGGGAATTTGGGAGGATGTGCTCGAGGGTCTTGATTAAAGCCATGTTGATGTCCTTGGGGTGGATAACCACTCTGATTTCCTTACCGGTTTCCTTGATTACCCTGAGGGTATCCTTGATTTCGTTAGCTGTGTGGATGGCCTGATGGTGGATCTAACCATAAAACCACCACGAATACCATCTGAGCAACATCTATGGGCATACTCAAAATGTCTTGCTACCTAGTAGAGTTTGATTCATGGCTTGCTTCTTGAATCTCAAGCCTCCTGTCAAGATAGACCTGAAGAGACCAATCAGGTTTTCCCATGTGGGTTTCAAACTATAGAATTTAGAAAGGAAGAAGGGGATTGATTACCTTCTCATGAATCTCTTAGCCTTTATAATCCTTTATCCCTGATCCTGGACTGATAAGCTCTGACTTCTCTCCTTGATCAATCTCCTTCGTCTCATGGTAAGAAATCACCACCTATATATTTATGTTTTTGTACTTCAGAGTTGCAGGTCGGGATTCATACTTATATAATATGTCCACCATGTCAGTAACAGAATTACCACAACGCACATGACTGCCTGATCACCACGGTCGTGACCTACTGGTGGTCACCATCGTGATCTCCTGATGGTCATGCTTGTGACTGATAGATGACCACGAGAATGGTCAGTCTGGAAACCACGTCCGTGACAGACTATTATTCACGCTCCTTGCACAGTTCACCTTAGTACGATGCACTTACCCTATGCATTATGGTTCATGAACCATAGTATAGTGCACTTTCTCTATGCACAATACACCTTGGTATGCTGCACTTCCACCATCCACCTTGGACTTTGCACCATAGTACAAAGGCAATTCCACCATAAGCCATACACATTAGTACGATGTAGTTACACCATTCACCATTAGTATGGTGCACTTCCACCATGCACTTTTGCACCTTGGTCCAGTGCACTTCCATTATACACATTGCACCTTGGTATTTTGCACTTCCACCATGCACTATGCACCGTGCACCTTAGTATAGTGCACTTCCACTATGCATAGTGCACCTTTGTATGGTGCACTTCATCCATCCACCTCGCACCATGCATCTTGGTATAGTGAATTTGCACCAGACACCGTGCATCTTAGTACAATGCACTTCCACCATGCACCTTAGTACATTACATTTCCATTATGCTCAATGCAACTTCTTATGGTGCTCTTCCACCATGAACTATGCACCATGCAACTTGGAATGGTGCACTTTGACTAAGCACAATGTACTTCATATGATGCACTTCCATTATGCATTATGCACAATGCACCTTGGTACGATGCACTTCCACCATGCACCATAGACCATGCACCTTGGTAAAGTGCACTTCCACTATGCACAATATACCTTTGTATGGTGCATTTCAACCATCCACCTTGCACTTTGTACCTTAGTACATAACACTTCCACTATACACCGTGCACATTAGTATCACACAGTTCCACCCATCACCATGCACCATGCAATATGGTATTGTGCCCATACATCATGCACTATGCACCGTGCACCTTGTTGCAGTGCACTTCGACCATGCACCTTTCACCTTAGTACAATGTGCTTCCCCTATGCACAATGCACCTTGGTATAGTTCCCTTCCACTATGTACAGTGCACGTTTATATGTTTGCACTTCGACATTCAACCTTGAACTCTGCATCTTGGATCAGTGCACTTCCACCCCGCACCTTGCATAGTGAACCTTGGTACGATTTGTTGGAAATATGCACCATGGACTTGAACATGGTGTGAGACCAAAGATAGGATGGATATGTGAGCTGACGAGAAACCTCACTTTAACTCAGGAGCTAGCTGAACTAGCTAGCATCAGCTCTTCAGTGAGCTAAGATGAAGCTAGGGACCGACACTGAAGCTCGTCCAGCTCAACCTTGAGCTGGATGATAGTATCACTAGCTGAGGTACTCAGCTGAGCTGGAGTGAAGGTGGGGAGCTAGGTAGCAGGAGTGGCAACACTCCCACCTAGGACAAATGGGCACACACCCTTTCATGGGATTCAAACTCTGTCTGAATTGTTTTCCCTCCTAAACCCATAAGGAACTTATTGGCTGCTGCCTACAAGTCTATCCTTGGGGATAGTGACACCTTTTGGTGCTAGATACTCACACCTATTCGTCCTTGACCCCTTGCCTATATAAAGAGGCAATAAGTGTGCAGAAAAACACAGAAACTAACATCTATCCTTGCCTACGATTCTGAGAGTAAATCAAGTATCTAAAGCCTAAGAATTTGAGTGAGACGGTCTTATCCTCGGAAGGGATTTCCTGATACCCAAGGCTTGTAAGGGTGGAAATACTCTTTTCGGAAAGTGGTGCCCATGATTTCGTCTTGATCCTAGATCTCTTCTTCTATCAACACTCGAACGATTGCTACTTGGAACCTAACAGCCAACAATCGAAAGGAGTATTTTGCCATGTCCAAGGTCGCTGCAATCAAGGAAATGACATCGTCATTCGGCAAGCTCGAGAAATTTGAGGGAGTGGATTTCCGTCGGTGGCAGAAGAAGATGCACTTCCTTCTGACTACCTTGAAGGTTGTGTACGTTCTCCCTACACCTTATCCTCCAGACCTTGAGGAGGAGACGGAGACAGACGACAAGAAGAAGGAGGAACAAGTACGAAAGCAGCAAAAGTGGGAATGAGCATAAGGTGTGCAAACTAATCAAGTCCTTGTATGGACTGAAGCAAGCACCTAAACAATGGCATCAGAAGTTTGATGATGTTGTCTTGTCACATGGTTTTCATTTAAACCAGGCAGACAAGTGTGTGTATACAAAATTTGATGAACTCGGCAAGGGAGTGATCATCTGTTTGTATGTAGATGACATGCTCATATTTGGAACTCGATCAAGAACAAAGTTGATAGTACCAAGGAATTCTTGTCATCAAAGTTCTCCATGAAGGACATGGGGGAGGCAGATGTGATCCTCGGGATTAGGATCAAACGAAATGGAAAGAAAATTTCGTTGAGTCAATGTCACTACATTGAGAAGGTACTTACTAAGTTTGGTAGTAAGGGATGTCGAGAATTGAGGACTCCATTTGACCCTAGTGTGAAATTGATGCCCAACCCAGGAATGGCAGAATCTCAACTCGAGTACTCACAAGTGCTTGGCTGTTTGATGTATGCCATGACAAGCACAAGGCCTGATATCGCTTATGCGGTTGACAAGTTGAGTAGATATACTAGTAATTCTAGTACTCATCATTGGCATGCAATCAGACGAGTACTTGGTTACCTTAAAGGAACCATGGATTACGGTTTAACGTATAAGGGGTGCCCATCGGTTATCAAGGGTACTCGATGCAAGTTGGATATCCAATATGGAGGATCACACCTCCACTACCGGATGGGTATTCCTACTTGGAGGAGGTGCAATTTCGTGGGCTTCCAAGAAGCAAACTCGCATCACAACATCCACTATGGAATCTGAATTCATAGCATTAGCAACACGGCAAGGAGGCAGAATGGCTAAGGGACCTAGTCTATGAGATTCCACTATGGCCGAAACCTATCTCACCGATTTCTATCTTATGTGATAGTAATGCTACTCTGGCTAGGGCTTATAGTCAGGTCTATAATGGCAAGTCTCGTCATTTAGGGGTGAGGCATAGTGTTGTTCGTGAACTGATCACTCACGGAACAATCACAGTGCAATATGTTCGGTCTGAGCAAAATCCGCGATCACTTGACAAAGGGATTAGCGAGAGATTTGGTTGCCAAATCGGCAGGAGGGGTGGGACTAAAGTCTGTATAGTTCTCCAAACGTAGGACACCCAATTCCCCTCTAATACAACGTTAGAGGCATAATTCAATGTGGAAAGCCTACGAATGGAAACTGGAGCACAAGGTTTGCACCATCCCGAAGGGATGTGCTCCGGAACCTGCGAGTGATAGAGGTTGAAGTTTAACTTCTTAATTGATTCCTTGACAAAGTGTATACGCAGGTACACGACTAAGGAATTGACCTATGCGAGCATGAAGTGTAGCCGCTTCAAGGAACTTGGACTTGGTTTCGTGTGCGCTCGTGAGAGGATTGGGACACATGGCGGTTAATAGTGTCGGGATATCTTGGATTAGATAGGAGAAACTCTTGTGTATATTATCTTCAGATACTCAAATGAGTAGACAAAGTTCAATCCATAGAGACACCCCTATATTCGAGTATTTTGGAATGTGTAATGTACTAGATGAAAATTCAATCTTCGTGACATTTTCATTAATGCAAGTGTTTTCGGATTGGATATTTGTTGTAATTTTAGCGAAATCACAGACTTTACTAAAATGGGGGAGGAATGTTGGAAATATGCACCATGGACTTGACCATGGTGCGAGACCAAAGATAGGATGGATATGTGAGCTGACGAGAAACCTCACTTTAGCTCAGGAGCTAGCTGAACTAGAGCATCAGCTCTTCGGTGAGCTAAGATGAAGCTAGGGACCGACACTGAAGCTCATCCAGCTCAACCTTGAGCTGTATGATAGTGTCACTAGCTGAGGTACTCAGCTGAGCTGCAGTGAAGGTGGGGAGCTAGGTAGCAGGAGTGGCAACACTCCCACCTAGGACGAATGGGCACACACCCTTTCGTGGGATTCAAACTCTGTCTGAATTGTTTTCCCTCCTAAACCCATAAGGAACTTATTGGCTGCTGCCTACAAGTCTGTCCTTGGGGGATAGTGACACCTTTTGGTGCTAGATACTCACACCTATTCGTCCTTGACCCCTTGCCTATATAAAGGAGGCAATAAGTGTGCAGAAAAACACAGAAACTAACATCTATCCTTGCCTACGAATTCTGAGAGTAAATCAAGTATCTAAAGCCTAAGAACTTGATTGAGACAGTCTTATCCTCGGAAGGGATTTCCTGATACCCAAGGCTTGTAAGGGTGGAAATACTCTTTTCGGAAAGTGGTGCCCACGATTCCGTCTTGATCCTAGATCTCTTCTTCTATCAACACTCGAACGATTGCTACTTGGAACCTCACAGCCAACAATCGAAAAGAGTATTTTTCCATGTCCAAGGTCGCTGCAATCAAGGAAATGACATCATCATTCGGCAAGCTCGAGAAATTTGAGGGAGTGGATTTCCGTCGGTGGCAGAAGAAGATGCACTTCCTTCTGACTACCTTGAAGGTTGTGTACGTTCTCTCTACACCTTATCCTCCAGACCTTGAGGAGGAGACGGAGACAGACGACAAGAAGAAGGAGGAACGAGTACGGAAGCAGCGAAAGTGGGACAATGATGACTACATATGTCGTGGCCATATACTGAATGGCATGACGGATTCATTGTTTGATATCTATCAAAATTATGAATCAGCCCACGAGTTGTGCGATGCGCTGGAGTCCAAATATTTGGCTGAGGATGCTTCGAGTACGAAGTTCCTGGTTAGTAATTTTCTGAATTACAAGATGGTCGAGACCAGACCGGTTATGGAGCAATACAATGAGATGCTCTGGATTTTGGGACAGTTTGCCCAACATGATATGAAGATGGAAGAGGCCATCTCGGTGTCGTGCATAATGGATAAGCTTCCTTATTCTTGCAAGGACTTTAAGCACACGCTTAAGCATGGGAAGGAGGAACTGTCCCTGATCCAACTTGGAAGCCACTTGCGAATAGAGGAAGCTCTACGGATGCAAGAAAGTGGGAAACCGAAGGATACTTCGTCTATTCATATGACAGAAGAAGAGGATCCGTCTGCTCGACGGAAGGGCAGGAAATGCCCTTGGAGAAACACCAAAGGAGACTCGAACAAGAAAACGAAAGTTTATTGTTGGATATGTGGGAAACCAGGGCACTTCAAACGCGACTGTCCCACGAAAAATAGTCTGAATCATGACAAACAGCGTCACAAGTCTGGATCGAAAGAGCAAGGGATATCCACTTCGAAAGGTCAGTTCGTAGACCTTAATTTAGATATTGCTGTGAATTCCGTTTCACTAATATCGGAAGCATTCTATGTAAAGGATGATGAAGTGGCATGGTGGATTGACTCGGGTGCCAACATACATGTATGCAAGGATCGTCACTGGTTCAAAACATACGACGCATCGGATGATGATGTTGTACTTCACATGGGCAACGAGTCAACGGCGCCTATTGTTGGACGTGGATTGGTGGTGTTGGAACTTAGTTCTGGAAAAGCCTAGAGCTTAGAGATGTACTTCACGTCTCTAAGATTAGGAAGAACTTAGTATCGGGCAGTATGCTTAATAGATATGGCTACAAACAAGTGTATGAATCTGATAGATATGTATTATCTAAAGGTGGTGTGTTTGCAGGCTTCGGCCACTATAACAATGGCATGTTTATGCTGAATGTTAATAATAATATTATTAATGATCATGCTTTCTTAGTTGGTAACTCTGACTTCACCTTATGGCATGCGCGGTTAGGACACGTTAACTATAAACGTCTAACAAAAATGTCGAAAGAAGGGATTCTGCCCTCCTTTGATGTCTATGCTGAACGATGTAAAACATGTATGCTCACTAAGATTACTCGTCAGCCTTTCACTAGTATCCAACGGAAATTAGTGATGCTTGAGTTGATACACATCGATTTGTGTGACTTGTATAGCACTCCAACTATCGGAGGAAAGAAGTATGTCATCAACTTCATTGATGACTACTCTCGGTATTGCTATACTTACTTGTTGAACTCAAAGGATGAAGCCCTTGAGAAATTTCGTGTATTCAAAACCGAAGTTGAATTGCAACAAGGTATCTCGATCAAAGTCTTTCGTACTGATCGAGGAGGGGAGTTCTATGATCCATCATACTTTCAAAGTGTTGGGATCATTCATGAAACCACTGCTCCATACACACCTCAGCAGAATGGTGTGGCTGAGAGGAAGAATCGAACATTGAAAGAGATGGTAAATTCGATGTTGTCATACTCAGGTTTGAGTAATGGGTTTTGGGGTGAAGCCATGCTTACGGCTTGTTATCTACTAAACCGGGTTCCTAACAAATGAAACAGAATTACCCCATACGAATTGTGGTATAAGCGGAAACTACCTTCGAGTTTGAGGTTGTAGGGCTATGGTGAAGCTCACTGATCCTAAACGGAAGACTTTAGGAGAAAGAGGCATTGATTGCATCTTTATGGGATATGCTGAAAATTCAAAGGCATATAGGTTCTATGTTATAGAATCTAACGATGCACACGCTGTGTATTCCGTAATTGAGTCTAGGGATGCCATCTTTGATGAAAATCGTTTTTCATCGATCCTAAGACCCAAGGATTTGATGCCGTCATCAAATGAAATTCTGCCTGTCCCTACGGACGAACAGGCTTTGCCTCATAGGAGCCAAAGGCTGGCCTTGAAGAGTTCGTTGTATACCAACTTCAACGTATATCTGATCGAAGGATCCAGGATGGAACTAGGATCGCAACACTTGTACTGCTAGAATGTGGACGATGACCCTAGTACTTATGAAGAGGCTATGCGATCGCAAGACGCTGCCTTTTGGAAGGAGGCAGTCGATGAGGAAAAGGATTCCATCTTGGGAAATAACACTTGGCTGTTAACCCGATCTCCCCGTGGGATGTAAACCGTTAGGAAGCAAGTGGATCTTCAAAAGGAAGATGAAAGTCGATGGTTCCATTGATAAGTTTAAAGCTCAGTTGGTGATTCAGGGCTTTAAACAACGACATGGTGTTGATTACTTCGATACCTATGCTCCTGTGGCTGGGATCTCGACTATTAGATTACTAATAGCACTAGCATCGATCCATGATCTAGTGATCCATCAAATGGATTTCAAGACTGCGTTCTTGAATGGAGATCTCGATGAGGAGGTATACATGGAAATACTCTTTTCGAAAAGTCATACTCATGATTCTGTGTATACCTCCTCATCGAGATCTCCATTCAAGAATGTTGTCTTGACATCCATTTTATGGATCACTAGATCATGGATAAACGCTAGTTCTATTAATAATCTAATAGTCGAGATCCGAGCTACCAGAGCATAGGTATCAAAGTAATCAATTCCATGTTGTTGTTTAAAACCCTAAATCACCATTCGGGCTTTAAACTTATCGATAGAACCATCGACTTTCATCTTCCTTTTGAAGATCCACTTACTTCCTAACGGTTTACATCCCAATGGGAGATCCGTTAATAGCCAAGTGTTATTTCCCAAGATGGAATCCTTTTCCTCATCGACTGCCTCCTTCCAATAGGCGACGTCTTGGGATCGCATAGCCTCTTCATACGTACTAGGGTCATCATCAATATTGTAGCAAAGATAAGTATTGTGACCGTAGTTCCATCCTGGATCCCTCGATCAGATATACATTAAAGTTGGTATTCAACGAACACTTCAAGGCCAACATCTAGCTCCTACGAGGCAGAGCCAGCTCATCCATAGGGACATGCACATTATCCTTTTATGATGGCATCAAATCCTTGGGTCTTTGGATCGATGAAAATTGATTTTCATCAAAGATGGCATCCCTAAACTCAATTACTAAATGCGCTGCGTGTACATCGTTAGATTCTATGACATATAACCTATATGCCTTCGAATTCTCACCATATCCCACAAAGATGAAATCAATGCCTCTTTCTCCTCACGTCTTCCGTTTAGGATAAGTGAGCTTTACTATAGCCCTACAACCCCAAACTCGATGGTAACTCAAGTTTGTTTTCGCTTATACCACAATTCGTATGGGGTAGTCTTGTTCCTCATGTTAGGAACTCAGTTTAGTAGATAACAAGCCGTAATCATGTCTTCACCCCAAAACCCATTACTGAAACCTAAGTATGACAACATCGAGTTTACCATCTCCTCAAAGTTCGATTCTTCCTCTCAGCCACACCATTCTGCTATGGTGTGTATGGAGCAGTGGTTTCATGAATGATCCCAGCCTTTGGAAGTATGTTGGATCATAAAACTCCCCTCCTCGATCAGTACGGAATACTTTGATCGAGATATCTTGTTGCAGTTCAACTTCAGATTTGAACACACGAAATTTCTCAAGGGCTTCATCCTTTGAATGCAACAAACAAGTATAGCAATACCGAGAGTAGTCATCAATGAAGTTGATGACATCCTTCTTACCTCCGATGGTTGGAGTGCTATGCAAGTCACACAGATCGTTGTGTATCAACTCAAGCATCACTAATTTCCGTTTGATATTAGCAAAAGGCTGACGAGTAATCTTAGTGAGCATACACGTTTTACATCGTTCAGCATTGACGTCAAAAGAGGGCAGAAGCCCTTCTTTTGACATATATGTTAGAAGTTTATAGTTAACGTGTCCTAACCGAGTATGCCATAAGGAGAAATCAGAGGTGCCAACCATGAAAGCATATTTATTATTATTAATATTCAGCATAAACATGTCATTGTTATAGTGGCCGAAGCCTACAAACACACCAACCTTAGATAATACATATCTATCTGATTCATACACTTGTTTGTAGCCATATCTATTAAGCATACTACCCGACACTATGTTCTTCCTAATCTTAGGGACGTGAAGTACATCTCTAAGCTCTAGGCATTTTCCATAACTAAGCTCCAACACCACCAATCCACGTCCAATAATAGGGGCCATTGACTCGTTGCCCATGTGAAGTACGGCATCTTCATCCGATGCCTTGTATGTTTTGAACCAGTGACGATCCTTGCATACATGTCTATTGGCACCCGAGTCAATCCACCAGGCCACATCATCATCCTGCACATAGAATGCTTCCGATATTAGTGAAATATAATTCACATCAATATCTAAATCAAGGTTCAAGAACCGACCTTTAGAGGTGGAAGCACCTTGACCTTTCGATCTAGGCTTCAGATACTGTTTGTTGTCATGATTCTGACTCTTCTTGGTGGGACGGTCTCGTTTGAAGTGACCTGCTTTTCCGCACGTCCAACAAGAAACTTTCTTTTTCTTGTTAGAGTGTCTTTTGGTGTTGTTCCAGGGGCGCTTCTTCCTCTTCCGTCGAGCAGATGGCTCTCCTTCTGAGGATAAGACCATCTCAAGTTCTTAGGGTTTAGATACTAGAGTTACTTAGAATAGTAGGCTAGGATAGATGTTTTTCTGTGTATTCTCCCACACTACTTTCCCCTTTATATAGGCAAAGGGGTCCAGGGCTGAAAGGGCACGAGTCCATGTACCAAGAGGTGCTATTATCATTATGGATAGACTTGAAGGTAACTAACTTGAAGTCCTACGGGTTTGGAGGAAAAATAACTCAGAAATGAGTTTGAAATACATGAAGAGGTGTGTACCCAATTTTCCTAGGAGAAGGAGTAACCACCCCAACTACCTAGCCCCCTACCATCACTGTAGCTCAGCTCAGCATCGCAGCTAGTAACACTATCATCCAGCTTAAGGTTGAGATGAACGAGCTTCAGTGTCAATCCCTAGGATCATCTAGCTCATAGAGGAGCTGATGCCAGCTAGTTTCAGCTAGCTCTGGGCTAAAGTGAGGTTTCTCGTGAGCCACGTATCTGTCTCAACTCCGTCATCGCACCAAGGTCAAATCCATGGTGCTGCCATCACACCAAGTTCGAACCCAGGTACATATTTCCAACACAGTATAGTCCGCTATCCACAGTGCAGCTTCGTATGGTGCACTTCCATCATGCATTATGCACCATGGAGCTTGGAACGGTGCACTTCCAATATGCAAGGTGCACATTGGTATGGTTCAATTCCTCCATTCAAATTACAGTGTTCATCTTGGTACGATGCACTTCCACCATGCATTATGGACCATGAACCTTGGTACATAACACTTCCATTATGCATAGTATATCTTGGTATGATGCACTTCCACATACCTTGCACTTCACAGTTTTGGAATGAAAAACTATCACCCCCCTTAATCGAATTGGGATGCCCCAGATTTGACATGTCTCTTGGGAGGAGTAACATGAAGCTCAGAATTGTGGGTGTATTTAATACTCTACAATAAAAGCGGAATTGATCCGATTAATAATTTGGGGAATCCCATCATATTATGACCCGAATCACGTCGATTCGTTTTTGAATTTCTGCACGTCCACCATGCATCATCCACCTTGCACCTTAGTGCAGGGCACTTCCCCTATACACTCCAACTTGGAATTTTGCACTTCCACCATGCACTATGCACCGTGCACCTTGGTTTAGTGCGCATAAATTATGCAGAGTGCACCATGGTAGCACTATACCAAGTTGCATGTTCCATAGTGGATGATGGAAGTGCATCGTAGCGAAATATGCAAGTTGCATGGGGGAATTGCACCGTACCAAGGTGCACCGTGCATACTTGAAGTGCACCATTCTAAGCTTCATGGTGTATAATGCATAGTGGATGGTGTAAGTGCATCATTCGACACAACATTATGCGTAATGGAAATGCACTATACTAATATGCATAGTGAGTGGTGCGTGGGGGAAGTGCATCGTACCAAGTGCACCGTGCATGGTAGAATTGCTCCGTACCAAGATACATAATGCAAGTTGGATGGTAGACATCACCCTACTCTTCTCATCATTCCACACTTCTTCTCCAAAGATATTGCGGGAAAAGTTACCCTAAACGCTCGTTCTTGAGAATCTTGATTTTGAGGGGGCTTGGTGCGGCATTACTGTCACTCGTTGGATCGGGAAATCTTAAAGTGCTCCACTTCATGACTCCAAGTCAGGGATTTCCTTTCTTCCATCTCCAAGAGTCGTCCTCTGAAATGCTTGTTTTTGCCCCAAAGTTATTTCAGTTTAATGGTTTTTTCGTTGATTTCCTTTGAGGGCTGCTCGAAATCTTAGCATCATGGATCGAGGCCATTGGGTGGGTCTCATCATTTCCATCATGCATTATGCAGCATGAAGCTTTTTATGGTTCACTTCCATTATGCACGATGCACTTCGTATGGTGCAATTCCACCATGCAGCATTCACTATGCAGAATAATATAGTAAACTTTCACTATGCATAGTAGAGTTTCTTATGGTGCATATCCATCATGCACTATGCATCATGCAACATGCAACTTAGAATGCACGTTTGACTTTGGTATAATGCAATTCTACCATGCCACTTGCATAGTTTACTTAGGTATGATGCATTTCCACCATCCACCTTACACTTTTCACCTTAGTACGATGCACTTCCATTATGCCCCATTTACATTAGTATGATGCAGTTCCACCATTCACTATGCATCATGCATTATGTTATGGTGCACTTCCATCATTCAATATACACAATGTAGCTTGTTATGGTGCATTTCTACCATGCACCATGCACCTTGAACCTTGGTATAGTGCACTTCCACTATACATAGTGGAACTTGGTATTTTGCACTTCCACTATACATATTGCAACTTGGTATTTTGCACTATGCACCATGAACCTTGATATAGTGTGTTGCATTATGCACTGTGAATCATGGTATGGTGAACTTCTACCGCCCACCTTGCATTATCCGTGTTAATACGGTGCACTTCCATCATACATCGTGCACCTGGTACGATGTAGTTCAACAATGCACATCATTCACCATGCACATTCAATTTCACTTCCATAATGCACACCATTCACCATGCATAATACAACTTTTTATGGTGCACTTCTACCATGCACTTTATATTATACACCATGCAGTTTGGAATGGTGCACTTCCGCTAAGCACGGTGGGATTGATAAGGTGCAATTCCACCATGAAGCTTCAATAGTTCACCTTGGTACAATGCACTTCCACATGAACTATGGAATGTGCCCCATGGTAAAGTGCATATCCACTATGCACAGTACACCTTGGTATGGTGCACTTCCACAATCATCCTTACACTTTGCACCTTAGTACAACACACTTCCACTATGCACCATGCACATTAGTATGATGCAGTTCCACAATCTATCATGCACCATGCACAATGGTATGGTCCACTTGCATCATGCTCTATGTACCATGCAGCTTGGTATGATGCACTTACACCATGCACCTTGCACCTTTATACAATGCCCTTCCACTATACACTTAGCACTTTAACCATGCACTATTCAAGGTGCACCTTGGTGTATTGCACTTGCACTATGCACAATACACCTAGGTATGGTGCAATCCACTACCCACCTTGCATTGTGCGTCTTGTTATGATGCACTTCCACCATGCACCGTGCACTTGGTATAATGCACTTCCACAACACACCATTCATCGTGCAAATTAGTATAGTGCATTTTCACTCTGCATAGTACAGCTCCGTATGTTGCACTTCCATCATGCATTATGCATTATGTATCATGCAGCATCGAATGGTGCACTTCCATTATGCACGGTGCACCTTGGTATGGTGCAATTCCACCATGCACCTTGCACAGTTCACCTTGGTACGATGCACTTCCAACGTTTACTATGGAGCGTGCAACTTTGTACAGTGCACTTCCACTATGCACAGTGCACCTTGGTATGGTGCACTTCCACCATACACCTTGCACTTTTCACCATAGTACAATGCACTTCCACTATGTATCGTGCAAATTAGTATGACACAGTTCCACCATTCAACGTGCATCATGCACTATGGTATGGTGCAGTTCCATCATGCACTATGCATCATGTAGCTTGGTATGATATACTTCCACCATGCACCATGCACTTGGCACCTTGGTATAGTGCATTTACACTATACATAGTGCAACATGTTATTTTGCACCTCCACCATGCATTATGCACTGTGAACCTTGGTATATCCCGCTACCACTATACAAAGTGCACCATGGTATGGCGCACTTCTACCATCCACTTTACACTATGCATCTTGGTACGATGCACATCCACCATGCACCGTGCACTTGGTATGATGCCCTCCCACCATGCACCATTCACCATGCACAATAGTATAGTGGATTTTCACTTTGTATAATGTAGTATCGTATGGTGCACTTCTACCATGCACTATGAATTATGCAACATACAGCTTACAATGGTGCAATTCCACTATGCATGTTGCACTTTGGTATAATGCAATTCCACCATGCCACTTGCATAGTTCAGCTAGGTGCGATCCAGTTCCGGCATGCACTAAGGAACATTCACCTTGGTACAGTGCATTTCCACATGCACATTACACCTTGGTATAATGCATTTTCACCGTACACCTTGCACTTTGCACCTTAGTATGGTGCAGTTCTACTATGTTCCATTTACATTAGTATGATGCAGTTTTACCATTCACCATGCATCGTGCACTATGTTATGGTGCACTTGCATCATTCAATATGCACCATGCAGCTTGTTACAATGCACTTCCACCATGCACCTTGTTATAGTGCTGTTCCACTATACATAGTGCAACTTGGTAGTTTGTACTTCCACCAAGTACTATGCATCGTCGACCTTGATATAGTATGTTGCATTATACATAGTGAATCATGGTATGTTGCACTTCTACCATCCACCTTCCACTATTCATGTTAATATGGTGCACTTTCATTGTACACTATGCACCGGGTACGATGCACTTCCATAATGAACCACCATTCACCATGCACAACAATATGCATTTTCACTATGCATAGTGCAGTTTTGTAAGGTGCACTTCCACCATGGACTATGCATTATGCAGCATGCAGCTTAGAATGGTGCACTTACACTATGCACGTTGCAGTTTGGTATAATGCAATTCCACATGCCACTTGCACAGTTCACCTATATACGATGCACTTCCACCATGCACTGAGTATGATAGAACTTAACCATTCACCATGCACTATGCACAATGGTATGATGCACTTCCATCATACACTATGCACCGTGCAGCTTGGTATGGTGCACTTACACCACCTTGCACCATAGTACAATGCACTTCCACTATACACAGTGCACCTTGGTATTTTGCACGTTCACCATACACTATGCACGATGCACTTTTGTATAGTGAACTTGCACTATGCACAGTGCACCTTGGTATGGTGCACTTCCACCATGAACCTTGTACTCTTCATCTTAGTATGATGCACTTCCACCATGCACTATGCACTTGATACGATGCACTTCCACCATACACCATTCACTGTGCACATTAGTATAGTGTATTTTAACTATCCACAATTTAGCTTCGTATGTTGCATTTCCACCAAGCACTATGCATAATGCACCATGCAGTTTGGAATGGTACACTTCCACTATGCACGGTGTACCTTGGTAAGGTGCAATTCCACCATGCACCTTGAATAGTTCAACTTGCTACGATGCACTTCCACCATTCACTATGGAATGTGCACCTTGGTATAATGCACTTTCACTATGCACAATACACCTTGGTATGGTGCACTTCCACTATCCACTTTGCACTTTGCACCTCAGTACGATGCACTTCTACTATGTAGGGTAAACAGCAGTATGATGGAGTTCAACCATTCACTATGCACCATGCACAATGGTATGGAACACTTCCATCATGCATTATGCACTTCCACTATGCATCATGCACCTTAGTACATTGCACTTCCACTATACACAGTGCACCTTGGCATTTTGCACTTCCACTATGCAATATGCACGGTGCACCTTGGTATAATGCGTTTGACCTATTCATAGTGCCTTAGTATGGTGCACTTCCACCATCCACCTTCCACTGTTCGTCTTGTTACGATGCACTTCCACTATGCACTATGAACTTCGTACGATGCACTTCCAAAGATACACCATTCAACATGCACATTAGTATAGTGCATTTTCACTATCCACAATTCAACTTCATATGGTGCACTTACATCATGCATTATGCCTTATGCACAATGTAGCTTGGAATGGTGCACTTCCACTTTGCATGGCACCTTGGTAATTCAATTCCCCCATGCACCTTGACTAGTCCACCTTGGTACGATGCACTTCCACCATGCACTATAGAACATGCACCTTGGTATAGTGCAATACCACTATGCCAAGTACACCTTAGTATGGTGCACTTTCATCATCCACCTTGCACTTTGCACCTTAGTACAATCGCTTCCACTCTGCACAATGCACATGTGTATGATGGAGTTCTACCATTCACCATACTGTGCACTATGGTATGGTGCCCTTCCATCAAGCACTATGCATCGTGTAGCTTGGTAAGGTGCAAATCCAGCATAGTTTTCCTATATACGATGCACTTCCAAAGATGCTCTATAGAACATGCACCTTGGTATAGTGCACTTCCACTATGCACAATACACATTGGTATGTGCACTTTCTATGCACCTTGAACTTTATACCTTAGTACGATGCACTTCTACTATACACCATGCACATTAGTGTGATGCAGTTCTACCATAAACCATGCATCATGCACTATGTTATGGTGTACTTCCATCATGCACTAAGCATCGTGCAGCTTGGTGCGAGGCACTTTCACCATGTTCTTTACACCTTGCAAATTGGTACAGTGCACTTCCACTATACACTTCACCTTGGTATTTTGAACGTCCACCATGTAGTATGCAGCGTGCACCTTGATATTGTGCGCTTGCACTATGCATAGTGTATCATGGTATGATGCACTTCTACCATCCACCTTGTAGCATGCGCCTTGGTACGGTGTACTTCCACCATGCACCATGCCCTAGGCACGATGCACTTCTACCATACACCATTCACCATACACAGTAGTATAGTTAATTTTAACTACACACAGTTTACCTTCATATGGTGTACTTCTACTATGCACTATAGATTATGCACCATGCAGCTTGGAATGGTGCACTTCTACTATGCACGATGCACCTTGGTAAGGCGCAATTCTACCATGCACCTTGCATAGTTCGCCTCAGTATGATGCACCTCTACCATGCACTATGGAACATGTACCTTGGTACAGTGCACTTCCACTAGGCATAGTACACCTTGCTATAGTGCCCTTCAACCTTCCACCTTGCACTTTGTAGTTTAGTACGATGAACTTTCATTATGCACTGTTCCCATTACTATGATACAGCTCCACCATTCACCATGCACCGTACACTATGTTATGGTGCACTCCCATCATGCACTATTCATTTTGCAGCTTGGTAACGTGCACATCCACCATGCACCGTGCACCTTAGACGTTGGTACATTTCACTTCTACTATACCTTACACGTTGGTATTTTGCACTTCCACCATGCACTATGCACCTTGATATAGTGCACTATCATTATGCATATTGAATTATGGTATGGAGCACTTCTACCATCCACCTTGGAATGTGCGTCTTGGTACGATGCACTTCCACTATGCACCATGCACTTGGTATGGTGTACTTCTACCATCCACCTTATACTGTGTGTCTTGGTACGGTGCACTTCCACCATGCACCATGCATTTGGTATGATGCACTTCCACGATGTACCATTTACCGTGCACATTAGTGTACGGTATTTTCAATATGCACAATGCAGCTTCATATGGTGTAGTTCCACCATGCACTATGCATTATGCAACATGCAATTTGGAATGTTGCACTTCCATTATACATTATCCAACATGCAACTTGGAATAGTTTAACTTGGTACGATGCACTTCCACCAAGCTCAATGGAACATGCACCTTGGTACAATGCAATTCCACTATGCACATTACACCCTGGTATGGTGCACTTCCACCATCCACCTTACACTTTACACCTTAGTACGATGCACTTCTACGATACACTATGCATATTAGTATGATGCAGTTCCCCCATGCACCATGCAATGTGCACTACGTTATGGTGCACTTCCATCATGCACTATGCATCATGCAGCTTGGTACGAGACACTTCTACCATGGTCTATAAACCTTGCACCTTGGTACAGTCCCTTTCCACTATACACTCCACCTTGGTATTTTGCACTTCCACCATGTAGTATGCCCCAGGCATCTTGATATAGTGCGCTTGTGCTATGCACAATGTACCATGGTATGGTACACTTCTACCATCCACCTTGCACTATGCATTTTGGTACGGTGCACTTCCACCATGCACTTGGCACGATGTACTTCCACCATACACCATTTACCGTACACATTAGTATAGTGCATTTTAACTATGTACAGTTTAGCTTCGTATGGTGCACTTCTACTATGCACTATAAACTATGCACCATGCAGCTTGGAATGGTGAACTTCCACTATGCACGGTGCACCTTGGTAAGGTGCAATGCTACCATGCACCTTGCATAGTTCGTCTTTGTATGATGCACCTCCACCATGCACTATGAAACATGCACCCTGGTACACTACACTTCTACTATGCAATGTACAACTTGCTATGGTGGCCTTCACGATGCAGATTAATATAGTGCATTTTCACTATGCACAGTGCTCCTTCGTATGGTGCACTTTCACCATGCACTATGCATTATGCACCATGCAGTTTGGAATGATGCACTTCAACCTATGCACAGTACACCTTGGTAAGGTGCAATTCTACCATGCACCTTGAATAGTTCAACTTGGTATGATGCACTTCCACCATGAACTATGGAATGTGCACCTTGCTATAGTGCACTTTCACTATGCACAATACACCTTGTATAGTGCACTTTCACTATCCACTTTGCACCTTCATAGTGGTAGGATTTGTAGTGATTATCTATCCCTATCTGCATGCTTTTTGATTGAATATTAGCTTATTCATGTTTCATTTCCATGTGGTATCGTATTTTTGCATTATGTGCGTAGACCCGTTCACTTGGACTGTTTCAGTCCATTTATTTTGTTTCTCTATAGTATTTGTTATCCACGGGTACTTTAGAGATAGCTGGTCCAGTTATGAGGCTTTGGACGTAGAATAGAGCATGACAGGAGCTCGAACGAATAAACAGAAAAAGGAATGGTGAACAAAAAGGGGCTGACATCTTGCAGGCCCTGAGTGCAAATTACTCACGCATAACAAATGGAAGAACGGCGTGCATGGGTGCACACTATTCCTCGTTATTTACAACGAAAGATTTTTCAGCATAGGGGGTTCACGACGTGCACCTCCTAGATTCAGCAGTTTCCCTATAAAAGTCTGATTTCGAGGAAAGAGAAAGCATATATTCTCCAACATTTTTCCTTCGATTTTTCCCCGATTCCCCTCTGCAAAAAAACCATATCTCCATCCCTAGAAGTTCTATTGGAGATCCGAAGGAGTCCCCATTGAAGATTGAAGCTAAGATTGAAGCTATAAGATTAAAGTGAAGATTAGAGCAAGATCGATTCATCATCTTCTAATTTCTCTTTTGCTAGAGTTTCTTGGTTGGGATGTAGGATTTGAGCCATGATACTCTCCCTAAAATTATAGGGTCGATAGTTGTTGGATATTTGGAATTGAATGAAAGATTGCTTTGATTGTTGGTTTTTCAACCTTGTTTTTGTTATGACTTGAATTAGGTCACATCTTTGAAATCCTATGTTTGATCGACTTAGGAATTCATATGATTATCAATCTAAGATAGTAGAAAGCTATCGATGGAGTAAGCCAATAGCTCGATTCTACCTTTCGTGCTTCTTTTGATTTTAAAGGATGTTCATCAATTAATTGGCCGGCGCTCTGATTTGGACCTAATGGACAAAGTTAGGTGTAGCTATTAGTAGCTTAGGTGTTGATGGACCAAGTTAACACTAATTCCAATTGCTTGTGATTTCCTTTAATTCAAAGAGAGCATCTTATCCCTTTGTAGAACTTCTCGGTATTCATTACTCGTTAGCCTAGTTATGGTTATTCTACTGGTAGTGGTAATCCGCATGCATGATCATGTTTCGGATTCATACGAGTGATAAGAGGAATCTTAATATTCAATCCAAGTCCAACATTTTCTCGGTCCAACTACTATTAGGAAGTTGAGCTTGATGAATTATCCCTTCCAAGAACTTGTTTTCTCCTTTTGATAAAACCTTAATTCTTAGTTTTAATTTAATTAATAGATTAATTAGAAACCTTTCCCAAATTGCTAAGTCTATACCGTGTTGATAAGTTTGAGCAAAATCATAATATGAAGAATCCATGGACACATACGACACTTGTGTTGCCGAGGTAACTTCATAGTTATTTTGGCGATCACGTTTTTTGCGCCGTTGCTGGGGACTCTCTCTCATTCCTTTGAAAGAACTTAATCAGCACCGTTTTAGACATTCGACTCCCATGTATAGTGTTACTTCGATTTTTTTCTCCCACTTGATTTACTTGGGTTGTTAGTGTTTTGAGTTCATATGCAAGGTTATAGTTGGAATGGAGAGTGGCAATATCCCTATGGTGCAAGTAATGGAGATGAAGGTTGGAGCTCATATCCTAACCAACATCAATATTATGAGCATCAAGGGCCACCAAACTACTACCAACCTAGCTATGATGAGCAGTGATAATGGAGTAACATTGGGCAAGGAGCAATGCCAAGTTGGGGTACACACCAATCTCCAATACCTTTCTACCCAGACTCACCTTCAACTTACTATCACCAAGGCTTACTTTAATCTACTCCCACCAAGGCGACAAATAAGATCATCCACCTTTTGAAGATCAATGCTCAAGACCCGATTATTCATATCAATCCTCTCCTTCTGTGCATGAGTAACTCCTTATGCAACTTGAGGAGGGTCGTCGCAGACTAGAGATATTACACAAACAAACTCGCCTTTTGACATGACTTGTGGAGGAACTTCCTTTTCTACCACAATTGGAAGAGGTTGAGATGAATGATCATGATTTGGGTGTGACATCAACCATCCTTGACAGCAAGCTACCTCTCTTTGATATTGGGGTAGAAGAGTCCTGTGTTTACCGGTTTTCATCCAGGCCCAATATAAATTAATTTTTATTATTTATAACTGTTAAGGGCCTATTTTGTGGTTCGATAGATGGTTAAGGTAGATCGAGAAAGTAGGGCTCATGTGTTTGAAATAGGGATAAGGTTTATAGAATTAGAACCGAGAATTTTAAGTATAATTTGGGCAAAACTTGGAAGGAGTTTGATCGACTAGGTGATTTATCCGGTCTGAATTCATCGTTGGAGTTTAGTCCAGTTTAGGAAAATTGATAAAATTCTCGAGCATAATCTTTTTTAGCCACACACATTCTTCCTTCCTTCATCCATTCCTGCAATCACATTAGTGAACAACAACCAAATCCGAATGTCCAAAAACATTTTTCGATATCCATACTTCAACGACTCGACTCTAGATTCACAAAAATTTTAAAAAAATTGAAGAAAAAAAAGACTTAAAGCTCAGGTTACCTCCCAAGAAGCGCTCTATCTTTTACGTCTTTAAGCTAGAAGATATCTGAAGTCTATGGTTCAGCTCCCTTAACCTTATGGATGGTAGAGTTTCATTTCTTCAACGACTTTGAGGAATGCTCCAGTGGCATACAACTTTAGACGATGACCGTTCACCTTGAAAGGATCCTCATCAGGGTGAGTGATTGTAGCTCCATGAGGAAAAACTTGAGTGACTGTGAATGGTCTAGACCAGCGTGATCGTAGTTTCCCTGGAAAAAGATGAAGGCGTGAATTATATAGATGCACCTGATTGCCAACTTTGAATTCTTTGACACCCTTCAGCTTGGAATCGTGGATCCGCTTGGTCCGTTCTTTATATAGCTTTGAGCTTTCATATGCTTGTTCGTGCGATTCCTGTAATTGGTGTACCTGCATTTTTTTTCCTCGCCCGCAACACTAGGATCCAAGTTAACTGCTCACAAAGCCCACCAAGCACGGTGTTCTAACTCGACATGCAGATGACTGGCTTTCCCATACACCAGCATGTAAGAGGAAGTGCCAATAGGAGTTTTGTAGGTAGTCCTATACACCCACAAGGCGTCATCAAGTCTAACAGACCAATCAGTGCGCGAGATAGCCTTCTCCGATATTTGTTTCAACTTTCGATTCGTTACCTCGACTTGTCCACTCGTTTGAGGGTGGTAAGCTGTTCCAACACAATGGGTAACCCCATACTTAGCACACAGCTTATCGAATTGACCACGAAAATGAGTTCCTTGGTCACTTATGATAGTCCTAAGTGTACCAAATCTAGAAAACAGCTTCTTTAAGAACTTGCCAACTATCCTAGCATCGTTAGTGGGAAGAGCTCGAGCCTCTGCCCATTTAGACACATAATCCACAGCCACTAGGATATACGTGTTCTTGTAAGAAGCAGGAAAAGGCCCCATGAAATCAATCCCCCATATGTCGAAAATCTCAACAGGCACAGTAATAGTCTGAAGCATTTCATTACGTTGACAGAGCTTACCTGCTCTATGGCATTGCTCGCATGCGTTGACAAAATCCTTGCAGTCCCGAAATATGGTGGGCCAAAAGAATCCGACGGTGAGAATGTTTCGAGTTGTTCGGATCGATCCATGATGTCTACTGGTCTGTCTGGAAAGATAGTGATTCATGATATCACAAGCCTCGCTGAGCGTGACACATCGGCAAATAATGATGTAAGAACCGCCTCAAAAAATCTATGGATCTTCCCAATAGTACTTCTTGATGTCGTACATAAACTTCCTCCGCTCATGTCATGCAAGGTCGTTTTGAATCTTCCCACTAGCATGGTAGTTGGCAAAATTGGCAAAACAACGTCCTTCAGCTTCGGAGATCATGATGGCGTAGAGGTGTTCTTCGGGAAAAGTCTCTCAAATTTTAGAGGACGCCTCTTGTCCATCCGCAGGCCTTTCTAGACGAGATAGATGATAAGCAGCAACATTCTGAGAACCCTTCTTATCCTGATTTCAATATCAACTTCTTGAAGTAGAAGCACCCATCGGATCAGTCTCGGTTTATTATCTGATTTGCTCATGAGATATCGGGTAGCTGCGTGATCTGTGCAAACAATAACATGAGGCAACAAAAGATATGATATGAACTTGTTAAAAGCGTACACCACAGCTAAAAACTCTTTCTCTATAGTGGTGTAATTTCTCTGAGCTTCATTGAGTGTTTTGCTGGCGTAATAAATTGGTCTGAAATGCTTTTCGATTCTCTGCCCCAAAACCGCTCCAACTGCAAGGTCACTTGCATCGCACATAAGCTTGAATGGTAGATCCCACTATGGTGTAATAAGTATGGGAGCGATGGTGAGTTTGGATTTGAGAGTCACATATGCTTGGTGACATGATTGATCAAAGTGGAAGTGAACATCCTTCTCAAGCAGGTGAGTCATTGGTAGTGTAATCTTCCAGAAATCCTTAATGAACCTCCTATAGAACCCTGCATGTCCCAGGAAACTCCGAAGTGATTTCACTGATGTAGGAGGCAGAAGTTGAGATATAGTATGAATCTTTGCTGGATCAACTACAACTCCCTTCTTCAAACTCTTATGTCTAAGCACAATTCCCTCACTAACCATAAAGTAGCTCTTCTCCCAGCTAATAGCTAGATTTGTTGTTTCACAAGTTTTGAGGACTCTCTCTAAATTGTTCAAACCGTGCTCAAAATAATCCTCATACACGGACTAATCATCCATGAATACCTCCGATTAGGTCTTCAAAGATGGCCATCATGCATCTGTGAAATGTTACAGGTGCATTGCAGAGATCTAAAGGAATCCTACGATAAATGAATGTACCAAAGGGACATGTAAACATGGTCTTTTCCTGATCTTTTGGTGTTATAGGAATCTGGAAGTAGCCTGACATTCCATCCAAAAAGCAGTAATACTCGTGTCCCGCCAAGCGCTCCAACATCTGATCGATAAAAGGAAGAGGGAAGTGATCCTTCCTTGTAGCGTCATTCAACCTTCTATAATCAATACACACTCGCCAACCACTAACCGTTCTTGTAGCAATTAGTTCGCAAGCTGCATTAGGTACTACAGTCATGCCACCTTTCTTTGGCACACAATGCACGGGACTCACCCACTTGCTATCTAAGATGGGATAGATAATCCCTACATCCAATAATTTCAAGGTCTCTTTTCGGACTACCTCCATCAAAGGTGGGTTAAAGAGTCTCTGAGGTTGGCGAACTGGCTTCTCGTCTTCTTCAAGATATATCTGATGCTTACAGTAAGTGGGGCTGATCCCCTTAATATCAGTCACCTTCCATGAAATTGCTTGTTTATGCTTCTTCAGAAGGGCTACAAGGCTAGCCTTCAGTGGTAGAGAGAGGGCAGAATTGATGATGACTGGAAGCCTTGATCCGTCCTCTAAGAATGCATACTCCAAGTTGTGAGGAAGCTCTTTCAACTCCAAATTTGGTGGCTCTTCATAGGAAGTATTGAACTTTGAAGCTAGTGCTTCCAAAATAGGGTGGTCATATGCGGGTTCTCCGTCCGCCAAACAGACGGTCATGGAAGCTACTTTTGCTTCGGGCTCTGTACCTGCACTATAATCCTGCATACCAGAAACTATATTCTTCTCTACCTGGTCATCTCCTACTAGGTTAGTGAAAACAGCAGTAGAAAGAGAGGCCATAGTTTCATCAAAAGAACATAGATCATCAAAGGCCATTTGTCGGATTCCAGCAAAACTTAATCGAAAGGTTGCACTTTCTAACCCGACCCTAAGAGTGATAGTATCATTACTAATATCTATAATGGCTTCATCAGTATTCAGGAATGGTTTACCTAGAATCAAAGACATGTTAGCATGCGCATCTATCACCACAAAATCGGTAAAGAAAGTGTATTTTCCCACAGTTAGAAGCACATCCTCTAAGATACCTCTAGGCATAGTTGCAGATTTATCAGCCAGTTTTATATTCATACGTGTTGGCTTAAAGTCTATCAGTCCTAGTGAATTAGCCAAGCTATAGGACCTCACATTAATACTAGTCTATGTGTCAGCCAAACCATTGCTAACTTGAGTATTACCAATCTTACAAGATAGAGTGAAAGGGCATGTATCGCGTCGCTTGCGTGGTAGGGTGCCGAAATTTATCTCTGAGTAGCTTGCCGCAATATCCACTTTGTCATTCAACTCCATGGTTTCTTCCTCAGCTAGAGCTATCAACTCTGGAAGCTTCCTCTTGTTTGTCACCAAGTCCATCATAAACTTGGCATAATGAGGCATCTCCTTCACCACTTTCACAAAAGGCATATTGACATGCATAATATTCAACACTTTCATGAAAGCAGTGAACTACTCATCATATAACTCCTTATTCAGCCGAGCAGGATATGGAACTCTCGGCTTGTAGGGATTCTCCACTAGTGGAGGAGTAGGGAAGCAAAGGGGAGGTATCTCCTCCATTCTATCCGATGAGGCTATCTTCCATGGTTCTTCGATTGGGGTATCTTCTTCATCCAGAAGTGGTGGACGTTGCACTGATGGTTTAACCATATCCATGGGAGGATCTTGCAGCTTCTTTCCACTCCTAGCTTCAATTGCTCTGACGTCTTCGTGTTGTCTCGGATTTGGAACTGTTGAACTAGGCATCCCATTCGGCTTTGCATTTATACATTTGGCTAGATCCCCAATTTGGTTCTCCAAATTTCGGATTGCTGCATCTGTTACATTCTGCTGTGCTTGATTTGTAGCTATGAACTGCTGCAAAAGAGCCTCCACTAATGACTGCTGTTGTTGAGGAAGAAATCCCGGGGGAGCTTGATTAGATGAATAGGTGATCTGACCCTTTTCTCCATAGCTCTCATTGACATATCTCTGTTGGTTTTGCTGCACAAACTTGTTTTGATGTTGATTATGTTGGTTGTAGCCCCAATAACTTGGTTGCCCTTGTCGGTTGTGCTGGTAATTGCTCTGATTACTATAGGTGTTTTGATCCTGCTGTTGGCAATTACCTGGAGCTCTGTAGTTGTTCTATCTCGGCTGTCTTCTGGCCTAGTAATTATTTGATTCTTGTTGAAATTATGTCCCGACAGTTGGTAACTACTCTGACCCTTATTGTAGTTATGAGCTTGCTGACCAGGTTGCGGATAGGTATTATGGTTCTACCCGCCTACAAAATCTACTTGCTCTTGATCCATGTCGTGCTTGAAATCTGCCATACAGTTGGAGACATCATGATCAGTTCCTCCCCATCCTTCACAAGCATACACACAAGTAGTAGGTGCATTTGAAGGCCTTTGGGAATACTGGTTGCTCATTTGAGCTAACTCTAAACCATCCATCTTTTTAGTGAGGGTTGCAACTGATCAAGCAGTTGAGCTTGTTGAAATTCAATAGTAGATGAGGCTTCTTCACTTGCCACTCTTTAGACCTCACTTGCTGAACTCGATTCCTGGGTACATTCAGCTCAATGTCCACTGGATTGGTAATGATAAGTGTCCTTATCTTCCGAGCATAGGCTCGGCATGCTTCAAGGGCTTGAGTTAGTGCCAGATCTGTAAGATTTCCTGGAATGGACATGTTGAGGTCCTTCTGTTTGTGGTAGTCTAAGCCCCTGCTGATGGTCTTAAACTTTATGTACACATCCAAGTCATGGTGAGGACAGGAACGGAGGAGACTCTAGAACCTATGCCAAGCATCATAGAAGGTCTCGTTAGAAGGACTTTTGAACTGAGAAATTCAAGCCTTCAATGCCTCTATTATATACGGGGGGAAGAATTCTTTCAAAAACTCTGTAGCTAAGCCATCCCAAGTAGTGAAGTGTCCTGCTGGATGCTCATACAATCACTCTTGTGCTTCCCCTTTAAGAGAAAATGGGAATAGACTGAGCTTGAGATCGTTGATGTGTACTCCTCTTGCTTTATTCGTCTCAGTTAAACGCACGAAATCCCTGAGATGAGCATGGGGTCTTCATCTGGTCCCCCAGCGAACGCCTTTGATTGAATGAGATTAATTAGGGTCACTGGATTATGATATGCTACATCTCCCCTGATTGGAAATTGAATTCTCAAGGCAGCTCCTCTGAGAGTAGGTCGGCAATAGTCTCATAATGGCTTTTCATAAGGAATGAGCGGAAAGTGTGCATTGTGGTGGTTGACATGATCTCCATACTCGTGATTGCGGTTCTTGTTGTGGTTATCGTTGTTGTTGTGGTCTTTGTTGTTATTGTTGTTCCCATCTTCGTTATTGTTTAATACCTCCATCTCCATCTCCACTTCCTCTTCTCCCTTCTCTTTGCTTGCACCAGCTGGAGGTTGGTCGAAAAGAAGCTCTAACACTAGCTTATTGCAAGACTTGGGACCGAGGTGAACGTATGAAGTTGTCCCCTTCTTAGCTAGACGTGTACTTTTTCAGAGAGATGTTAATTCCGTAATTTTGCCTGCACAACAAGAAATAACAAAACCGTGTAATATGAAAATGTGGGACGAGAAGTTATGGTATGATCAAGGAAGGAATAGCTAACAATCAAAACTTTCCCTGAATTACAAAAAGTCCCCGGCAACGGTGCCAATTTGATGATCGAATTTTCACCCGCTATCAAATACCCAGTAGATTGCTCTAATGGAATCGTATTTCCCTAGGGTCTTTCTACTTCTATTACTCAAATTGAATTACTAACTAGACCAAGTAACAATGTATGATTGTTTTTGAGGATTTTCTAAGTAACCAATTAATATATGCGAATACAAATAAAAGGAAAACAAATTCAAGAGATTGAGTTTCAATTACGGAATGAAGGTTGCTCAGATTTGAATCCACTAAAGCTAGTAATGCATGGATGAACGACAAGTTATCTCGATTATTCAGGTTATAACGGCTTGGCAGATTCCTATGGTAGTCTTAGATCACTCTCGCACCTCTAAGGATCTATTTCGTTTAACCATAGACTCCTCTCTCCAGCTAATCTACACTTAAAAACGCATTAAAGTGTTCGATGAAATGCCACAACGATAAACGGTGCAAAAAATCTAAACAATTCGCTCCTTTCTCGAGCTAACGAATAATCTAGGGTTCTTCCTAAGCAACTTATAAATCTATGTTCCTCTCGGACCCACATATCAATGCCGATGATTCAATCAAAACGGCCAGACAAAAATCAGAATTTAGGTTTTAGGAAGAACGCATCATAAGTCTGAATAACCTCGATAACAAATCGGGTTAAACCCCGTCATCCATACAAAAGCTTGACTAAATCTTCATCTCATCCAAACAACACGGAAAGTTAAGCTACTCATGGTTCGGGAAGCAAGAAGTGAAGAAGAAAGGAAAATAACCCGGAAAGACAACATGTTCCGTCGAGAATTCTCAATGCTGTCGCCGATCTTTGTTCCTTCGCCAATCGTTGAAGTTGTCTCGCTCCAACCGGTCTTAGGAACTCTCTCTCTCTCTCTCTCTCTCTCTATCTATCTCTTAGACTCAAAATTTTGTTTAGAATTAATAATGATTTCGTCCAAAGGAGTGCTAGGCTATATATAGAATTTCGGTCCAAGTTGGTAGAACACGTCGTGTTCCTAGCCGTATTCCGCTGCTGTAACTTTCTCGGCCAATTCTAGAGGAGAGACACGGTGTGTCCCCTCAGGAACACCTTGTGTTCCTCCCCAGACTCTTCAAAACCTTGCCCCGGACAGCTCAAGTTGCTCGTCTTTGCTCCCGCTTATCACCAAACGCCGTATATCGCCTGAAAATGCATCAAAAATATCCAAAACAACGTAATGTTGCCCCGACGGACAGGAGAAATAAACATGTGATAAAAATCATGAGTTTGAATACGTTTCGACACATGAAAACATAGTTTACAACCCAAAAATGTGTCGAAACTACAGCACATTAATCACCTAGACCACTCATAAGTGCTTAAGGACAAAAGTTTTGATTTAATTACGATCCAATTAAGTTAATTTCCTGGCAGATTTCGGTTAAATCGATTCGATTTAGGTGTCATTCGATATAAAAAGACAATTTTGCCGCTGAGCATTTATTAGGCTGGCTAACCAGTCGAACTCGATTTGATTCAGAATCAAATCGATTGGGTCAACAATGATGGTTAGGCTGACTGGTCAAATTCGAGTTGGTTCAAAATCAAATCCGTCTGGTCAATTAGTGAGGCAAATAGGTTATATTTTAGATTAATTGGAAGATTATTTTTCCTTCAAAAATCCAATTTTTTCAAGATAAGAAAGTTCATTGATGTGCCAAATTTTATTCAAAATTCCTAAGTTTATTTTGAAAAATTTAGGAGGAATTTAAGATTTTATCGGATTAAATTTAGAGAAAGTTATAATATAAACATATATCCAGTTCGATTTAGCTTGAATCGGTTCGAACCCAAACAAACAAGGCTACGCTCAATCCCACTAGAAACAAATAGGACATTTAGGTTAGGGTATTGACAAAATAAGTCAAAATAGAGACAGGCTAAACTAGGAATACAAAGAAAATTTATCCTCTAATTTTCTACCAATAAAAGTAAGGTTTCAGAAGGGGGAAAGGGGGAGAAAAAAAAAGAATAACAGATTCTAGAAAAATTTCAAAAATGTTTAGTCACTAGATTAGCCCAAAACAAAAAAATAACAAATCTCAAAACAAGTAAAAATCAAGAGAAAAAAATCATACAAATCAGACTCTCCACAACTCACCATCACTCTCGATCCTTACCCGAAATCACCCTCATTCACATCCCACACTCATCACCTCACTTAAACCCCTCATCCTTGCCCTCTCAAGCTCACCACAACACTAAACCACGCTTAACCGCAGCGAATCACCATCATCAACATCATCATCCTCTCGAGCTTCCGAAACAAAAACTTCTTAATACACCTCGCAAAGGAGTAAAAGGCATTGGCATTAGTGCAACCAGAAGTTAATCTGAAAACTATCCAAGAGGTGAAAACTACATAAACACATAAACACCTAAAGTACCTACTTTTAGCATCATCATAACATATCATCCTCATTAAACCGGATATGACTAAAGGGAAAAAATGTTGGATTAGTTTAGATTAGTAGTAATTACGGACACTACTAACCGTTAACCTTAATCCTTCTAATATTGGTTGGAAATACATGCCTAGATTCACGAATATGATAAGAGGGAATTCGTAACGAGTTAACCCAACGATTAAGTGTTTAAAATAGTGAGGAGGTCTTTTAGAAGACCTCCTTTGATTTGGATATAGGTGGTTACTAGATATAAGTGCCAAGCAAGACTAGAAGATTTTAGATTGAATGTACACAAGAAGTAAGACACCTAGTTAACTCTAGCATGCTTCAACTCTAGATAACTTAGCAAAGGTCTGAACCAAGTCATTCATATTCCCGTGAATTAATTGTAGAACCCAGTTATCACTAGACGCAAATGCCACAAAAATTCAGCCCCATCGTTAACCAGAAGCCACCATCATTTCCCAGCCAAACACTGAGCTGAAAAATAATCAAAACCAAACCCTAAAACTCGAGTCAGGGACCAGAGCAAACCGACTGGAGATTTGCCCTTAAATCAAGTTTGACAACACCTTAGCATGGCTAGAGTTCTATGCACATGGATCATTTTCATACTCGACAAAAGATATTGGAATAAAGTTAGCAGGCATGTCAACCAAGGTTGTGGAAGGCGTAAGGCGGTAGTAAGGCGGTGAGGTCCTGCCTTACGCCTTGGTCGATTAGGCGTTTTGAAAAAATATAATAGATTTAATAGACAAATTTTTTTTATTTATTTCTCCTCTATTAATTTTTTTATCATTATTAATATTATTTTTTTATCCAATATATTGTCAAAAATAATTTTTGCCTATTTTTTATTGTTTAAATTACTCCTTTTTATTTCTATTTATTAAGAAGAAGATAAGAGAAGTTTCTGGAATTCTTTATTTAATTCCTGTGGCTCACAAAATTACACATGCAACCCTCTCCTCCAAACTGAACGATTTTCATTTCCTCCCCCAACCTTTTTCTCTATCCCTTTCCCTCCTTCTCTCTCTCCACCTCCGCCTCGTCGTCTTCGCCTTCCCCTCCGCTGACTCCACCGCCAACATCCTCTCCTCCTTCTTTTCCTCCACCCACACCTCCGACCACTTCCACGTCATCACTTCCGATCCCGTCCCTCACAAGAACTCCCACTGTCTTGCCCTCCGACAGAGGAGACGAAGTCGGAGATGAAAGGAGGAGATGCGTCGGAGATGAAGGAGGAGACGGCGCCGATCGAGCCCGAGGACGACGATGGGTGAGGCGTTGACTCCTGTTTCCTTCTTTTTTTAAACGCGGCGACACCGCCTTTTCCGATTCGGCGCCGCGGAGGCGCTCGAGGCGACGATTCGGCGACGATTCGGCGACGATCCGCCTTAATCAGTCTGCCCCGCCGATTTTTCCGCCTAGGCGGCCGCGGAGGCACGCCTTCCCGAACACTGATGTCAACCTAGTAGAGTTTTAAAGGGTCAGTACATGGTAGGAAGATGATCCTAGTTTAAACAAGTACATACATTCAAGGGCATGGCGTCATAAGTAGAAATAAGCAGACTTTAAGTCAAGACAGTAGTACAATCCCAAATCATGATAAGATAGAACTAGGTTTTTAATAATAATACCCGGAAATTGACTCCTTACGATTTCAGATGAGGTCTATTAACCGCTACCGATCTAGTTCAAACCAGTCGCATAAGCTGCCTCCCTCTTTGTTTGACCTCAATCAAAATCCCTAGCTCAAACCCAAATATAAGCAGGATTAGAAAAGGCTTCGAAATCTCGAACTTAGGTAAATAAGCACACAAATAAAACATCCACCTAGTAATCTAGGGCCGTATCTCAGTCCCATCCCTTCATATCTGTCAAGCCCTTAAGTCCAGGCTAGCTTCACCTCAGCCTT
Organism: Linum usitatissimum; assembly: GCA_030674075.2. Lineage (NCBI taxonomy): Eukaryota > Viridiplantae > Streptophyta > Magnoliopsida > Malpighiales > Linaceae > Linum > Linum usitatissimum. The sequence goes on along the minus strand of JAUJYP020001078.1, from coordinate 10,088,202 downwards.
CCGGAATCCGTCGTGTCCTAGATCGAAGTAGGTTCTTGCCTTTGATCCTCATCCACCATTAGGAACCTTAAGTCAATACAACAAATAAAAGGTAAAAAAACAAGTAAATCTGAAATATCCAGACTTAGGAGACGCAAAATTGAATCGGTAGAAACGAGTAGATCTTACCTCTGTTAGATGTTTAGGCAGAGCCCTCTGATCCTCCGTAGCTCCGTCGTTTAGATCCAAAGAGAGTAGAAGCGAGTCAGTGCCGATACAGAGATAAAAATCATAGATGACAAGAGGAACCAAGAGGAGAGGAAGAGAATCGAATGCTTTACCTGGTCGGTGCCATAAAAGTAGATAACCGGAGATGGGAGGACATATCAGAGGAGATTGGGGGGGAAGAATTGAGAGGTGAAGATAGAGTTTGAGATACTGAACATCACCCTAATTTTCGAAAAAAATCACCCTAACTTTAAATTTTAAAATATAAAATCCCATAAATCCCCTTGATGTCGGCTTTGAATATTTTGAGGACCAATGACGTCAGTTCGTACACCATCTCTTCTTACTTTCATTCTCGTGTCGTTGGAGATTCGTCGGAGTTTCATCGGACCACCGCTACTGATAGAATTTTGCGGATCCGTCGTCTTCGTCATACGGTGAAGGTCAGTATGAACAAAAATCGGAAAAATTGACCCAGCCACCCAAACCGGACGGCCAGTTAGGAAACCAACAGTCCAATTAGGACGGTTGGTGTCCTAATAGGGTTTGGGCGGTTCGGTCAATTTAACCGATTTTTGTGTCTAAATATTGTATAAATTAAATATTTTATAATTACATAATAATATTTATATTTTTTCAAATTATTAATATGATTAATTATTATTATTTTTAATTTTTTCTATAATTATGGACATTAAAAATTACTTAGCCGTCCAAACCGGACGGTCGGTTAGTAAACCAGCCTCCCAAACCGGACGACCGGTTAAGAAACCAGCCGCCCAAACTGGACGGCCGGTTAGTAAACCATCCACCCAAACCGGACGGCCGGTTAAGAAACTAGCAGTCCGGTTTGGGCGGCTGGGTCAATTTAATCAATTTTTTGTCTAAATATTGTATAAATTAAATATTTTATAATTATATAATAATATTTATATTTTTTAAAATTATCTTGTGATAATGATATGATTAATTCTAATCTTTTTTTAATTTTCTGTAATTATGGACTTTAAAAAATACTCAGTCGTCCAAACCGTACGGCCGTTTAGTAAACCAGCCACCCAAACCGGACGGCCGGTTAGGAAACCAGCAGTCCAATTTGGACGGCTGGTTCCCTAACCGGCCATCCGGTTTGGGCAGCTGGGTCAAATTTTTTGGTTTTTTTATTAAATATTTGTAATAAATATGTTTTATGATTACATAATATTAGTCATATTTTATGGTGACAATGATATGATTAATTATAATTTTGCAAACTTTTTTTCTATTCTTTGTGTCAAATTGTGGAAATTAATTATCTAAGTTCGTAATGATTATATATTTTGCAATTATATCGTACTAATTCTATTGTAAATAATTTTATCGTAATAATGATATGTTTAATTGAATTAACTGATTATAATTACAGTTCATTACGCATGTTACATAACAACTACTTTTTTGTTAGTAGTTCTATCTGAAATACGAATATGATTAATTAGATTAAATTGTAACTAATAATTATGAATTTTAGAAATTTCAATCGTATTTTGAGATATGAATATAAAACAAGTTGTCTTCAATTATTGCAGGTTACGATTAGCTCAATTTACTGAATGCAGCTATGAGCGATGTAGTATGTTCTCCTTCGAATAATACATACTAAAAATTGTCAGACATATTATTATACCAACTGATAGATTTTGGTATTTCATGTGTAGGGAAATGATGGAGACGGTACTATGCAATGGGAAAGTGATGAGGGTGAAGAAGAAGAGATGGATTACAGTAAATTTTTTGAGAATGGAGTTCTGTATGACACACGTGAAGCCGCCGGTGATGCGGCAAAAGACATCGCATTGAGTTTAGGGTTTGTAGTGGTTAAAGGTTCGTACAAAAAAAACCCTGGTGAAGTAAAGAAGCGGCTGTATATGGTATGCAAGCATGACGGTAAGGCCAAATCGCAGTCGACGACAACGTCTTCATGTTCCACGAATATGACTGCAACTTTTAAATCGGACTGTAGGTTCAAAGTTTTTCGAGGGCAATACCCGTAGGTGTTACCTTGCGACGGATGATTGTGCGAGTTATGGACAAACACAAGCCTGGTCAGTGGAGGGGATTCCACAACCACAAACTTGAGGGATTTCGTGAAGGGACTGGCCAGCGAAACCAACTGACTGACGAGATGAAGCTGATGATTAGACAGATGGAGGGAAATCATGTGCCACCCAGGCAGATTGCGAGAATGTTGAATGGCACGTACAACAAGATGATAACCATGAAGTAGATTTATAATGAAACTGCGAAGATCAGGCGTGAGAGGTTGGGCGGCATGAAACCTACAAAATGGACAATTGTAGAGGCGACAAAACTGGGTTACTTCACTAAATTTACACTGGACGAGTCACGTCGTGTCCGTAACATTTTCATTTGTCACCCGGAGGTAGTTCGGATGGTTCAGACATGGTACTTTGCTATTCTGATTGACTCCACGTACAACACAAACTTGTATAAGAAAGCAGTGGTTCAGTTGATCGGCGTGACGTAAGTTAAAAAAAACTTCAACATTGGGTTGGCAATGGTAGAGGACGAATCAAAGGAGTCATATGCTTGGGTTCTCGACTTCTTGATGCTTTTGTGACGGATAAGGAGAGAGGTTTGGGAGCAGCACTGGTAGAAATATTTCCTGCTTCTCGTCATTTGCTATGTATCTGGCACATGAAGAGGAATATCGAAGCCAGAGTGACAAAGTTGACTTCAGACCGACACGTAGCCGAGACTTTCGTAAAAGGTCCATGGGGGAGAGTGATGAATGCTGCAACAAGTCGAGGGTTCCACACCAAGTGGAATGATTTGGTCAAAAGTGGGATTCAGCAAGAGCTGGTTGATTATTTGACATTAGAGTGGCTACCTTGCAAGCTTAAGTGGGCTCGTTACGCCACTAATCAGGTATTTCATCTTGGTAACACTAGCACAAACAGAGTAGAAGCTGCTCACTTGTCCTTCAAGACGTGGCTCCACACGTCGGTACACAAATTGGATGGTGTGTTTCGTGCATACCATCGATTGATGGAAGGTCAGGTGCTGAAGGTGCGGAAATTGTTAGAGCACTTTAGACAAAAAAACATTTATGATTTGGGATCCTCCTTACGGTATGTTGAACATGGAAGTTAGTTTGTGGGCAATTCAGTTGTTGGATGAAGATCGAAAATCGGTATGGTCATGTACGTGTGTTTTGCGCCCGACGAAGGGCCTTCCTTGTTGACATGAAGTACAGCGATGTTTGGACGCTGGGCCGTTGTTGCAGAAAACAAACTTGCATCAATTTTGGGCCATATTGGACTACCATAGTCCTCCTGATGATGCAGAGTGGGAAGATGAAGCTACGACCGATTTAGACAATTGGCGTAAAACAATAGAGGAAATTGAGAGTCATGGGGAATCTGCCATTCGTGATTACATTCGCTTACTTCAGGGTCATTTGCACCCGGAGTATGAGGATGTTCAGGATCCACAGTAAGCTGAGGTGGAGTATGAGGATGTTCAGGATCCACAGTAAGCTGAGGGGCCAAAAGGCGCGTAGGCGTCATAATGCCAGCGAACCTTCCCACTTTGAGAAGGTTGCGTCAGAAGCAGATCGACAGAAAAAAAACTGGTATGATGTCGTGGTAATCTCGTACATTGTTATTCTGCAACATTTTGGATTTAACATGTTGAGGGTCACCTGTATTGTGTAGGTGCTAAATATCGGAGAAGCAATTAGAATTTCCCCTACATGGCCTATATCCCTCAAAGTGTCAAAGAACTATTTTCCACCTGTTTTGACCCTGTTATGGACGGCAATTGTGGGTCTCATGTATTCGCATCAATTGTGTATGGTGACCAAGAGTCATACTCACGGATAAGGATAGATCTCCTGGACCATGTACTTACAGGTTGGCATTTCGGATTTGAAACCGTGTACGGTCCGTATAATCAAACACTGGACATGTGGAGTGGAGGTTGGCTAGCCCTCATGGATCATGCGGAGATGATCACTGGATGTGGGATGCCGATCTTTTTGGATTTGCTTCCATGTACAACTGGGTTATCATGGTGTATGCATCTACGCGGAGGCCCGTTCATCTTCACACATATGGTTCTACGTACTTACCTATTTCATGCGACGGTCCAGTTCAACGACTGGATGCTACAATAGAACTCGTTTATACCGGAACCATTGGGTACAAATACAGTTAGCTGAAGATGAAGGAGTGCGACCACTTCCAGATTTCAGCCAAGTTAATCGGATGGTCCAGGGTGTAGAACGGATGACATTGTGGGAGACGCTATATGGAGCTGAACGAGCGCTATTTGTACGAAGAGGTGGACATCATCCACCATTGTAAGTTTTTGTTCCCTTTGTAACTGTCAATCTCGATGTAATATCAGTTCTAGATGTAATTGTTGACTTGTTCTAGTGATTTAATTGTTAACTTGTTCCGTTAGTAGCTACATGCATTTTCTTTTGTCCACTTTTTAACGTTTTTTAAAACACATTATTAACATAACAATAAATGTAATTACTGAACCAAACACAGTATATTAGAAATGTAATTATTGTATGAAACATGGAATAACTGAACCACAATCCATATTCACGATGAACAACATCATACAATATCACGAACAAAAAATATGTCTTAACACACCGACAAATAAGAAAACAACGGTCTAGTGCATAAAGATGAACACCGTCCGAAAATACAAATAAGAAATAAATGGTCTAGTGCATAAACTCTCGAAACAACCCCTTCATGGACTGAACCAACTCAAAGTACTCTGGTCCTCTATCAACGAAAGCCTCTACAGTGTCGGCTTCTCAAAGGGGCGCCTATCTGTGGACAATGCGGTCAGAAATAGGCTGTCGCGGCTGCAAAAGGCATATAAACAAATTAGTCACAAATACATTGTAGATGAAACAAACAGCAGTCCAATTAGCAAAGAGGAAGTAGGACGCACAAACTCAGAAACCGGGGGATCATCTATCGTGAGTGACGGGGTGATGTATGGCTGTGTGCGGTAGAGATACCAGGACATGTAATCGGGAAACATATTCCCGTCAGGTGCATGAGGTACACTAGGTATGCTAATCTTTGGCAAGTATGCCAAAGCACCGGGATGGCTGAAATTGCACCTCGAGTGGCGCACATCATACAGTACGCCATCAGCAGGCCTGATAGCAACCTCTGGCATCAAAGGTGGGTGGGGAATCACCTGCCGGTACCCATACTGACGAAGGACACGAGCGGGGTCATGTGGCTCAATGATGTCAAATGCGTGAATCCCTCCAAAATAACACAATCGTAGGGTATCACCGTCATCTGGAGTAGGGGTGAAGGGAAGCCACTCCACATGTGCATGTGTCAGCCCATCTAACTAAGCACGAAGATGCCCTAGCCTGTCATCAACAGCTCGTCCCCTGCCAATCGCTCTCGGAGGGTCCCACCTCCCAGCAAGTGCCTCACCGGTCCTGCGCCGGTGCGGGAACTGTGAACTACGCAGACACGGAAAATACTCATAGATCCAAGACTGCAATAGAGTTAGACACCCGCACAGTGACGTCGAGGATGCCCGGCTAGCTATCCCTAGCTGCCTATACATAAAGGCAAGTGCAGCGGCTCCCTAGCTGTAGGTGCTCACCCTGTCGATATCAGTAATACCCTCCAAGATGCTAACACAGCCGAGGCCCCCATTGCGGTCCACAAACAGTGTAGACGCAAGCAAACTGAACAAGTAGCGATGCGGGCCGACATGCCACACCCTCTCTGCACATGCGGTATGTAATGTGCCCGTCGAAATTGGGGATCAGGTCGATGATCTTAGGCCCACCAGGTGCCGGCGCCTGAAGCAACCATGACCCAACAGTGCTGGACTCAACTCCGACGGAACGACTACCTCTGCCACGTCTAGACCGAACTGAAGAGGAACCCTGCGATGACCTGCTATCAGCTGCTGATGGTACATGCATAGTAGGCGGAGGGGGGGAGGGGGTCGACTAAAAGGCCTGGGTGAAATGGAGGATCATGCTGATCATCATCAAGTTGGTCATCGCCCGAGCTCTCTAAATTATCTCGGATGTCATCGATGTTCGGTGATGATCCTACTGCGATGCTATCTAGTATTTGATCTGCACTCTGCTGTGTCCCACCAACATCCGTAAACCCAAAGTCGAACACAGGCCCGGGAATATTAAACTGCACCTCTGGCTGCATGAGGCTAGGCTCACCATGATCCGCACCACATTGCTTCTTATTCTAGCATAGAACTTCTCGAGTTGTTCTTTCCGATCGGAAGCAGAAATGGCACGGTTGAGAAACCGTGGTAACTTATTCTTCCGTTTATTACTTCTGTCTGACATCTTTATGAAATATCTATCAAATTTAAATAATACCAACTACTATTAGTATATCAATTACCTATAATATATCATGCCAACAACAAATTCACATAATACAGTACTTATTATTAACCACTCATAATTAATGTAATATTAGTACGCACTTAACGCCACTAAACAAATAATATGATAAAAAAATATTGATCCTAATTTTAAATAAATCTGCATACTTTATATTATTTACTGTATTAATTTAGTAATTATCTAATAATTAAAATAATAGTAAAATTAAAAAAAAATTGGGCCAGCCGTCCAAAACGGACGGCCGGATTCAAATCCAGCCGTCCAAATCGGACGGCCTGATTCAAATCCGGCCGTCCAGACCGGACGGCCGGTTAAAAAGCAAGCCGTCCGGTTTGGGCGGCTGGGTTTGAATTGGGTCGTTCGTTTTGGACGGTTGGACCTGGTTTCCGGCGTACATCGTGCAGGTGACGGCAACGGCGCCGGCGACTGTTTTGCGGCGACGGTTGCTTCAGTGACGGCGGCGGTTGCTGCGGTGTGTGGTGGGCAGTGGTGAAGTGGGCAGCGGCGGCACGAACGGCGGCGGCCACAGCTGATTTTTTGGGAGCAAAATTTGTGTTGGATGTTGAAAATGATGGTGAATGATTCTGTTTGGCGGTTTTTAATACGAAATTGAAGGGTATTTGTGTAATTTTATATGTTACATTCAAATCTTAGGGCGATTTTTTTCGAAAATCAGAGCGATGTTTGGCAGTCCCCAAGGCAACAGCCGTTGTGAGTTAGTTGATGAGAGTGAAATACAAAAAACCTAGCTCGCTTAGGATCAGCTAACCTTGGAAGAGTCCGGGCCGGGTCGTCTTGACCCGAATTTCCTTCAATCGAGCGGGCTTCAGACCAGGTTCGAACGTGGGTTTCGATCGGAATTGTTTGACCCATCATGCAAGCCAAATGCAGAGCTCAGGGCAATATTATCAACGAAAATCTCATTGGTCCAACTAGCTAGTGGTAGATTTCAAATCGTGCCTCCATTTAGCTTTTCACTTAGCTCCTAATAAATCACAAAAGTCATTAAAACCTTAAATTTTTTTCTTCGTGATTATATCGTAAAGGTTATTTCTCAAGAATCTACTATTCCAAATAATCATCAAAAAAATTTAAAACATTCTTCCTAATCTTCTTAATCTCTCGAAAACCCCTATAATAATAATAATGATAATAAAAAATAAATAAAAATCCCTACAAATCTCTCTTAATAAAATATAGGATAGTTGATAAGTGTTAAAAGATATAGTCTTTTGGGTGTTATCTCACAATAGCTAATTCCTCGAATTAGCTCTTCCGAATAATCATTAAAATCCCTACTTTCTATTAGGATTTCTCTATCTCTTGGAAAACCCCTAAAAATCATAAACAAAATAATACTAATAAATAATTAAATAAATCCCCGTTTGTATAATTACTTTGAATATGCTAAGTCCTATGACTCGACTATCCTTAATAATTATTCAATCCCCAAAAATAACTTCTCAAAAAAAAAAAAAAAACTTAGAAAATCCCAAAAAATTCCTAAACAGAAAAGTTTGTCTAATTGTCCTCTAATAGTTAATTTCTTAAAGTTAATTATTAAGGATAATTCCCTCTCACAAATTATCCAAAAGTTATTACGTGTTGATTCCTCGCAAGTCTCGCTAATAAATATAAAAAACCCTAGTCTCCCTAAAATACCAATTTCGATGTTTACTGTTAAGTCAACAGTCAATGTCACTCCAAATATTAAAAGAATTCAACTCGAGCACCAGAGTATAAATGGATTGCAAACCAAACCAAAATTATCAATTTCAAATCAGCCTCTCCCCAAAAATCCAAAACCCTCCTTAAATGATTTGTTTGAAACGCACGGTAAGCCAAGAAACCCAAACCCATAAAAACTTGTTGTTTAGCAGAACTGGCCTTGAGCGGGGCGGAGCGGGAGCATTAATTTGCTCTTGTTTCATAACAAAACCCCTTGCCTAGATTCTCTATTTCCTAGACCGAGTCAAAGCGTTCGTCACGAGCCACGTCAGCTTAGACGAACGAGCAGGGTGTTCGATCCACCCTAATGTTAGATCGATGCCGACTCCAACCCATATTTTCACCCTTGGCGGAAGAGGGCCGAGCGCCAGCAGAATGCGTTCCCAGATGGGAGACCTCCGCAACAGATAGCGACTCCTCTAGAACCATTCCGTCAAGCCGATTTGACAAAAAAATATCACGATATGTTGGGAGGTCTCTTTCATTGGGTGTTACCGCTTTCTTAGTGTAGTAACCAAATTTCGTCCTGGTTTATAGAATTCATATCGATCTTTTACTATCAAACCACACCTAGTGCTTCTATCAATTACTGACTCAAGCTTGTCAGTCAATTACTAACTCGCATTCATCCTAATAAATTGAAAGCCATCGATACTTGTCCAAGCCAGCTAAAATTCGTGCTATGTCAGTAATTTGGTGATATATTCGAGGACCTATACTTGTAAACAACATTGGTGATTATGAGTAAACTACTTTGAGTCACATCATGGTGAAAACTGAAACGGATGAGAAAGAGCGTTTACTATCTCGAAATAAAGTGGGTTAAGTGTCAATGGACCTTTACGTCGTTTGATACATGTGGTTTTTTGGCGCCCAATCTCATTTCAGGCCCAACTTCAAGCCCGAGTTCAGGCTCACTTCTATTTTCTTCCAAGAGGCAGCCACCTCTTCATTTTTGTTAGAGTGGATGGCAGCGATTAATTAGTTAAAATGGACGGCAACAACAACCATTTCTTGCTATAAAAGAGACAGTTCTGGACCACAATAGGGGAAGGGGGAGGACGGCAAGAAAAAGAAGGGACAATAGTTTCACCCCAATCCCATTACATCCACAATATACAAAAGAAAAGGGATAAAAATAAACAAAATAATACAAAGTGCTTCCAATAGAAACTTCGAGAATCCATCGTCAAAGCTTCCAAATTCTCAAACACTTGGAGCAAGCAACCAGGAAATCTCGTACAAACTATCAAGGAAGAAGAGAAAAAAATCAATTTTCTTCTTTTAAAAGAAGATCCGTATTTCCAAACGAAGCTCTTCCTAATTCTCAATCATTCACATACCATTCATATCCTGTTTCAATACGTGTCAATATGTCTGCTATGCTTGTAATGCTATAGTGTCTATTTTACTACCATTTACGTCGCTTCTAATCTAATATTCACAACAACTATCAACTAAATAACCTACTTAAGTAAATGATGAACTAACAAAGTCACAAGTAAAAAATGAAGCTTCTTCGCTAATGAAAGGTTGCTGAAAATATATTGACAATGGCCTAAAACATACCAAATCTCCCTCATTAAACAAAATTAGCAGCAAGGATTCAAAAATAACATAAAGACTTTGAATATGACATCAACATCAAGCAAAACTATGAGTTCTTTGTTAAAATATTGCTGGAATTTTATTAAAAATGTCAAATAATCAAGGTTTTCAAATGAATAAACCGCTTCCATTATGTCAAAGTTGCTAGATTTACTCTGTAATTGAAATAAACTACTATTCTTTCATTTTATAACATTTCGACAATACAAAAAAGGGGTGTAAAAGCCTTTGTTTTTTTGCATTCGTTGGCTTAAAAAATCGAAATAATTTTCAATTCTGAGTTTACCTTCTCGAGTTCCGTTTTCTCCTCCTCGTTCCTAGGCCTTCTTTCCCGAGCAAGGCAGAGGCTAATTTCATTACCTGAAATAAACCTAAAAAATTAGTCTCTTTCCTTTCTTTTTTTGAAGTAATTAACTAAGAAAATAAACAGAGTTTTTACCTTACTCCCCTTCCCTTCGTTTGTCTCTTCTCCAGTCGCTGGTCGTCATCGACGATGAAGTCCCATCCTCTTTTCCCTCAACCGATTCCAAACCCAAAAAAATAGACAAAACAAGACAATAAAAAATAAGAAAAAGTAAGAGTCAAAAAGAGGAATAAGCATCTATCAAACCATACATTTGTATATTGGGGTTGCATGTTGTTGGAGGACTCAACGGAGGCTCCGATGACATGCAGACCCGAATCCGGTTAAAGTCAAAGTAATAGAGGGGTAGTGAGGCGGATCCGATTGTTTTATCTTTGTTTTCTCTTATTCGTCGTTGTTGCCAAGAAGACCGGGGAAGGTCGAGGTCACGTCCCGTTGTTACCGTTGTGACCGGAGAAGCAGAACACAGAGGAGGGTGAGAGGGAAGCAGAGAGGGGAAGAGAAGAGAAAAGAGAGGAAGAAGATGAAAAAGAGGGAGAAAAAAAGAGAGAGAAAAGAGAGGAAGAAGAAGGGAGGGCGGTGACGGTGTCGCTGTCGCTGTGAGCAGAAGAGGAGCAGAGGAGAGAAGAGAGGAAAAAGAGAGGAAGAAAAGGTAAAAAAGGGGAGGCGGAGAGGAAAAAGAGGAGGATGGGAGGAGCGATGACAAAGACGAAAGGATAGAGAAAATTGAGAGATTTTGGAGTACAAAGAGAGGGAGGCTAGGTTAAAACGATCATTTTTTTATTTTAGAGGGCTATTTACAGTTGGCCGATTAGGGTCAGGAAGATTACAGTTTTTCCCTTTATCTCCTTCTTTAGCGAGCAAAGTGGATAGGGGTGTCTTCGTCTTTTTAAAATCTTGGGTCGGATCATGGGTAGTCGGATTGGATGATCACCCTATGATCTGGCCCTTTTCTCTTATGTCGTTTTGACCCAATTTCGGATGGGCCCAGCTCGAGCTGGAGCCTTACAAATCGACTCATTTGTTCAAGTAGATTCTATTAGAGTTCATTAGTTTAATTAATCTAAGAGTGGGAGAAATTTAAACAAAAAAATGTGTAGGATGATAGTGCAATCAGAGAATTAATTTCTCTAATCGTATTTGATATATGGAAATTAAAATTGTAAAACAAAAAAAATAAAAAATCGAATCCTCCGAATAATTCATCAAATTGATATGTTCTTTATCGATGTTAATAGAACAACGACGAAATTATCAAATCACTAAAAATATTTGTAACATACTTATTTGAATATAGGTTTGTTTCTCATCCAATAATGTATCTTTAATTTTTGTCAAATCAAATTAATTAAAAAAACCAACTAATTTTTCATTAGGTAAATGATACAAAATGAGGTATTCCTTGAATGATATATCTTATAAAATGTCAAAACAATATCGTATGAATCTTGTATCCGGAGCAAGAGTTTTGGATCGTACAAAAATTATCGACTAATCAACTTTCAACAAACAATTGCGCAAACCTTTACTAATTCTTCTAACTTTATAAGTAACAATAAGCTAATTACAAATCAAGAGGTTTGTAAGTAAGTACACCCAAACGCGGGACACTCTTTACTAAAAAGTCATCATCGAAATGATAATTAAACGCTTTTCAAACATCATAAAATATTAGCATGGTAACGTAGACTTTTATAATCACGTAAAATCCTTGACAACGCAACTTGAATTACGCACACTTTGATCCCAAAATATTGGGTACATAGGCATCCGAGAAAGGCTCGGGTCCACCTATAAAAAATCACTATCATAAAAGTAATTGTTCTATTAACATATTTTTCACAAGGGCAAAAAACCTCGAATAGTAGCGTAAACTTTCTTAGGAGGGAAAGTATGTGAATCCACTATTTTCAAACAAATCTCTTTTAACTAATAAAATTTTAAAACACATAACTCTTTCTTAAATAAACATAAAATGAGAATAGTAACTTCGGATTTTACGCTATTAAAGTCACGTGAAATTCTCAAAATACAAAACTCATTAAAACTTTCAAAAATTACCAAACAAATCGCAACTATTAATTGCACCTCAAATCAACTTTTCAAATCTAACTACGTAGACTTTGATCCCAAAAGATTGGGTAAGTAGGCAGTCGATAGAGTCGAGTCCAACTTTAAAACAATCTATTAATTTCTTTCCAGCTTTAAAATAATTTATTATTCTCTTTTCAACTTTAAAACAATTTATCATTTTATTTTCAACTTTAAACCAATGTTCCATTTTCTTTAAAATTATTAAAATAAATTATCATTTTCCCTTTTTAAAACTGTTTCATAAAAAATAACGAAACTAGTAGGTTTAGTCTTCGTAAGAGTGAGGACAAACGAATCACACAATTAAAAATTAAGCGCACTTAATAAAAAAACATCAAACTTATCAGTTTTTGTAGTACCGATTTATCAGACGTTGTGGGGTGCAAGTCTCTTAATCGTCCTTTTATCATTTTCAGATGCCCCTGATGGGTATTCTTTCCTCTGGATGTAGGTTTTTATGTCTTGGTACCATGGTTTACCGTTCGACTCCTCCTCAACACTAGCTACTTGGAATCTGTCTTCTTACTCTTGGATCTCAATTTAGGGAATGGCGTCCAGCTGCCCCAACGTGTACATTTATGATAGGGTGACCAAGGCATCAAAAATTTAATTATCGGCTCTCGGTATATGCTCTAATTCAATGCTGTCAAAGCTATCCATCATTTCCTTGATGTGTTTATGATAAGGGATAAGCTTTTCATCTCTCGTCTCCCATTCTCCCGTTAGCTGATAGATGGCGAGTAAAGAATCTCCGTAGATTTTTAGGTTCTTAATCCCCATTTCTATGGCTGATAGGATACTGAGGGAATACGCTTCGTACTCGACAACATTGTTAGTATAACAGAAGGTCAACTTGGTGGTGATGGGGTACATTTTACCATCGGGAGACAGGAATACCACGCCTATACCATACCTGAGGGCATTGGATGTTCCATCAAATTTCATGATCCCAGGTCATTCTTTGTCCTCGATATCCTTCTCTTCTCGGTGTTCAGAAAATGACCTCGTCGGGAAACTCCTAGACTAATGGGCCAGAGTTAGATATTGGGTGCTCTGCTAAATGGTCGGCAATTGGATTTCCTTTGATCACTATCTTGGCCGCGTATAGGATGTCGCACTCGGCTAGCAGAACCTGCCACCTAGCTAGGCGACCGGTAAGAGCGGGTTTCTCGAAGATATATTTCATGGGATCGACCTTTGAAACAAGGTGTGTGGTGTAGTATAGCATGTAGTGCCTCAACCTCCTGGCCGTCCATACCAAAAGCTCCACACGTTCTTTCAAGGTCCGTGTATCGAGATTCACAATTGGCGAACTTCTTACTAGTGTAGTAAATGACATGTTCCTTTTTCCCCGACCAGTCGCTTTGGGCTAGCATAGCTCCTATAGAGTTTTCGAATATAGTTAGATACAAGAGTAGTAGTCTCCGGGGTGTGGGCGGCACTAACACTGGTGGGCTTTGGAGGTATTCTTTGATATTTTTTCAATGCTAGCTGACAAGCATCATTCCACTCCATCAGTTGACTCTTTCGGAGGAGTTTGAATATAGGTTCGCATGTCGGGGTTAGGTGGGAAATGAAGCACCCAATGTAATTTAACCATCTCAAGAACCTGTGTACTTGCTTTTGCACCTGAGGGGGCGGCATGTCGGCGATGAAATTTTCCTTATCTGGGTCCACCTCAATGCCCCTCTCACTTATTATGAACCCAAGGATTTTTCATGACACGACTCCGAAGGTGCATTTTTCCGGATTCAGCCGGAGTTTATATTTCCTTCATCTTTTGAATAATTCCAAGAGGGCTTCCTTGTGATCCTCCCAGCTTTTGGGCTTGCTCGATTTAAGTCTGGGTGATCGACACACATCCGTAAATTTCCATTCTTTTTCAACCTTCGCAGCTTTTGTTTCACGGGTTTGCACCCTTCTACGATTGGTAGGCAATGTGTGAAAATGTTTTCATCTAAGTGCGCATATCCTGGTATGACCATGTAAAGATGTCTTGATATTCCGTTAATAGTTGAATTAGCTCTTCCCATTCCATTGGGCTTAGCTGATCCCCTATCTTAATCTCTTTCTTAATCTCCTTGGTACCCAAGTTGACTGTCTCAAATGAGTCGTAGAAGGGTTGTAGACTTCATTCCTCTTGCTCCAAAATCCAATCGGTATCCAACTGTACTTCTTCCCCAATATCCTCTTTGTCCCCGGTTTCCATTTTACAAATCGGATTATCAAAGTTAATTTCAAAGTCATGATAATTATTATTGCTCCTACCCGTCTCTGTTACCCTACCAAATATCAAGTAGAGAAAAGAATAAGAGGACAAATGAATGTGGTTTTGACACAAAATGCTGGAAAAGAAATCATCTTTTATTTAGGGTGTTTCACATAGAACAACCATTTTTTAAATCCACAGTTTTAATACAAACACACAAAGGGAAATACTTAAATCAAAATACACATTATTTTTGAAAGTGCGCCTATGGTCATTACTTTCCATGCGGTCCCACGAGTTCGATTGTCGGCCAATTATCGAGGTCCTCTCCCAACTCCAACTGTCGTACCAAACCTTGGCCTTTGTTCCCTCCATGATGTTGAAGTCTCAGAGGGTCACCATCATGTCCTCTGAAGTGAGAGGTTCACTTTTCGCTTGGCTGACCTTTGAGCAAAAGCTTGCTAGTTTTGCGTCCATTAGGTCCATAAGCTTCTTGTGGAAACTTTCACATGCTTCATAGATGTGACCACTCTTATTCTCATGGTAGAGGCACTTTCTTTTGGCGTGCCCCATAGTTGGCTTCTCGAGGCACTCTTTTGTATCATCGCGGTCTAGCCAAGTCATTACTGTATGGGTGCAAGGTATTGTGATGTAATTGAGGTGCGCCTTGTCAAAGGGGTCATTAGTAAGTTCGATGGAGTTTGCGTTGTGTGCCCCATGATCTGGCAGCGGGTTCTTGTTTATGTCCGTGTGATCCCTTTCCTCGGTGAGCTTCACATGTTTTGCCCTTACTAGGTTTTGAACTTTCCACTTAAAGGCCGGGCAATTTTTGATCAAATGCCCCACAACTCCATTGTGGTATTCACATCCCGCCGCGGGGTTGTATAAGGAGGCGTCGGTCGTCGGTATGGTACCGGCGCTATTTTCTTTTGTTCAAGCAAATGAGGGTAGAGTTCAGGGTTTAGGGTTTAGGCAATCGGGATAGCTTGATTGCTTCGTAGTGAGGCCTATTTTGAGGGCACTATGGTTGCTCGTTCACTCTAAGTGGGAGAGATAGTGTATCATTGGATTGCATTACTGTAGTCAATATTTGACATCTAGTTGGCGTAGCTTGCCCCACTCAAGCAGTCGTTAATGTTGGAAGGGGTATGGTCATTTGATGGAACCCATTTCTTCTTGCCCTTACGAGTGACATGTACCTCTTCCTTCTTTCGTGCGGGATGCACTTTATTACTTGGATGGGCGTTGATCCTTCTATGTGTGATGCCTTTCTCTATCGTTTCTCTGGTAATTCACAAGTTTGGGAAATTGGTAGTGATGTTTCCGAGTATGTTGTTGTCTGACGGAGCTCGGAGGGTCCCGAGGAGAATCGAGATCCTTTCCTCGTCAGCTAATGGTGGTTGAACCTTAGTGGCAACGTACCTCCATCTATGGACATACCCTCGTAAACTCTCCCCGTCCTTCCTCTTAGTATTCTTTAGATCCTCTCTGTTTGGGGTAAGTCCTAGTTGAGCTCGTAATTTCTTATTAAAGCTTCAACCAGGTTTTGCCATGTATTGATTTTTGAACTCTCAAGGCCTGCTTACCACCTTTGGTATTTTCTCCCTAAGTCATCTCGGAAGCAATGCATCATTAGGTTATCATTATGTGTGTATGCTGCTATTTGGTCGTAGTACATGGCTAAGTGGATTCGAGGTCAAGTGCCGCCTCCGATCTTTTGAAATCGGGCACTTCAAATTTTGGTCGCAGGGCCATCTTTGGTATCAAATGATGTCGACAGGCCTTGGTTGCTTTGTGTGCGCTGGGTCCTTAGACTCCATCCGTAGGCTCCTTGAAAATGTTTCGGTCATTTTTTAGCTCTAAACTTGAATCATCGTCGTGTGGGTGGCAACTTGCTTTAACATTCCTATCCTCATAATTTCTCACTTCCTTGTTATCCTCGACATGGTCCTGGTGACCGTTTTTTTGCCTTGGTCCCTCTACTAGAAGCTCTCGTGCGAAGGCTTCGTGCAATTTGTCGATTCGAACTCGTAGATCGACATTTGCGTCCCTTAAATTCTCTCCATCTGCGCACATCTCTTTGTCGATAGTCCTCGTTATTTGGCTTGCTTGGAATGCGCTATGATGCTATGCTTTGATGTGGATGTTGTCGAATGAATGGTCCCGGTGGGCTTTCCTCCTATGGATCCCGATTTTGTCAAACCTTGTTTTCGAAACTCTTGTGAAAGGCATTTGAAACGCATGATTTTTCAAATGACATCATCAATTTGCAAAGCACATGTATGAATGTACGCTTGGACCTTCTTCGGACACTAGGTATATGGGTCGAGTCTTGGCTTACATTATACAATGGTTTTAAATCACGCTCACGACACAAAACGATGCACTTTTGTGTAACACAATTTTGATGCATATGCACAAATGCCAAGTGTATTATGTATGCTTGAATCCTACTCTCGCATTAAACGTGATCTGGGTTCCAACATACAATGGTTTCAAAATCAATGATATGATATTCATCATGCATGCACGTTTTTCGCGTATAGCGTTCGCGTAATGCCCGATGGGGTGTTAATCAACCAAGGGTTATTACACATTGGGTTAGTACATTCACCTAGGTCTGATTTTATTGATGTCGCGGTGAAGAGGCTCTAGGACTTAGGGCTGGTTTTGGGAGGCTTTTCATCGATACTAATGCAAAGTTGGGTTGTTCCCTAGAGAGAAGGTTCCTGAACTGTGTCGACTTGTGCCATGGACTCGGGCTGGTCGACATGTCAAAGTTCCGTTCGATGAATCAGCGAGCCTGGCACTATTGCAACCCGCAGCGCGCTTACTACCCCTGATTTTTTTAAGTTTCACCCAAACTCGGGCATAGAGCTATTCATCCCCCAAAATTAAATATTAAGAAAGTGGTAACACCCAATGAAAGAGACGTCCCAAACTTATCGTGATATTTTTTTTGCAGATCGCCCCGACGGAATGGTTCTGGAGTCCCCAACAGAGTCGCCATCTATCAAGAGGTCTCTGGTCCGGGAATGCATTCTTCCGGCGTTCGGCCCTCTTTGTGCTCGCGGCGCAAGGGTGAAGATATTGGTTGGAGTAGCCATCGATCTGACTTTAGGGGTGGATTGAACACCCTGCTCGTTTGTCTCAGCCGCCGTGGCTTATGAGGGAAGATTTGACTCGGTCTGCAAAATAGAGAGTCTAGGCAAGGGGGTCTGTTACACAACGAGTGCAAATTAATGCTCCAGCGCTGCGCGACTCAAGGCCGGTTCTGCTAAACAACAAGTTTTTATGGCTTTGGGTTTCTTGGGTTACCGCGTGCTTCAAACAAGGGATTTTAGGAGGTTTTTGGATTTTAGGAAGAGACTAATTCGAAATTGATAATTTTGGTTTGGTTTGCAATCCATTTATACTCTGGTGCTCGAACTGAACTCTTTTGATATTTGGAGTGATATTGATCGTTGACTTAACAGTAAACATCAAAATTGGTATTTTAGGGGATGATACCTTTCCATAGACTTAACAGAAAGATATCGAATGAAATTTGGATGGAATGAATGAATGGGTGGACTCGAGTCGAGATGACTGCCTACGTACCCGAAAATCGGGATCAAAGTCTGCGTAGTTCAAACATTGAATAATTTTGGTTTGATTTTGAGAGATTGGGTTTGACTCGTGTTTTCGATATTTATTAACGAGAGTTGCGAGGAATCAACACATAATAACCTTTGGATATTTTGGGAGAGGGAATTATCCTTAAAAATTAACTTCACAAAATTAACCATTAGAGGACAATTAGACAAACTATTCTTTTTGGGGATTTTTGGGGATTTCCTACATTTATTCTATTTCAAGAATTTATTTTTGGGGTTTGAATAATTACTAAGGATAGCCGAGTCATGAGACTTAGCATATTGAAAGTAATTATACAAATGAGGATTTATTTACTTATTTATTAACATTTATTAGATTATTTTATTTATGATTTTTATAGGCTTTTCCAAAAGAGAGAAAAATCATAATAGAAAGTAGGGATTTTAACGATTATTCGGAAGAGCTAACCCGTGGCATTATCTATTGCGAGATAACACCTATAAGACTATCTTTTTGCACTTATTAACTATCCTATATTTTATTAAATGATATTTTAGGGATTTTTATTTAATTTTTATTATCATTATTATTATAGGGGTTTTTGAGAGATTAAGGAGATTGGGAAAAATGTTTTGGGATTTCTCAATGATTATTCGGAATAGTAGATTCTTGAGAATTAACATTTTCGATATATTCACGGAGAAGAGAATTTAAAGTTTTTATGATTTTTAGTGATTTATTTGATGATTTATTAGGACTATAATTAAAGTGATTTATTTTGTGATTTATTAGGACTAGAATTAATTATTTAGTGATTTATTAGGACTATAATTAAAGTGATTTATTTGGTGATTTATTAGGACTAGAATTAATTAGGAGCTTAGTTAAAAAAATTTACACATACTCGGTTATAAGCACTAGCTAGTTGAACCAACGAGATTTTCGTTGATAATATTGCCCTGAACTCTACATTCGGTTTGCCTGACGGGTCAGACAATTCAGATCGAAACTCACGTCCAAACCTGGTCCGAAGCTTGCTTGATTGAAGGAAATCCAGGTCAATTTACCTCCCGAGAAGACCCGGCCGGGACTCTTCCAAGGTTAGCTGATCCTAAGCGAGCTAGGTTTTTTGCATTTCACTCCCATTATTTGAAACTCTATCTTCACCTATCAATTCTTCCCCCTCCCCCCCATCTACTCCAATCTGTCCTCCCATCTCCGGCTATCTACTGCTAGGGCACCGACCAGGTAAAGCATTTCGAAGCCGTTTCTAATCATGCTTATATTTGGGTTTGAGCTAGGGATTTTGATCGAGGTCAAACAAAGAGGGAGGCAGCTTATGCGACAGGTTTGAACTAGATCGCTAGCGGTTAACAGACCTCATCCGAAATCATAAGGAGTCAATTTCCGGGTATTATTATTAAAAACCTAGTTCTATCTTATCATGATTTGGGATTGTACTACTGTCTTGACTTAAGGTCTGCCTATTTCTGGTTATGACGCCATACCCTTGAATGTACGCACTTGTTTAAACTGGGATCATCTTCCTACCATGTACTGACCTTTTAAAGCTCTCCTTGGTTGACATGCCTGCTAACTTTATTCCGATATCATTTGCCTGGTATGAAAACGATCCATGTGCATAGAACTCTAGCCATGCTAAGGAGTAGTCAAACTTGATTTAAGGGTAGGTTTTTATCCCTGATCTCCAGTCGGCTTTCTCTGGTCCCTGACTCGAGTTTTAGGGTCTGGTTTTGATTATTTTTCAGCTCATTGTTTGGCTTGGAATTGATGATGGGTTCTGGTTAACGATGAGGCTGAATTTTGTGGTATTATCGTTTAGTGAGAACTGGGGTTTACGCTTAATTCACGGGAATATGAATGACTTGATTTGGACCTTTTGTAAGCTATCTAGAGTCGAAGCATGCTAGAGTTAACTAGGTGTCTTACTTGTTGTGTACATTCAATCTAAAGTCCTCTAGTCTTGTTTGGCACTTTTATCTAGTGACTATCTATATCCAAATCAAAAGAGGTCTTCTAAAAGACCTCCCCACTGTTTTAAACACTTAATCAATGGTTTAACTCGTTACGAATTTCCTCTTATCATATTTTTGAATCTAGGCATATATTTCCAACCAATATTAAAAGGATTAAGGTTCACAGTTAGTACTGTCCGTAATTACTAGAAGGTAAAGGTCCATTGACACTTAACCCACTCCCCCCCCTTCCCCTTCTGAAACCTTCCTTTTGTAGGTAGAAAACTAGAGGGTAAATTCCCTTTGTACCTCTAGTTTAGCATGTTTCTATTATGATCTGTCTTATCAACCCCCTAGCCTAACTGTCCTATTTGTCCCTAGTGGGTTGGGCCAAGTCTGATTTTTTTGGGCTTCAATCGGTTTGGGCTAAACCAAATCGGATATCTAATTATATCACAACTTCTCCGAATTTAATCCGAAAAAATCCTAAATTCCTCCTAAATCTTTCAAAATAAACTTACGGATTTTGAATAGAATTTGACAAATCAATGAACATTCTTATCTCGAAACAATCGGATTTTTAAAAGGCAAAAATAATCTTTCAATCGATTTAAAATCAGGCCTAGCACCTCATTAATTGGCTCGACCGATCTGATTTTGAATCAACTCGAGTTTGACTATTTAGCCTAACCACCACTGTTGACCCAATCGATTCGGTTCTGAATAGAATCAAGTTTGACTGATCAGCCGGCCTAATAAATGCTTACGGGCAAAATTGTCATTTTACATCGATTGCCACCTAAATCAAGCCAATTTAATTGAAATCTGCTAAGAAATTAACATAATTGGATCACGATTACATCAACACTTTTCTCCTTAGGCACTTATGAGCGGTCTAGGTGATTAAGCTAATTAAACCTGATATTATGTTCGGAAATTTTATCAATTTGGCTAAACTAACTAATCTCCAACGAGGAATTAAAATCAGATAAATTGCATAGTTGATCAAACTCCTCCCAAATTCAGCCAAAATTGTACTTAAATTCTCAGGTCTAATTTTGTCATCCTTATCCCTATTTCAAACATTCGAGCTCCACTTTCTCGATCATCCTTAACCATCTATCGAACCACAAAATAGGCCTTGCACCGTCAGATAAATAATAAAAATTAATTTATATAGGGCCCGAACAAAAACCGGTAATCACAGCTGCCCCCATTTGCATTATCGTAGTGTCAACGCAAAGGTGAGACAAATGTAAAATGCTGCCGTTTTGGGTAGGGCCGATATAAATGAAGTGTCATCCATGTATAGCCAGGAGACAAAGGTATAAAACAAGACGAAAATTTGTTTGAAAATTATTGTTGGCCCTAGACAGAGGGAAAAATAATAGGGTACTCCGTTTAAAACCCGAAAAATAGTTGAATTCGTTTAACGTCTGAATACACGACGAAAATCCATTTGAAAATAATTTTGGGTCTAGACATAGGCGAAAATAATAGAGTGCTTCGTTTAAAGCTAGGAAAACAGCTGAATTTGTCTAACGTCTGAATACATTACGAAAATTCGTTTGACAATAATTTTGGGCCTAGACATAGGCGAAAATAATAGGGTACTCTGTTTAAAGCCCGGAAAATAGCTCAATTCGTTTAACTTTTGAATACACCACGAAAATCCGTTTGAAAATAATTTTGGGTCTAGACATAGTCGAAAATAATAAGGTGCTCCGTTTGAAGTCCGGAAAACAGTTGAATTCGTTTAACGTCCGAATACACCACGAAAACCCGTTTGAAAATAATTTTGGGCCTAGACATATGCGAAAATAATAGGGTATTCCGTTTAAAGCCTGGAAAACAGTTCAATTCGTTTAAGGTCAGAATACACAACGAATATCCATTTGAAAATAATTTTGGACCTGGACATATGCAAAAATAATAGGGTGCTCCTTTAAATCCCGAAAAACAGCTGAATTTGTTTAATGTCTGAATACACTACGAAAATCCGTTTGAAAATAGTTTTGGGCCTAGACATAGGCGAAAATAATACGGTGCTTGGTTTAAAGTCCAGCAAATAGCTAAATTCGTTTAACGTCCGAATACACCCTGAAAATCCGTTTGAAAATAATTTTGGGTCTAGACATAGACGAAAATAATAGGGTGCTCCGTTTAAAGCTAGGAAAACAGCTAAATCGTCTAATGTCCGAATCAACGACGAAAAATGGCTAAAATTATGTGAAGATGATTTTTGATTTTCCGTTTATTGCCCGGAAAAAGGCCGAAATTCTATGAAGATGATATTTGGTTTTCCGTTATAGCTCGAGAAACGGCTAAAATTCTTTGAAAATGATTTTTTTTTTCGTTTATAGCCTGGAAAGATGGCTAACTTTTTTTGAAAATCCCTTTATCCTAGGGTTAAGCATGAAATCCTAAAAAATTTATGACAACCATGCCACAATATAACGATAATATGCATGGTATGGGGAGTTAACACTCTTGGTATGATTGAATATAACAGTGGGGGTTAAGAGATACTGCTTCAGCAAGAGTCCTTCCTTTAGAATGATTAGTCAATATACTTAGCAATACTCATGGTTGAGCCGAACCTTATCCATGATTGGAAATTTAGGTGTGCGACTGTAAAGTTCCAGCTCGACAACGAGTGGTAGCGCTTGGCTCAAGAGTTCAATGTATCTTCCTAGAGTGCCAGGTATGAGAGGTAGCTTCTTGCTCTTGTTCTCTTTCTTATTTTCTTGTTTTCTTTCAGGCCTTTTATATCGATGACCACATTTTTTGTGTGCCCTTTATCAGTACAGTGAGGGCTATCAATTCTGTGAGTGGGTTGAGCTCCGTGGCGGAGAGAAGTTCGACCGGGGCTCTCTTAAGTGCGACACCTTTTTCGAAGGTCACATAATCGGTGCTAATGCTGAAATTGTGAAGCTAACCATGGGTGTTGACGAACTTCGCAAGAGAACATATGATATTATCAGTGTCATGACGAACCTCGGGTCAGCCTCGACCCCATATGATCGTCTTGATGCCCCCAAGAGACTAACATTGGGTTAGACTAGGCAAATTATCTCCATAGGTCCCCTTTTGTTACCATCTATGTTGGACACACGGGTCTACCCCACAGCTGTTTCGCCATATTTGTCGGATCTTGTCGTTAGGGTGCCCCAACACTTTCATTATAAGCTTTCTTTTGGGGCTGACATGACACTTCTCCGAGAAGTCAGGCCTATTAGCTTCTCGGGGACGTTTTAAGGGTGCTCCGTCCTTGAAATGACCATAGTGTCCCTGTCTCTTGTTTCTTTAAATAGATGTCGTTCCTCGACAGTTCCCCATCAATCCATTCCATCCTCTCAGCCCAATTCTTCTTCTTTAAGCGGTCAACCTATATTCTTGATTGAACTTATGTCGGAGCCGAGTGAAACTCAAAATTGGAGGTTCCGATGGTGCGATTGTGAGAGACTTGCCCGTTAGAGGTCAGTACCTTGGGTAATGGAAGGCTCAAGGTTTTCCTCAAGTGCAATAATGGGATGTATATCTTTTTCTTTTGCCTTTCCTTTTGATTATTTCCCATCAGGAAACTTATTTACTTCAACATCATAGTTTATCGATGCTTGCGGCTTCCGTTGCTGCCGACTGTTCTATATGGATCCTAATAAGGGTCATTATTCACATCGTTTAGTTCCATTTGTTCTGTTACATGTGCCTCCTTTCTAGAGGATTTGACAAGACGATGAAGAGGTCGGGCGAGTGATCAACTATTGTTGTTGTAGCAAAGGAGGGGTTGAGACGGCGTCAACTAGCGTCCTATCGTCCCTTATTTTTTTTATTCTTGTCTTGTACTTTCATGTGTCTTTCATGCTTCGTTCCAAGTTATTGATTGTAGCCCTTCTCCCTCCTTTGATTGGATTATTGAATTGGCAAGAATGAACAAGTTGAATTAATTATTCCTTTCTTGATGCTGATGGTATCGAAATTCCCTAACCATCACCGTCGATGTTTTGAAATGATGGGAGGAAAGATGGCATGATGCCCCTCCATTTCCTTGTCGGCCATCGGCCATGCTTAGTGGGACGTCCACTCCTCCCTTTATTATTTTGTTCGTGTTTTTCGTTACGACTTCAGAGCCATCTCAGGTCAGCTTTCTCACTGCCGACACACTTGTCTCGATGATGATGTTTGAATACGCAGCTGCGTGACCACGAGGCCGACATGTCATAACACACCCTTATTTGAACGGTTAAAACCCTATTTTTCAAAAAGAAAGGTCATATATCTAATTTCCTTCTTTTGCTCGCGTGTCGACGCTTGGCGAGATGTGGAGAGTTAGCGGCTTGCCCCCCCCCCTCATTTTGTGTCACATCGGCTTATCCTTTTATCTAGACCACTTTATGTGCCCCGGAATTGCCGGCGCTACTTATTATTATTTGTCTCGATGACGTCGTTACCTTACTCGACGCTCCACATTGATTCATTTTAACACGACAGTGAATGTAAGTGAATAGTATGCATCGATGCAAGTAAAATTTGTTAGAACAAGTACACGGGTTTTAAAAATTGGCCAACAAAATAAGGACACATGGGAATGTCGTTCCATCTACTTTCGTTGACTGTGGGTTCGGTAATTTCGATACACTTCTGATCTTTGGTTTATCTCGTTGCTTTAGTGATATGCTTTGTTATAATTGCCTCCGTTATAACCCCACAACCTCGTTAATAGGCGACGAGTCTGGTTCTGACTTATTTACTGAGAGTGTTTGCCTGCCGGGGAGCCGCTTGCCCTCTCGGGGCCGCGGTGAAGAAAACAGATATTTATTTTCTTCTTTTCAAAAATTATAAAGACTTTGTTCATTTTTCAATAAACATTTCCCTTCAGATTTTGAAGAAAAACTCTTTTGACTTTATTTATTTTTTTAGAACGGGAAACGTATGCATCTACTTAGTTAAAGACTGTTAAATGGTTTCCTATTCCAGCTTTTGTATGTGTAACAAGGCACACACACGGGGATAAAATGATAAGAATTCTCATTAACCTTAGAGTATAACTTGATAACTGTTTTGGAAACCCTGGGGAAACTTGTTTAAGCGTAATACTTGTTTATATTGTCTGAGTTGATGGGATTTGGTCCTCTCCGTCGGCATTTACTAAAATAAGGGTACCTATCGAGAAGGCTCTTTTGACCACAAAGGGTCCTTCATAGTTTGGGGTCTACTTTCCTCGGGGATCTCCGTATTAACCATCTTTGATATAGGTGACCATGATGGACCGCGACTAACCTTTTTTCTTCAATTAGGTTCAGCTGATCATATCCAGCTTTTATCCACTCAGCTTCATCTAGCTTTCCTTCCATCAATACTTTGAGCGAAGGTATTTCTACTTCTACAGGGAGTACGACTTCCATTCCGTACTCTAGCTGATATGATATTGGCTCATTTGGAGACCCTATGGCCTAGCATGATCCCCTTCTCCATCATAAGGTGGCACTTCTCCCAACTTGAAGCTAAGTTAGTCTCCTCACACCTTGTTAGCACCTTTTCCAAGTTCGCCAGACATCTTGAAAATGAATCTCCATAAACAAAGAAGTCATCCATGAAGACCTCGATAATATCATCTAGTAAATGCCCAAAAATCTCTGACATATACCTTTGAAACGTCGCGAATGCATTGCAAAGACTGAAAGGGAAACACTTGTATGGAAATGTGCCAAAGGGAGAGGTGAATATCGTCTTCTCTTGGTTCTCGAGTTCGATTAGGATTTGGAAGTACCCAGACATCCTATTTAGGAAGTAGTAGAGCTCATGACAGGAATGGCACTCTAACATTTGATAAATGAATGGAAGTGGAAAGTGGTCTTTCTTTGTAGCATCATTGAGGCGTCTATAATGAAAATACATACTCTCCATCTGGATAGTCCGAGTAGGGATGAGCTCTCCCTTGTTGTTAGGCACGATAGTGAATCCACCCTTCTTCCAAACAACCTGTGTAGGACTGACCCATTGACTGTCAGAGATTGGGTAGATAATCCTTACATCTTGGAGTTTGAGTGACTTCTTCTTCACAACTTCCATATGGTCTCTTCAAGTATGTTACTCAAAGTTGTAATTAGTATTAATCAAAGTAATAGGTAGCATGGTTTCGGTGACACGAAGATCAATAAAAAAAGATGAAAATTGCTCTAAAATAAACGGGTTGCAAGACTGCTTAGAAGTCCAATCTCCTATGCCATTCTAAATCACAAATGATAAAAAAATTTCACCATTTAAATGAAACATGATAGATGTATCACACAGTCGCAATTCTTCTCTAATCAAATCATGCCCTTTCGGGTCTGCTAATTTGCTACCTATCTAGTATTTTAGTCCGCTCTTTCAAGATAAAGATCTAAAACCCGCTAGGTGATTTACTGATTTAGAATTGCTCACACGATAGACTAGTCCATTCGCTCCTGGACGAGGGTTAATGTCTACCCTAGTTATTTGATTTTGGCGTTCTAGATATGCAAGGTCTCGCGAGCCTAAAGCAAATCTAACATAGATGTATTTCAAGTTAATCATGTAAGAACAAATCAAAAACAAAATCAAATATGCAATGAAATTCATCCAACTCGCATAAATTGTCAAACATATCAAATCATTCATTCATAAGAATTAACCTAGGGTTCATCTAATCTAAGAAAGAAGTTTAGCCGCTCATAATCTCGATAGGAAAATCAAAATTAGAAGAGGAAGAACATTGATTCTAGGTTTACACAAAAAATTATTAAAAACCTAATTTCGCTGATCTTCCCGAAGAACTTGATTCACCGTCTCGATTAGTTTGCCGATTCCGAGCTGCTTGAAGTTGCCTTTAGTTTCTCTCAAATCTCTCTCTAAATCTCTCAATTTCGACCAGGGAAGTCTGTCTTCGAATGAGGGATAACTCGGGTATTTATATCGTCTATTCCCAATTGGAGAAGGAAAATTGCTGAGAAATCCTGTATGGAGGAGTGACACGCGGTGTTCCAAGGACAAGCTGTGTTCTCTAGGGACAGGGTGGTGTTCCATGAAATTAAATTCTCGGCCGTAACTTCCAGTGAAAAGGACACGAGCATGTTCTTGAGGAACACGCCGTTTCCCAAGGGACTGGCTGTGTTCTCTAGGAACACGTTGTGTTCCCCTTAAAATTTAGCAGCCATCTGCTCCGAGCAAATTAAATCATCTGTCTTAGTTCCCACTTGTCCCCAAACACTGTATATCGCATGAACTTTGTGATTTATTCATTCTTTGATGCATTTAGCTTCTCTTTACACGTCATACAGTTCTAAATAGTGCCCCGACGTCGCTGTGTTCCTGAATTCGATCAAAAACACTACAAAACAACATCAAATGGATCCCAAACGGGTCCGAGACACTAAATCGATATATAAGTTAGAAAAACTTCTACCAAAAACTATACAAATATGCATGAAATGTCGCTTAAACGAGGGAGATGAACACGATAAATCGAGTGTCATCAATGTGTCTAACTATTGCAGTTAAGCATCAGTAGAATTATTGTTCGTGGTCTTGAAGAAGCACAGTGATGAGCCATAAGGTAAGTCCACATTCTTCTACAAAAGAAATAGTTATGGATCATAGGGTTAATGATTCGCATTTAGTGAACGAATACTTTGAACTTAGTACACCAACTAATAGTTTTTATTATACCATGTCTAGGGAGGTTCTAGTGCTGATGATGATGATGATGTTGATGGACAGATGGATTATGGTTGTTATTTCAGAAATGGTTTGTTTTACGACACACAAAATGATGCAAGTTCTACAGCAAATGACAATGCTTTAAACTTAGGGTTTCAGTTACCTAAAGGGTCACATAAGAAGAACCCCCATGAAGAAGAAAAATGTTTGTACTTGTATTGCTTGCATGGTGGTAGGGGGAAATCATAGTTTACTGCATCTTCAGAGAGTTCACGTACGTCTAAAACATCATACTCGGGGTGTACCTTCATGGTGTATGGCCTAAGTTCGTTGATGATGGGTGGAAAGGAGTGTTGACACTATCAAAGATGAGGTAAAGAATGGGATTCTTAGGTCAGTCCACAACCAGAACTTTGAGTTGTGGTGTGAAGGAACACAACAACGGAATCAGCTCACTGATGAGATGAAAGACCACATTAGATAATGGAAGGAGAACCTCGTGCCCCCAAGACAGATACAGAGCATACTGAACCGTGAGTATGGAAGTATGATCAATATGAAACAGATCTACAATGAGACGGTGAATATAAGGCGGTTTAGGTTGGGCGGCATGAATCTCATGAAATGGACGTTGACAGAAGCGTTAAAATTGGGATACTTCACTATGTACCTCAGTGATGTCGAAGACCACGCCACTTATCTTTTCATCTGGAGTCAGTTCGGATGTTGCACGCATGGTATTACATCGTCTTGATCGACTCCACATACAAGACGAACGTGTACAAGAAGGCGGTGATTCAGTTTGTAGGTGTGACGCAGGTTAAGAAGAACTTCAACATTGGACTGGCACTTGTGGAAGATGAAACGAATGACTCATACGCTTGGGCACTGAGTCGGTTGAAAATGGTTCTTGGTTTTTTAGTGTCGGATGCCTTTGTTACTGATAAGGAAAGAGGTTTGGTGGTTGCACTACAAGAGCTATTCCCTTCTTCGGCACATTTACTTTGTCTCTGGCACATGAAGTGGCACATTGAGAAAACGGTGATCAAGTTGTATGACAGGGAGACCACTAAGAAGTACGTAGCCGGTCCGTGGGAACAAGTTCTAAATGTTAGAACTAGTCGAATGTTTTTCGCGAAGTCGCACGATTTAGGTGAAGGTGGCTGGAGTCTGAACTTTTACAATAACTGACATTTGAGTGGATCCCTTGCATGTAGAAGTGGGGGCATTGCTACACTAACCATGTGGTCAATCTCGGTAACACAAGCACAAACAGGGTGGAATCATCTGACTCCTCCTTGAAGGTTTGGTTGCACACCTCGATTTTCAAGGCTGACAGACTTTTTCGTGCATACCATGTACTTATGACGGGGCAAGTGCTAGAGATAAGGAAATTGCTGGAAAAATCACGAATAAAGGTACGTAGTTTACTTTCTCGTTTAGTTTATGACTTTCTCATATCGTATTTACCAATTTACGTTATTTATTTGTAGTGGTTTATAATTTGGGAGAAACCGTACGGGATGGTGAACACGAGTTCAGCTTATGGGCGATTCTATTACTGCTTGAAGATCGCAAATAACTTAGTTCATGTTCGTGTGTTTTGCGAACTACTAAGGGGCTACCTTACATATGTGAAGTTCGGCGGTGTGTAGAGCATGACAGTTTATTGTACAAAAGATACCAACACTACACGCCCCCCCCCCCCTCCCTCCTCAATCATGTTGAGTGGGAAGATGACGTTGTTGCTGAAATAGAGAATTTAGGAGAAGCAGGAGTTCGATAGTACACAAGACTCCTTCAGTCCCAGCTACATCTAAAGGCTAAAGGTGTTCAGGATCCAAAGACATCTAACGTTTTGAAAGGAAAACCTCCTAGACGGCAGAATGCTAAGGAACCGTCATGGTGGAAGAAGTTCAAATTTGCAACATCACATAGTAAGAAAACGGGTAAGTATTACTTGCGATGGAATTTTTCAGTCACCTTCACATTTTTGTATCTATATATTAATTTTTCTGATGAAGCAGGTGGTACCCCTCCGGTCTCCCATACACCAAGATTTTCGTATAGAGATTACATCCTCGAGAGTGTCCGAGACCTGTTTAGAGATTGGTTTAATTTTGAATTTCGCATCATAGCACACATTATTTCTGGCAACGAAGAAAGGTACCAGGAGGTAAGGCTAGAGTTTTGGGACTTCGTGTCAACATGGTGGTTTTAGGGTACCCATAAGTGTACGAGGCGACCAACCAGGACCATGACTAGGTGAAAAAAGACTGTTGGGCACTACCAAAAATTATGGACTGGAATACAAGATGTGTGATGCTGATCTTATTAGAATTACATTTCAGTTCAATTGGGCTTTTGCGGTGTACGAATCGAGTGGAGTACCTATTTGTCGCATACTTTCGAAAATACATACTTACCACCTCTCCAATGGTCTTGACTTGATCCGTCCGGATCGAGTTGTAGAATTTGTAGTAACCAAATTTCGTCTGGGTATAGAATTCGTATCAGTACTGTGTCGTTAAACGACCATAGCATCTCTAGCGAGGATTTAGCATCGAGCCAATCTTTTCAATCAAACTCTGTGTGACGACTTTACTTGCTCGAATTAGTTAGAATATGTGTTACAGAGATATTGGTAATTAGTTGGTGTATTTTCAAATTATATTTCTAACAATGTTGATCGTTTTAAGTCAATTATCTTAGATTATTCTAAACTGAAACGGCAGAAAGAAGTGGACCCCAAGTTTTCTATCTCGAAATTCAGTGGAGAAACCGACGAATCTTTGCGATATTTGATGGACTTTTCGGCCCAATTTCAGGACCGATCTCAAGCCCAGTTTCAAGCCCGATTTCAGGCCCATTTTTCTGTCTGTTTCTCTTAGTCATCAGAGAGCAGCCACCTCCCTTTTGTGTTAGTAATAGATGTCAAAATCTGGTTGGAAGGCAAGGAAGGTTGCAACCTTTTTTCATTTAAAAGGACAACCCAATTTTTCAAGGACTCGAAGATAGTGCTTCTACCCGACACATCGAGGACTCGAAGCTTCCGAATTCCAAAATTCCTAGAGCAAGCGGACAATGGCTCATCCACACTGCAAAAGAAGAACAAAGTCAGCTTTTGAGGGTTGGTCCTTCTAAACGTAACCTTTTCCGAATTCTCAATCATTCACATATCTTTTATATTTTTGTTCCTATACATCTTGATATGCTTGTTAGTATTGTATGTTATATTGTCTATCACCATCTAAGCCACTTACAATCTAATGACTTTCACAATGGAATAACTAAACAACTCGCTAAAATTAAAAATGAAATAGTTGGCAAAATGAAGCTTCTTTACTTAGTAAAGAGTTGCTGGAAAATGTTGACAAGGGGCTACGATGACCATCTATTACCATTTTCGTACCATTAACACCAAGGACTTAAAAAGACACGAAATGACCAAAAATAATATGCCAAAATCGAGCAACACGTAAGCTTTTGTTCAAAGACACATTGCTGGAATTTTATTAAAAGTGACAAA
This sequence comes from Linum usitatissimum, assembly GCA_030674075.2. Lineage (NCBI taxonomy): Eukaryota > Viridiplantae > Streptophyta > Magnoliopsida > Malpighiales > Linaceae > Linum > Linum usitatissimum. The sequence goes on along the minus strand of JAUJYP020001078.1, from coordinate 10,056,768 downwards.
ATAATCAATTTTTCGAATAGAAGAGAGTTTTTTATATGGTGTTCAGGTCAATAAGTTCATTTTAAATAACAAAATAGTAAATTTTTCATATTTTAAACGACTTTCTCAATGTCAAAACCATTACTATCTCCCAAGAGAAACCAGAGCAGTTCGAGATTGAGGTTTTACCGTCTAGTAGACTGTTTTCTTCTCTCTTTTATTTTTATTTTTCCTGAGCGATTCAGGTTGGATTTCTTTCGTTTTCTCACCTGGAATTTAGCAAAGAACGGTTACTTTCTATTGGCTAAAACTGGGTCTAAGTCGGGGATTCTAAAAAAAAGATTTCTTTTCTGTAGACGTGGGTTCCCCTCTATGTGTCTGTCTCTTCTCCGGCCACCGGCCGCATCATTGGCTAACAAAACTAGCAGTTTAGTCTTCGCAAGAGTGAGGACGGGCTAATCATCTAATAAAAAAATTAAGCGCACTTAATAAAAAGACATCAAATTTATTGGTTTTCGTAGCATCGGTCTACCGGGCGTTGTGGGGTGCTTATCCTTTCCCACACGTAACTGTCCCTTTTTCCAGATCTCTGAACGCAAACCACGCTCGGTTTAGGCTCCAAAGGCTAAACCGGACTCCAAGTGTCCAATCCATTTTTATGCGATTATGGCAATTCCAAACCTTCAAGTCATCGGTGGGGGACGGAAACGTTCACGACAGATGGCGATTCCGCTAGGGGCCCGAGGACTCTCCAAAGGCGCAAGCTGCATTTAAATCTCGATAAGTCTATCTTTCTTCATTTGATGTGTGCACTTTTTTAGGTGCGCTACTTACTTAAGTATTCATGCATGTTCTATACCCAAGCTTTACCCTTAGGTAGAATTTTGAGTGTAGTAGTGTTTGCCTTTATAAGAGTAAGGGCGCGTGAATCCTCATCCCAGTATTGAGTCACACTAGGATTAGTCATATTACCCTCATATAGTTTGCCTAGTAACCACCATTAACCAGCCTAGATTTAGATCCTATGTACGCTATTTCTTATCGTGCAAGACCTAGGGCTTCCCACCAATAAGATTATGTGTTTTAATCTTCCTATATCGCACTATTGTCTACTTTCTTGTGAATTTGCTTCTTTATATACTATTGTGCCCGGATTTTCATGTCCCTTTTGAAGAGCATTTTAAAAAATTTAATTTGGAAACAAATAATAACACTTTCTTGTCATCTTTGATACTTTCATTTCTAATCAAACTAAAATTATTATCATTATCTAAAATTTAAACGAAAATATTATCATATTCAACACTATCATATGCTTCAAGAGCATTATCTTCATAAATTATGCAAACATATAGCATAAGCATTATGTGTTGAAATTTTTGATACTTTTAGCATACTCATAATCATGAGCATACGCGCACTAAATTCATGTCATCGTGCATTTTAAATATTCGTCATGTGCATCCAAAACATCATCTCTGTAATTCCACTAGAGACACAACATTGTTAAATAGTTTGAATTATTCTCATAATCATAACTAGTTTATCAATAAAAATGAAGCATCATTTCAAAGAAATGCATTCAAATAACACTTTATTTTGGGGCATATAGATGCACAACAGTACATTCATCCTTTTAACGAAAATCATAAAAATATTCGATGGATTCTTCAATTTTCTTATCAATGAAAAATCGTGTCATCAAAATATTGGACGAGACTGAAAGCTATCTCTCATGGGTACAAGAAGTCTCGTGGCATCAATCACAACGACTATTCTCTTAATCAAGTAGTGTGGGGTAAAATAATGAGGAATCCAAACTTTGATTCTAAATAACTAGATGGTTATGAGTTTGTATCTCATAATAAGTAAAAAATAAAAAAGGATCAATTAATGGACAAGTGCACTTTATCATCACTTTATTTTATCTTTATTTTCAATCTCATTGCCATTTTCACCAAAATTATTACCCAGAGCTTTCTTCACAAATGCTACCCATTAAAATCATCAATCTAATTCGAGAGCAATACAAATTTTCATAATTTTAAAGGTTAATTAAAGTTTCTTTTTATTAGATGGAAATGTTTGCAATTTTAACGAAGAAGGAATGCTGCTAGCAATCATGTGAGGTCTCATTCATCCATTAATCAAAACATATTTCTTTTTATTTTATTTTCACAGGTTCTCCTTGTCGAAACACTCCTAAAACTTTCATGAGACCGGTTCAAGACCACACGATTTTGCAATAACGACATAAATGACTAAGTTATTAGGATTACACTAAGAGTTATGAAGAAGGCTAAGTGCATCAAGGAACTCGGCTGGCTATAGTTGCACTTAGCGTGCTTGAGTAGTAGTGTACTCCATCAGCCAGCGACGTCTGTCGGTATCCGTACTATCTCGTGACGTGAGTGGGATCGCGAGGCTGATTGTAATCGAATGCGTGTATGCCTCCACTGTACAAGGACCACCGAGTCTCTCCGTCGAAATCTGATAAACCAAAAGGAAGCCGCTCAACGCAGGTGTGTGTCATCCCATCCAAAAGCACACGAAGCGTCTATAGCCTCGCATCAGCGTCCTCTGCTCTCTCAACAATCCTAAGTCCATCCCACCTCCCAGCAACTGCCTCCTCACTCTAACGTGAGGTAGGAGATGATCTACAACGCACACTCGGAAAGTACTTGTATATCCATGAGTGGAACAAAGTCAAGCTGCCTGACAGGGACGTAGAACCCCCCGAGTTTCCTGTACAAGTAAGCAAGTGTAGCCGCACCCCAACTGAATGTACCAGTCATCTGAACATCTCGCACACCCTCAAAGACTCCAATACAAACATGATTTTGACTGCGGTCTGCAAAAGCACCCCTGATGAAGCAATGTCCAGTAACTGGTCTAGATGAAAACCACCTGCTTCATAGCATTTCACCTTGATCGCCTCGTCTGAAATGTTAAGCATGGATGCAAGCTGTGACACATAATTAACCTCCATATGAACTAAGGGGATCTTTGGACCACTAGCTGTTGGACGAGTAAGCATCCACTCCTTGCGAGTGTGTTGAACTAGACCCCCGTAGAACGCCCTGCTCTGCCACGTCTAGGGCCCGCGGTAGAAGAACCATGTGATCCATGAGATGACCTGCTACCCACTCCTGATGTAGCGCAGGTACCCCTCCCGGCTGGTCTCTTCCGCGATCAAGCAGTGTCAAGTAAGAGGTGAAATGAGGTATCACGATCATCATCCTCAGCACCGTCACCGTTCGACGGGATCTGCTCATCGTCACTATCTGAGTCATCTCGAATGGTATTAATGTCATCAGCCATATCCAGTGGCTGGCTAGCAGAAATCTCATCTACCTTAAACTCTCTCCCAGCAGACTACAACGCGAGGTGCATATATATCGGTCCGGAAATCTGAAACTCCACACTCGACTGACCAACATCCCCTAACTTAGATTTCTTTCACTTCCCCTTTCCCTCGTTTTCTCTTCGATTTGAGGAAGAAATAGAACGGTCGATAAACCACCGAAACGGACCACTATCTCGCTCCGAAATCCAATATATATGCAATTTAAAATATAACTTCTATTTAGAAACTAACACTTTTCCTAATTTTCAAATGAACATTGAAATTGAAATTTGTAATTACTAATTGACCTATAATATGATGAGGAACTACTAATTTTAAATCTTTTATTAAATAAACTTTCAATCACACTGATTATATTCTAATCCTAAAAATATAATAAGTATAAATGGAAAATTATTACTATTTCACCTTAATTATGATAACTAGTTTTTAATTTCCAAATATTAATTGAATAATTATTCAATTATCAAATATTTAATTATAAAATATGATACTTATAACTAAATTCAATTACCAAATTAAATAAATATGATAATTATTACCAAATTTAATTACTAAGTATTTTATTATCAAGTCTTTAATTACTAAATATTAATTATCATAACTAATTAATAATTTTCAAGTAATAACATAAATAATTACTTATTCACTAAATCAAAACACAATAATTACATTTTACTTATATAAATATAAAAATTAAAAAATAGAAAAATTAAAAGGGAAATGTCGTCTACAACAAATTTGTCATCGCCATTCAACAGCGCTGGCAACGCAAGACCGGCGAGCGGCGGGCGGCGACAGTGGCCCAACTGTTAGGAGAAGAGGTTTGTTTTTCAGAGAGTTGAGAGTTTCAAGTTAAGTAGTGTATTTGATTCGAGCTACATCTTGTGTGTATTTAAACATTAGTTTCAAAGAACATTCACATCAGTTTACAAAATGAATTTAAATATTAGGGCATTTTGTAGTAAAAAACAGGTCATTTTTAGCAATATCCTTTGGTAATGGGTTTAAGACGTGTGGGTCATGAACCTAATTGGAAAAAGAAAGGTCTTGGTTAATTCTCCTCTCACGTGGATGTCACAAGTCACAACTGCTCATATTATCTTTTTATTTCTAAACTAGACATGTCCATTAGTGTGTAACATAGAAAGAAATAAATAATGATAATTGATGAAAAATAACAACAAGAACAATGAATGTTATGTGATATCCGATTAGATTGATTGAACATTCTATAGGGGAATGAGAGAAATACTAATAGAGTTGGAGCAAAAACAATGTAATGTGTATGGCGACACAAAGAGATCGGAAAATTGGCCACTAATAAACGACATCTGCCCATTAGCCTAACTCGGCATCTACATTAACAAACCCTGCAAATTGATGATGACTATGTAACATCAATTTGTCTCCAAAAATATTTATTAGTAGATGAGGGTTTGGTAAGAAGGTCGGCGATGTGATCCTCATACTCAATGTAACACAGCTTGATAACACCTTTATGTATCTGATTCTAGATGTAATGAATATAAGTCTCAATATACTTGTTGCGATCATACAACCCTGAGTTAGTAGTGATGTGCATGGCACTAGTATTGTCACCATAAAGTTGAAGAGGAATAGTGACATCAGCACCCAATTCAGTCAATAAGTGTTGAACCCAAACAACTTCGGAACAGACATCTATGGAGCGATATTATACTTCAGTGAAAGAGTTAGACACCCGATCCTGCTTCTTACAACACCACGAAATGAAAGCAGTATTGTATTGAACGTAAACCAACATGAGGTAGAACGTCGTGAACCATACACCCCGCATGATCTGCATTGACAAATGTAAAACGGTTTATGAAGCTGTTGAAGGAAAAAAGTAAACCATGATCGAGTGTGCTCTACAAGTAATGAAGGATGTGAAACACAGCTGCTTGATGGGACTAACACGGACGGCTCATAAATTGACTTACCACCTGAACGGTATAAGCCAAATTTGGACGAGTCGAAGTAAGATAGATCAGGCTATTCACCTGACGACGATGAAATGTTGGATTTTTAAGAGGCATATCGTCCTTGCTAAGAGTAGAACACATTTACAATATGAATATTTGGCGAGGTCCAACAAATCCGCAACATATTTCTTTTGACTAAGAAGAATACCTTGAGAAGGTCGTGTCACCTCAAGACCCCAGAAATTGGAAAGAACGTTTAGTTTCTTGAGCTTCAAATGAGTGTCAAGAAGAAACTTAATTAACATCAGAAATCCCCTAAGTATCATCACCTAGAGTATCATGTCATCGACATAATTATGAAAAGTAGGGATTCTGCAAGCCAATTTCTTAGTGACAGAGAGCAATCATTGTGGCTTTTCGTCCAAACCTTGTCTCCATTAGGCATGGGGATCTATTAATTCAGTTATTAACCATTAATTTCGGTCTTTTACAATTGAAATTTCATTACTGGCAAGTTATAAACCGCTTTAATCGACGAATCTTGACGGTGGTTAATTGGCTGACCATTAACCGACTGCCATAGTTAAATTATTGTGGGTTAACCGACCAACTAAGTTTATCAACATATTAATGCCAAAATTAGGATAGTTTCTATTGAATTTGGGGAAATTTGACTTAGAATTTGGAGATAACTTCACTTCTTCATTTGAATGAGGTTCGATTAACCGACGGTTTAACTGTTTTAATTGATTGCCCGATTTTACCAAAAGAATCAACCATTTTACGGACCGACCTAATTTCGGTTAAACAAATTTTTAATCAATGCAGACGGTTAACCAGTTTTAATCGATTAATTGAAATCGATAAGCCATGCAACCCTAGTCTCCACGATGCATACCGGATGTCCATGAAACTCCCTTAATGCCAATATATCTAAAATACCACAAAAATTCAACAGCGGAAGTAATTAGTGGCTGAAGCCAATCACCACTAACCACGTCAATTAGAAGGGACACAGAGTCGTTAACCATACGTTCGTATGCTTCTGACTCACAGAGGTAGTTTGGGTATGGTGATGGAAATGTTGTGCGCGCCTTTTTATATTGTCCTTTAAAGGAAGAGAGAGACAGATGGTGTGAGATTTAATTAATAAATAAATCTAAATGCTTTCTCTCTTAGTTTTCGTTAATTATAACAATTAAACTCACTTAAATATTTTATCTTAAATCTAATTTCACTAATTTTGCACCAAAATGTTTGTTATTCAAAGACGAATCCATCGAGATCAGTCTTGAAGATTTGTTAACTAAAAAATAAGTTTATAATTCTGTACTTTGTAGTTGTTCAAGAGTTTGTATTTGCAAATTCGAAAGTTTGTGTTATCCATACAAACGTATATATGAAAAAGTTCGTTTTAATTCATACCAATGTTTTGATGAAGTATACGAACATATAGATCATAGGAAAGTATAGATA